>JAWQUT010000038.1:2405321-2425361 GCA_033807755.1 Ellobium chinense | reverse complement strand
AAAAGGAATAAAAATGCCGCAAAGGATGACTCGCCCATCTGGGTATTTAATTTTGGTGACTGGCTGTCTGGTAGATAGAAGGATTAAATAGAATAATAATAGACCTAAGCTTTCCTTAAATAATAAGTAAACGTTATTTATCAGTCCCGACACCGTGAGAGGGTGTTGTGCATACAAACAAATACCCCCGGCAAACGCTGGCTCATCAAAGCGGATTAGGATGCCGACAAAAGATAACTTAATCTGCCTGCCCATGTGTATTAACAATAGCTATCTTATTGGTAGCGACAAACTTGACGACGGACTGAACTTAGTAGTTCTTATTAAGCTCTTTGCGCATGTCCTATGCGGCAGACATGAAACGATTTTAAGGAGACGCTCCGAAACTTTCAAAGGTAAAATAATAATGATGACCTCAGATCTCTTTGCACTGGTTCTACTCCTGTCATCGGTCACCCCGATCATAAAGCTTTTTATTTGTCCCTTCCACATGGTTAGAATCATCACAATTTGTTTGAGAATAAATCTCACTTTCTTGCACTCGTCTAAGAACATGCTGTCTGTTGTTCTTTTGTGGCCTGTTTAGTTGTTATTTCTCAGTCATTATTTTTTTCTCATATTTTTCATATAAATACAGGGTGTTTCAAAAAAAAAAAGTATACAGCTTTTTTCAACATAACTACATTAAATTATAATTAGTTTTACAAAAGTTATCTTGAAGAAAAGTTGTAGACTTTTTTTTTTTAAACACCCTGTACTTTCTTTTGGACAGAAATAAAACAAAACATTATTGCCATAAAATCGATGAATTGAAAGAGAGAAGAACAATCTATAAGTTTAAAAACGCAAAAGCACGAAGAAGTAATACAAGTAACCGACAAAGAAAAGGTAAATTGAACAGAAGAAGAGGTTGAAAAAAGAGAAAAGAATAAAGGGAAAATAGTGAGGGAGAGAGAGAGAGACAGACAGACAAAGACAAAAATTTTGGGCTGATGCAATTAAATAATTATTGATTTAAGATATATACGTTGTAATTAGATTCTCTATATATGTATAAAGAATGAAAAGAAAAAGAAAATCGGATCCGAAAATTCAAGCCCACAAAAACCAATACATCAATAAATAAGAGGCAATGCCGGCAAAATAATTAAAAACAAAACTAAACCAATGTAATTAGATCTATATGTATTGTAAAAGCGCTACGCCATAGAATAAATACAAGAGAGGATGTGAGAGTGAAGAATGAAGAGAAAAAAAAAAGAGAGAGAGTTGTGTGCGTTGAAATCTATAAATTAATTGAAATGTAATATTTTATGTAAAACTATAATAAAAACGAGCCCGACGATCCCGTAGGAGGGAAACGTAAAAATAACATAAAGCGGTCAAACATTTAGAAGCCAAATCAAATCTATTTAGAAAAGAAGAAGAAAAGAAATAATAAAAAGAAATGGAAAAAGTACCATGCCACAGAACATAAAAGAGGGGAGAGAGAGAGAGAGAGAGAGAGAGAGAGAGAGAGAGACTGAGAGATCAAGAAAAAGAAGAGATACGATGAAATAAAGAAGACAGAGAGAAAAAAAGACATAGAGAGAGAGAGAGAGAGAGAGAGAGAGAAAAGAATTGTAGATCTACATTGAAATCTATTAAAAGAGAGTGAAAATATGTAGATATCTCTATCACTCTCTGGTAAACGGTAAACCGTCTTTTCACTCAGTAAACAGGTTAACCTTACCCACCTAACAACAACCACAAATGTTATACTTGAGTGACTAAACCTCACCTATTCTGAGTCTGCACATATCTAAGCCTTTGAATTTAAAATCCAACCCCTCCCCCCTTTCCCCATGGCCAGTTTTCTGATTTTATAGGAACTATTTAAAATTGCATCAAAATGCCAGGTGCTGTTGGCATCTTCATACCTATAGTTATTCAAACAAATGTACGAATAACCAGTTACAGTTATTCAAACAATTGTACGAATAACCAGTTATAGTTATTCACACAATTGTACGAATAACCCTGTCCTATTAAAAACCTACTGTAACATTAAATTTTCTATTTTTCCATTAAGTCTCACGCATAGAGGGTCATGATCATGAACTCACAGAAATTTGGTGATACCAGCATAATAATGAACATATGAAAAACATGATGTAGTGTCAGTAATGAAAGGGTTAAACACTCATTATTACCCTGAACTTGTCTCTGTGGCCGTGAATGAGCTGCTCCATCACTGTCAACAGGCTGTATCCCTCTGCCTGATCTCTCTCGTTCATAATTTTCAACAATACGTAATACCTCCGCTCTGCCATCACATGCCGTCTGCAACCATCCTTTCAATGCAGAAATGTCACTTTCCTTTATCTTACCCTTTTCCTCTAAGATCTCAAACAATTCAAGAGGAGCTTTGATTTTGTCTCTAACTTTGGCTTTAATAATATCTTTACACAGAAATTTAAATGCATGCAATTCCTCAGATGTTATCTGCTTTGCGAGTTCCACCAACATGACATGAAAGTTACTTGATGCCATTCTGTCTTGTTCAGATCTAATCTGGATGTCAAATGCATAAAAATTATTTCACGTTTTTCACCCCAAGTAAATAAAAACAAACTGAAATTATCATGACTGAACATTAGAGTATGTCTTGGTTTGTTTTATATGACAATTCAAGAACTGCCTTGGTAGATTTGGAAGTATTAAAGGTAGTTTTGGAAGTATTAAAGCACATCAGCCTCAATAAACAGGTTGGTCAAAACGTAGTTGATCAAAATTTTCTAGTAAGGACATAATTGAGGCCTTTACTGAATCGCAAGGTTTGTTCTTTATTTATCACACAGCTATTCATTACACACTTTGGCGTCTTTGGCCAGGTTTTCTAGATCTAGTCTAGTATCATCATCGCACAGCTATCTCTAACGACAGCACCGATGATACAGTTCATTTAGTCGTTAGAGAAGGCCCATCGCACTAGTCTAGTTATAGACCAGGGTTGACAGAAATCTCACTGAACCGGATCTTACGTCGAACTTGGCGCGCGTCGCCGATCCACAGACCACTTGGGATGATCTAGGCCTAAACGTTGATACAAAAGTGCTTTATTATCTTTCAATAAGCAAGTGATGAGCAAACTTCTATCTTGGTGTCTTTGGAGTACAACATGGAAATGCTCGGTGAACAGTTTCACAAGTAACATCGGGTATTTCCTGGAAACTAGCGATGGGCAATATAATTTTCTGGATTCGAATTCGAACACTACTTGGTCTGGATTCGAGTCGTTGAGTTCGCAGGAAATAAAAAGCCAACCAGAAGAAGAACAAAAAGGTTCGGTTAGCCTATAAAAAGTCCTTATTCCTCTACCTTCAGATTAGGATTCGAAAATATTGAGTCTTAGTTGTGGATTTCGAGTTGGATTTAAACTTGTGGAGTTCGAAAACGCCCAAACCTACTTCCCACGCTTGTGAGCTCTGTCAGCTTCGTATTTGACTGCTGGCTTACTTTAATTTAATTATAAATATGGGATGAAGGGGGCACAGGTTGTGTCGTGTCGGGCCGCCCGCGGTGTAAAGGAGAGGGATGAGAGGGGCGACCTTATCAGCCTTTAGTCAGGAGGAGATGGGGCAGGACTGAGTAGGATGGCTGCGGAATTTGAACACAGACACCAGACCGCAAAATGTTTGAATTTTTAGTCAATCATATTATAATGTGAGGATTGAAGAACGTTAACAATGTAACCACCAGTACCACATGCAAGCCAGAATACGCTGGTGTCCGGTTTTATCCCTTCGTTTTACAAATACAACTTACTTATTATGAGGATACGGCCGGCCGGTTGCAAACGCACCTGGCCTGCACTCACTAAAAAGATTGCCATCCCCCCTCCCCCATTGCGTCACGAGTCATATATGCGAATCCGCCGTCCAGTGTCATGGTTCTCTCCATCAATCCCGTCAAGCTAAGTGCGATATTGGCTTGACCGGCACATGCGAGTGGCGCCGAGCTGCATGTTTTATAATCACGTGATATCTCCAGTCTGTTGTGACAGGGTCGATTTCTTGAGGAAAATGCTTTATGCTTAGTGGAATCATTCAAGTTTATAGTTCTTAGTGAGGTTATATTATACAAGACTAACACCCCGTTTTACAAATGGGCAGGCAGGCAACGTGAAAAAGTTGGACGATTGGCGAATCGGGCGGATTGAAAAGATCTATCGGAGATTGTATTTCGTTGCTATACACATTCTTTTTCTTAAAAAAGGGTAAAACAAATAGAGAGGACTGATGTGTATAGTTACTGTTTGTGTATTTTTCTACGAATTTAGATGAAAACCGCATGTTTTTATGTTACGTAGTTCTCAAGAAATTTGTGACACAAATTTGGCTGAAGCGTTTTATTAATATAGATAGGTATACTTTGTAACTTGGGATCAAGGTTTATTTCAAAAGGTAAAGAAGGGAAATTCGATGCATTATGTAGTGAATTTCATTCACAGTCACTTCATCAAACCATTTTCTCTTTATCAGACTATTTATAGTTCATAAAATTCACTTTCACATGCATTTTAATTATAGGTTGCAAAGTGTGCTTTTTCCTCAAACTGCGGCTTCAAATATCTTTTTAACGAGTCGTTCTAGAATTTTTATATTATAACATCTGTTTCGTCTTTGAAAGATCTTTCAGGAAACGTATTAGTATTATTCCACAAAATTTTATTGCGTGAGTTATTATACCGTAAAGTCAAAAAGCACAGATTTGCCATACTTCACAGATCAATTGTAGGCTTGTACATTTAGTAGCACTTGGGACTTTGTTTTAGTTGGATTTGCCATGTCCTCCCCTTTATTTTGATATATACTGTAATATGTCCAGGTAAAGTGTTCAGCCTTTAGTGCAGTTATCTCTTCCACAAAAATGTGGCAGAGCCTGAAATTCTGGAGCGTTGATCAGAAAACAATGCCCTCTGACGTCAGAGCTCTCTCGTACATCTGCGCTCCCCTATATAAACCAGCCCCGTCTCTCACTCTGGGCTGGTCGGTAACTTTTCTCCCCACTCACGCTGCCTGGAAGCTGGACACTGCCCTTCGAGAACTGCATGTCGTATCTGCTGCATCAATTACATGACACGAGCAACAATAAATAATTGAAACAAGTCCTTGCCTTTGTGACGTCCGTTCAACTACAAAAAGGAGGAACGCGTAGCATACTGGTAGTTGATATCGAGGTCTTACTGTGTTTGGGCGAAACCCTTCCTGGAAGCTATAGTTTATCTAATTAAAGATTATTGAGAAGGAAGTAGTGGAGGTGGAAGGAAGGGAAGGAAGGAAGGAAGGAAGGAAGGAAGGAAGGAAGGAAGGAAGGAAGGAAGGCATTTATGAGACAATATAATATTGAGCTAAAAGAGAAAGAGGGAAGGGACACCGAGGATCAAAGTTACAAAATGACCAATTAATTGATTACCCTTTCTAATTCTCTAATCCCAAGCTTAAAATTTCATAGATTTTTAATTTCACTGGAAAAAACAACAACAACAACAACAACAACAAAAATTCTAATGATTGTATTTTGAAGATTTCTCTCTAAAATAGGCTGTGCACTTCGTAAAATTGTTAAGTTCCTTGTGGAGAAGCAGATTTTTGTTTTAAAAAAGGTATTAAAATAAATGGCCATTGATACCAAAACGAACAAAAGTTGCTGTTCTGAGACTGCAACACAAATAATGTAGATATTAATTCAATGACTTAATGGATATCACTCGAAAGACAACCGTGATAACTTGTGTGAAACGTACTACTGTAGAGGATTTTTTTTACACACTTGTTTCGTTTCTTGGATAACCAAGAAACTGAGACTTGAAAGTAACTAGAAAGTCACTACAACTGTAGTAAGGTAAAGTAATTAAAATTGTAACAATTACTTTGCTTTAAAAAAAAAAGTCAAGTAATTGTAACAATTATTCATTTTTTTTTCAGAAAAGTGAAGTAATTGTAATATTTACTTTTAAAAGTAACTTTTAACAACCCTGTTTCTTTCATTCGATTCCCATCCATTTCTTTGTATGTGTGTGTTTCTCTCTCTCTCTCTCTCTCTCTCTCTGTGTTTCTCATGCTATGACAAGAAATCAAAGAAGGGGAATCCAGGCTGGCCCACCTCCCCCCTCCCTCAAAAGCAACACACATACAACGAATGATACATACATGTCTTACACTCCGGACCAAAGGTAAACATAGCAAGTCAGTGTAGCTGTGGCCCTGTGTTGTCACCGAGAGAGGGCGAGCGAGGAAAACAAGGGGGATGCAATCACAGCCGGTCAAGAAATGGGCACGAGATTTGACTTGCGAAAAAAGCCATTAGCACGCGTGTAGTCTTATAAGGGTGGCCTGTGGCGATTGCAATAAGTAATTGAATAAGTATAGAAGAGGCTTGGTTGCACAGATATTGTAGTTTGTCGTATCATCAGAAAAACAACGGTTATCTTTAAGAAAAATATATAATTGCTAAATCTGACTCGATTTCCAGCTGACGAGAGCTGTGGGCATTGCCATGATAGCGAAATAGAGGACTTACTAAAGGATTGCTAGCATTCACAAAGAGTATGGGAAATGGTGAAATTCATCGTTAAACGTCAAATCAGGAGTCTTTCAATAAATGTAGATTGTGACAAAAAAAAAAATAAGCTTAGATTTACTTAGCCTATCTGGTTACTGAGAAACTAGGAAGCAATTTTGGAAACACTGATAGCAATAGAAAGAAGTGTTATACTTTCGGCACCAGTGTGGAAGTGTGGTTCCGACTAAAGTATAGAATATATATATATATATATATATATATATATATATATAAGAGAGAGAGAGAGAGAGAGAGATGTANTATATATATATATATATATATATACATACACACACACACACACACACTGTAGATAGATAATGTCACAAAATGACATCCCAAGCCCAAGGCGTTAGGCGCACATATTGTTAGATTTAGGTTTTGTTAAGGTTTTTCGGCATTTGCCGCATTTCCATACAATATCCATCTCTTAAAGTGCACATTTCAGTTTTCACTAAATAGAAAATTGAATTATGGAAGTTATACTTTAAAATGATATGAATTTTTTTGGGGGGGNGGAAACAGGGGCACCCGAATGATGTGTGGGCGATAGAGAAGCATTCTCGATACCTCGGGTTTTCGATGCTGATGGTGAGAAAAACGATACATGGGAAGTTACTCTATAGTCACTCGTGAGTTGTTCCACCCCCTATCCATATCTCGAACGTTAGCAAGAGCGCATTTGGCAACAGAATCGCGAAGGGAACGTAAAAGGCAGTGATGAGGGCAGTACATTGTCTGGTCCTTTTACTTTGTTGCGCTTCAAAGATTACTTCAAACAACAATAAATACACAAAGGAGGCAAATTCATACGATCAGGATGTCCCAGATCTTGACTTCGACAAACAAGAAAACCCGTTCAGGATGCAGAAGGTCAATTTGTTATGGACCAAAGCTAAAAAGGTAAGTATGAATGTGCAGTGGAAGAGGTTGAACCAAAATCGGACCAGACAAATATTTGCAGAGTAACAGTACAGTCGAGTCCACTTAACTCCAATTCACTGGGACCACCCCAATGAATTGGAGCAATCAGAATTCGACTCACGATTTTCAAGACGAGTCAACCGTATGTGAGCGAGCGAGCACCTTGGGGAGATCACGAGGGCAATTCAACAGAGGAGGTAGATCTAGCTAAAGTACGCATAGTGGGGAAGTATTTTCAATGGGATTATTTACCTGTATAAGAAATGCTTTGAGTAGGGTTCCCCTTGACTAGTGTGGCTATCTCTAACGACGGCACCGATGATACAGTTCATTTAGTCGTAGACAAGTCATGGAATCGGTGCTGTCGTTAGAGAAGGCCACTAGTGTAATGCAAGTCCATTCGTTTGATCAGACGAGGAGGCCGCCGCTTTTTCCACTTGTCCCCGGTTTTTTCAAGATCGTAGAACGCGTGCTAGCGGGAATGCCATACTTGTCAGCTAAGGCCTTCTTCGACATCGCACCTCTGTCAATTTCCTGGAGCATGTTTTGTTAATCTTCGACTCAGTGGAAAGAGTTTTGAGGTTTCTCTTCACGGGATTAGAGGAAGTCATCATTTAGACTATTTAGAGGACAAATTCAAGTTGAAAATGATAAAGGTGAATCAACCGTACGCTAGCTAGCGAGTGAGCGAGCACACTGGGGAGGTCACGAGGGCAGCCTCTTAGTCTTATACAGTGTACCTGTATACTGTCAGTGTGCATTGGGCAAGATGCGTTAACGTACACACTGCTGCCGAGATGCTCGATTATCGATCGATTTTTCGAGCCCGCGCGCATTCTCTTCCCCCTACTGTCTTATCAGCGGTGGTGTAATACACACGCCCTACATGTCCCCTACACACGCCTGTACTGTGGTTAGTGGCACTCTCAGTATCCAGTTTTATTGCCTCTCTCTATCCGCGGTACCGTCTTTGTTTGGCACCTCACGGGGAGGACGCTGGAGGTGATTTTGTTTCAGTGACATTGCTGGGCAGTTGGAGTAATCAGAAATAGGCGTTAATTACTTCTTGTTATGCAAAGGCAACAAATAGACGCAAAGAAGGAAAAAAAACTATCATTTCTTTTTCTTTCGACTAATAAGAAATTGGAGGTATCCGATTTCGACATACATGGACTCGACTGTATTTCATAATAAAAGGGTGCCAGTTTCATTGGTAGGAGCATGGCAGAAGATGGGATTTTTTTTATATCTTTCGGTTGACAGTCATCTTGTACAGAATACAAGTGTAACACATTACATTTTGTGACTTACTAGTCTACATTTTCATGTAATGCAAAGGATAAAGCATTTGCTTGATAAAAGAATAATTTGTAACGAAAGTAATGGACAGACTGTTACTTTTTTATGCTGCATTTTTTAAAGACAGCCGATCCATGGGCAAAACAAAGGTGCAGTTTCAGTGTCTTTTCAGCCGGCATTGTCAGAAAAACAAGATCATTACAAATCATAGGATCAGAAATGAGGAGTGGCACCATTGCAACTAATTGCAGGACTCAGTACTGACTACCTAAGTTGCTGCAATGTGCTTCATCTATTTGGTTGAAGGGTCATGACGTGATGTTCTCATGATTACTCAAAGCCTTTTCAACACTATCTTCTTCTAGCAGTCTATTTCAGAGTTTTAGAGAACTTGAGCAGAAGGAGTAAAAGTTATTTATAGTTGGTGGGTGGTGAAATGAAAAGTTATTACACACTTTCCTCGTTAAAGGAACAAACATTAGGCATGACACGGATGTTGATGAACCAAGATCATGTACACAATGGACTACATGATTCCAACAAACCTAGAAAGTTGAAAGTGGAGGTCCACTTTGCACAAATGTACACTGTCGATGCCATGACATACAACTCTGGAAGGCATCATCAGTATATGAGAATGTCCCCTTGGTATGATTTAATTTGGGATGGAAATATTATAGTGGCCAGATTGCATGTTTAGCATGAGGACTCATTCATTTTAACTCTGCCTGATGAATCCTAGCAAGTCTTTTGGCATTATCGTTGTTAGAATTCAGTTGTGTGAAACACAGAGCTGTAAAGTAATCAGTCAGTTGTGCAGAATACTGTCTTTCATGTTTACTGCAACACCTGTTGAGAGAAAAGCTTGTCTGGGTATGGTACTAATTTCGTGAAATTTTCTCTCCTGTCATGCTGGATTTGTGTTCACAGACTACTTATAGTCTTATTAAGTCTTAGGCATAGACTGATTTGCAGTGACATGGGCTCAAACCAAAATATTGGTTTCTGCCTTCAAACATCACCAGACTTACACCTTTTATGTAATTTACAGTTTCTGTGTTGAAAACAATGAGTCGTTCCATCATGAACTTGATCAGCTATTCAAAAAATAAAAAGTAATTTGACTTCCTGGAGACTCACTAGGAATTGCTTGTGGCTCGATGGGATATTTTTTCCCATACTGGCAACACTCATTGCTATCTCCCACTTCATAATAGAATGCCATTTGATAGACTGCCTAATTGAATCACAAAAAGTTAATGATAAACTGGTGCACCCTTTTTGGTCTTTGGTCATTAATGATATGATGTAGTTTCTGTTTAACTGAATGAATAGACAGTAAATACAGCTGAAGTTGCTTTCGGTTGGATGTTTTCACAAGACAGACAAGATGGACTCATTGTGGCTTGCAAATGAAGGAGATCATGTTAGGTTTCAAGTTTCTTTTTTCTTTTACCCTGTTCAGAGATTGTCAGGCAACAAGCTAGCAGACTTGTATGCTGATCTGAAAATGCATGACAAGCATGAGGCACATCTGAAGAAACTGAGAGCCGACAATATGGACAAAGATGGGGCTATGGAAGCCAAGGTCCTTACAAGTTACAGAAGTAGGTTTGGTTACTCTTAAAGCAAGTTTGTATGAAGCAGAGAGTGTGTGGCAGGGAAACAGGGATTTTCACCAAGTTACAAGTATCGGACAGTAAAGACATTTTGAAGATTTTTTTCTTGGAATAAGAGCATCCCCTGTTTTAGAGCGTATTTTCTGATGGATCATCTATCCTTTACAGATACATGGCCTCCCTTCCTCTGCAAAACCTGGTGCCAGGTTTAAGTTAAAACCAGTAATGTTATCTGTTGAAATAGAAAATAGCTTAGTCCATAATTAGTCAGAATGCTGTAAGCAAGACTAGGAGCTATAGTATTACTGGCTTTTCAATATCTGGCTGATGCTCTGTGTGTTTGAGGTGTGCAAAATAGGAAAAACAACAAAACACTGCGCTTTTTTTTTTTTTTTTTTNTTTTTTTTTTTTTTTTTGCTAATGTATTCATGCCAAAAAAAAATGTTTATTTAAAATTTTGAGTACATTATTTAGGGTATCAGCTTATTCATCTGTGCATCTCTTCAATCACTTCAAAAGCCTTTTCTAAGTTCTTTAAAAATGTTGAAAAATTTAGAATTACAGAATTCCTGTCATTGTCATTATTTAAAGATTTTGATGCAAATAAATTATCTTTCATCATTTTGCTAGGCATATATCAGATTTAGAAATATGGATTGTGCAGTTCCCACTCAAAACATGTAGTTTATTTTACTGTGTTTAAATGGAACATTACTTATCAATCTAATTGCCAAGTGGCATTTTTTTCTTGACATGTTGTTCTTTGTTTCTGGTTTCTCATGTCCAGGACCCACATTTTTGTAGGAGAGTTGAATGAAATACACTAACAAAAGTGACAGACCAGATATGTGGCATGAACTTGCCACTTTATGATGCTGCCGACTCCAGTTAACTGTGTGTTAAGATGTACATGAGATTGTTTTTTTCTCTTACTTATATATATATATATAACACTTGCAATTAAATCATCTGTTGCAGGGATTGTGGAGCGATATGGACTAGATGATTTCTTTGCAAATGATGATGTTTACATGGCTAATGAGATCCCTCATGATGATGATGAAAGAAAGAATGTTCACTTCCAGGATCCTAAGCTTCAAGCCATGTGGAAAAGAGCAGAGCAGGCTGGATTTTCAGGTAACTAGTTGTCTCTCTTCTTAAACTTTTTTCTGTTATACTGGACATAAAATGTAATTTTACACTTCTCCCTTAAGAGACTGCTGCTGACTTTGATAACATTTGCTGTGGCTTAGAAAGTGATGAGTAATATTGTAATTGGTAGTCAGCACACTCAGAGGTAGAACTAGTAGCATAACAGTGTTAAGAGCAACAATTGCCACGACTAAAATAAGATGAGACTGTTATCAGTGTTCTGACTCTTTTTCGCATCAGATTGCACACTTACATGCTCAGCTGTTGTAATCTTTTCCAGTATTTGAGTTTCATCCTTGTTTTTATTACAAATCTTACAGATAATGATCTAGAGATGCTGAAGCAAGAATTCTGGCATCAACAAATGAAAATCAATGAGTATGACTTTGTTCACCGTGAGATGGAAGCAGTTGCAGGTGAGATATGAACAAGGAAAGCTCTTGCATGTTAGATGTATGCCTCCTGTGTTCAAAATTAGGATTGTGTAATTGAAGGAAGAGGAGGAGACAGTAGGGTGGGATTATGAAATCTTCAAGGCTAGTATTCCAGATCAGTATTTCCCATGTGCAGGGCAGGTTTTTCCTTGTACATCTTTGAGTTCGGGCCATTAAGATTCGACTCGCTCTTTGACAGGAGTGTAAATTCTAACTCCAGGAGATGCATATCTTACTTTCCATCATCATCTCTCTGTACATGCAACTTGCATTTTTTGCTTTCAGTTTGTCTCCCATGTAAGCTAATCGGAAAGGTAATAATAATGATGTCATTGCAGATCCTGATGATAATTCTATTGAAGTGGAACAGAGGAAGCTCAACTTATCCCCTGCTGAAGCAAAGGAGAGAAAAGCAGCAATGAAAAAAGATAAAAAGGACATAAAAGAAGGTTATATGAAACTGGAGCATTTAGCCTCAAACCTACCCAGTGCTGAGCCAACTTTTAAAGACTCAAGAGTCCATAAACTGTGGGCACTTGCAAAGAAAACCAATTGGACAGATGAAGAGCTGAATGGTTTTAAGGTATGTTAGAAAAGACTTAACTTTGCAGACATCTGAGCTCAGGGAACAGAAGAAACAGTACTCCTAATAAAACAGGCACTTATTAGCACTTCTGTGTATACAAAGAAAATGCCATTAAAGGCTTTGTATTCTGAAGATATCTTGAAGTATTGTGCATAATTTGTCACATCATGTTATATAGGTAAATATCAGAAGTATCAGGAGGGAGAAAAGTGTGATTACATGGTTTTCTAAAAGTTGTATAAGCAAAGCTGAAGAAAGTAATGTGTTTATATTTATATTTTATATGTGTATATATATATATATATATATATATATATATACACACACACACACATACACATAGAGTAAATACCTAATAACACAAATTCCAGGGGACCACAGAAATGTGTGTGTGTTATCAAGAATTTGTATAAAGAAGAGTTATTGGAAATAAGGGAGATGGCCCATTTGATACCATATGCCAGTGGATAAACCAGTCCGGGCGGTTATGTTACAGAAGACAGTTGGTGGGGAGGGGTGGGGGGCATGTCTGGCTAAGTGGTCGGGGGAGGAGAAGGAAAGCCATTACATAGCGAGCGGGGTGATGGTGGAGCCTCATGATTGGAAAACATCGTGCTGGCAATGCAAACGAAAAAGTTGCTCGAGATCCTTTGGAATTTTTGTTCATGTAAGTGGAATTTGGAATGCATAGATTATAGAGCGAAAAAAAATGGGGACCTTTTTTTTTTGTTCGTGTTAACAGAAATTTCGCGTTAAACGGGTTTGTGTTAAGTGAAGTTTATTATCAATATTTATCAATATTGTATTCATAGGAAGAGCTGAAGCATTTTGAACACCGTCTTACAAAAAAAGCATATTATGAAGAGCAGTTGGACTTGTCTGCACAAGCCCTTGAAGATGGCCTAAAAGACGGAGATGAATATTCAGAGAAACACCAGAATTTGGAAGAGAAAAACAGAATTTTGAATCAAAAGGTGAGTTGAGTACACACCAAAGTTTGATGACTGTTGAGGGTTGTAGGAATATAGATGATTCCCCAATAATAGCAGCCAAACTGTATGGAAGAAGACATGGTTAGTGTGGCTCTCCCATTTCATTCTGACATATCTGCAGTATTTTGGAGTAATGAGGAACATGGAGGGAATTCTGAAGTCCCAAAAAGGGAGTTAAGACAACAAGATGTAGTGAAGATTAAAGTAGTTGAGGAATGAGTCAAAGGCTTTAGAGGAGTCTGTTCAGCTGAATGAATAAATGTAGTACAAGTACACTCCCCAGATCTAGTTCCTGCCTGTTGTTGTTTACAATATTACCATGCATTATTCATAAATTACACAGAAGATTGATTAGTAGTATATTTAAGACCCTAGATTAACCAAAGACGTAACGACATTGGGACAGTCATATTTTTTAAGCATCCTTGGTCAGGTTAATGGTTATCATTACTAGCACAATTGTAAGAAAGTTCAATAGAGCAAAGTGATATGACATTGTACTATCTCTGTATATTTTCTCGTGGTGAAAGCAAAAAAAAAAGCCAATCACAGTGACACATACTGTGTAGTCTTGAACAATGGTTCAGGGGTCATAGATATCTGGGACATTTAAACAATGAAAGTGAGTAGTGAAGCAATGGTTCACTGACAGGATAACTTGTAAGGGGCAGTAACAATCAGAAAAGGAAAAGAATTTTTCATGCTTCGTTTTATTTGAACTTTGTCCCTGGTTTTCTACCTGTAAATGTAATAATCAGATTCTCTTCGAGTTTGGCTTTTTAATTGAATTGAGTTCAAATTCAAACTAAAAGAAATTCATTTACACAAGCTCAGTTATTATGAACTCGATCGGTGTTCAGCGAATGGCGTACTCATGAGACAGACCGCCATGCAATATTAATCCATGTGGCTTTAGTGCTTACAGTAGTCATTGAGGCAG
Organism: Ellobium chinense; assembly: GCA_033807755.1. Taxonomy (NCBI): domain Eukaryota; kingdom Metazoa; phylum Mollusca; class Gastropoda; order Ellobiida; family Ellobiidae; genus Ellobium; species Ellobium chinense. Next base: position 2,410,809 of record JAWQUT010000038.1, on the reverse strand, counting down.
GCTCGTATGTCAGGCCTCTTTCTTCTCTTGTATTTCCTTATGTCAAACATGTTATATCAGGAGGTCAGTGGTTGTTTGCTATGAGCCTCAGGTCATCTGCCATCCTGTGCAGCTTCAGTTGAAGTGCCAAGGCTTTGATCCAATGAATTTCTCTCCATTGGTCATACTTTGGGTAGTGCTGAGGTACATGTTCAGTATTTTGTTGTTTGTGTGTTAAGTCACCTTGAATTTTCTGTGAAAATATTGCTGGAGCCTATAATGCATGGTATTGTTTGTTCCTGTCTGTTCAGCATGTGAATAGCATCATCCAGATTGTGCCCAAGTGGTTAACTTTCCGCTTTCGTCTGAAAACCTGCCTGTATATTTTTGGATTCTATAAGATCTTCTCCTGCCTTGCCCTCTGAGTATGAGTTTCCTATATCTCTCAGCTGCACAAGGTTGTCGCCTGTTTTGACTGGAATGTGTGCCCTACTATTGCCCATAATGTTGCAATGGCCAGGGATCCATTGAAGAACTGCAGTCTGTGCTGAGTTACCTAACTGTATAAGGGCTTAAAATAGGAAAGCTGCTTCATCCCGCAGATCAAGTTAAATCATACGATACCCTCTTATTGCAATAAAACAGTCTTTCAAGTGTCTATCAACATGATATAACATTTTTGCCTGCCTCAGACAATCCACAGGTTTACATTATGCAAAGTCATAATTCTTACATCCACTGTGCATGTGGCGGCCAAAAGCTTATGTCAAATACATTCTAGCCGCATGACTAAGGTGTCTACCCAGTGCTTTGTAGACAGGTGATTATACGTCAGTGTGAATCGTATAATTCCACTTAAGTGGCAGCTGGGTCAAACAAAGTCATGCCGAGGCAATATGAATGCAGAATACTTTGCGTAATAGAATGATGCTCTTTCATCGCTAAACTGGCTCAGTGAGCATCATAGATAATTTTCAGAGAGAAAAAGTACAGTAGTATTAGTAGTACTGGAAAACAAAAAATTGTTTTTTGACATGTGTGTCCACGTTTAAGTCAGTTGTCTAATGAGGATCAAGTGAACTCGGAAAGGCCTGTTGGACTAATTCGGCATCTGTAGGGAGAACTGTATTGCTTTCAGAAGTGTCATAAGTTTGGAGAAATATTGCAACTTTTGGTAAGACTTACCTTTCTGTTGTAAAGTATATATGCTGTCGGTAAGAGAAAAGAGCCTGTAACTATGTCATATTGGGAAATGGACCTTTGCAAGTCAATAAAAACTGATGATTTGAAAGGGTGGGGGGNNGGGGGAAGAGGAGAATGATTTATATCCCAGGAAAAGTACATTTGCTGTGTGTGGGTCTTAATGCAAAAGCATTAGCAATTGTCTGTAGGCTTATATACATTGTTAGTGACAGAATGAAAATTGTTGCTGAAACTGATGAACAGCTTTCAACTATATGCAGAAAAGACATGCAGAAATTAGCTAATAAAGGAATGGTCAGGACTTCCAACATTTTACCATCATTGCATCATTCTGTTGTTTAGGAATCGGAATGTGGAGACAAGGGAAGTAGTTGGAACTATATTCCCATAGTTCATGTCACCGTAGTGACTGTCACTGTGTAAACTTGCAATGTTTGTGTTGGTGCCGGTACATGCAACCACATATGGTTTGTGTCATTGTGTAAACATGTAGGGTTCACGTAAGTGTTGGTACATGCATCCGCCATTAACAGACAGTATCTCATGTGATCAGACTGCCAACACTGAGCAAGACAGTTTTCACCTACAGATTGACTTCAGATGACCTTGTTTATGTGAAAACTCATAGAAGGATGAGGCAGAGTTGCCATAACACCAGTATTTTTGGTCTTCTGCTCCTGTCACGAAAAAGCAATTTCAACAATAATAGAGAAGAGGGGGAAATAAGTTTTAAGATTGCCAGATACAAATGGGTGCTCATTATAAATGTGCCAGTTACTAATGGGTTCCACTGTATGAGGTTATGAACATTACCGTTACTGTTGCAGCATAAACATGTTATATTAATGAGTGCCTTTGAGCTGGTTCTTCCACTTAAACGCATGATGGATGGTGTTCGTTTGTATTGTAAGTGGTAAAAGTTGCATTTTTTGTAGTGCTCTTGAGATTTTTCAGAGATTCGTGGTCCATGAAAAACTGACCAAGTCTGCCTGTATTAAAAGTGCATATTCTTACTTCAGCAAGTCATGTTCAAGAGTAGAGATAAACTGCATGAAGTGATAATATTTATTTTCTATTTTTTTTTTTCGCCAGATCAAGAAGCTCCACTCTGATTTCAAAACAAGACTGGACAAGGCTTTAAGGCATACTGAGTTGTGATATCAAATATTTGTTCATGTTACTTCTTGGCATGCAAGGTTGTGGTTTGAAATAGTTGATGACAGAGTGAGGAATCCAAGCCTTCCAAACAGTGGAGTCTGAGTAGCCTGATATTTTTAAAATGATCATTTTGTAGCTTTGATGTAATTGTTGATTTTGTGGGTGCCTATGATACTTACATTTTGATGAATTTGATGTTTTTTATACACCATATGATTTGTATCTGTGTTTTTTTCTTGGAAACTAACTTTGCTCACAAGTACTAGCGCTGAAAGTTAATCACTTAATCAGTATTGTTTGCCCTGAGGTGATTTTTGTTTACCTGTGTGTTGCTCTTTCCTGGGAAAAAGTTCAGTATGGGGAAAAGAGTTGATAGCATTTGTTGAATTGTTTGGTTATTGACTGAATTTATAAAATGTACTCTTTCTATGAGCAGATTTTCAAACCCTTAACATATATTGAATTTGGTCTACACTTCTGAACACAAGCACTGGATGAATACAGGGATTAGAAATTATGTCTGTCTCAGAAATATTTTTGTCTTGTGTTACTGTAACAGTTCTCAGCTTGCAACAGTAAGCTTTTCATGTATAAATTTGGAGTGAACAAGCTCTGATACCTGGCTCATGTGCTCTTCCCTCAGACACATCTGTGATTGTTATATATATGGAATTACATAGTGGTCTGTTCAGCCATTTACAATTTGCCACATTGTGTTGCCATGTCTAGTCAAATACAGTACAGTGGTGTCCACTTAAGATAAACTCGCTTAAGATAAAATCTCGGTTAAAATAAACTTTCCTCATGGTCCCGATTTTTGCCTTCTTTACCATTACCAATCAACGACTGGTTAATATAAACGCCGACAACACAGCCTCCGCTTAAAATAAACCCTTCTTGTCGGCCTGCAAGTGTAAATCAGATGCGATTCATACTAAAGTTACTAAAAAGTGGCTTTATAAGCCAAAGTCAAGCCCACACGCACTGCCTGCCGTCTTGATGATGTCATAGGACCATGTGTGCGGAGAGGGGTTGGGTTGGGGCAGAGAGTGTAGGGTGGGAAGGGCGATGCTTCGTTTACCTTGTATTAGTCTAGTTAGTACACTCAGTCTCTGCATGCGAGGTCCACTTGAGATTAGCCTAGACTAGCCTCCCTCCACATCACCTCTCATGCGTGCATCTGCGCAGTTTGTGCCATCTCTCTCTTCCCGGTCCCAAACAAGTGGCTTAGCCTAATGTAGACTATCCATCCGATACGTGTGTGTACACGAGTAGTTCCTTTCTTTTCTTTTCCTGCGCTTGACCAGTAAACATCGAACCGATCTCAACGTAAAATCCTTCGCATTGTATTCCAAAATGACAGAGTTGCAAAAAAAAAAGACGCTGAGTCTGGATAGCAAAATAGAGCTTCTCAAAGATGTGGATAAAAATACCATGAAACAGGCTGTTTTCCTTGAAAATGGTTAAGATAAACCTTGTTTAAAATAAACTTATTGACTCGGTCCCGAGAGGTTTATCTTAAGCGGACTCCACTGTAATTTGTGAGTCATTACTGCCATATAATTATTTGACCATGCTACCTATATTTCAATAATAGGAAGCCCTGCAGCCATGAAATGAGTAAAAGAAAACAATTCCAAAAGACCCAAGTTAGACTGAAGTAAGAATTGACAAATATGCATACACCACAAGGTTAGCTACCTCGCTGTCATGTAAATTATAGAGGCCAACTAAAGCCCATTTTGCGGAAATGAACTAATTGGTACATAGGATTTGCTTCCTTTTGTTATTTCACAGTAGTGTGCTGTGTTAAAACTGAATGGGCAGACATTTGTAGAGCACATCAGATTGACCGGGAAGTGTATCAATTTGGATGTATCACATCTCATAATTAAAAAGAGCCCAAATGAAAACAAGTCCAACAGGTGAGTAAATATATAATGATGGCAGATTTTTTTTTTTTTAATGTACTTTGCACTTATGTTGGAGGCAGTATTGTCTGCAACGTGGGCTTATTGCAATACGGCATATATCATATTTTGCTATAAGGAGTGGAGTTTGTTTTTCAACGCCTCAGCATCATGTGGAAAAAGATGTAGACTATATTGTAAAATTTACTGAACCCTTGTATTCACCGCATTCTCACTATTTTATGTATCTCTGTTAGTGTTAGGGTGTAGCAGTGTGAATCTTTCATCACAAACATTTCTATTTTCCCCACAGCAATTTCAGCATTATGGACACTCATTACTGAGTATCTTTATTTTGGCTTGAATGAATCATAGGTTATGCCACAAAAATATGTTGTTAGTTGGTAAATTACTCATGTGATGTTGCTATAGTTATTATTTGCCGGTATTGTGGCTTCGATGAGATTGCAGCCTGCATGATACTCCAGATCTGCTCTTTTAGGAACTGGGGCTTAAGTTATACCCTTTTTAGAATAACCAGGCAGCAGGTTCCAACTAAACATCATTTCATAATCAGTTCTCACCACTTCCAGTATCTATTGCTATTATTAATGCTGTAAAGATCTGACCATGATGTGAAGCTATCTTTTTATGTTTTGAACAAGAAAATAAAGATGCATCATAAGATTTATGTTCCAGTTATTGAGATCTGACCCTGATGGAGTAACTTGTCTTCATGTTGCCAGGAGCAATGAGTTCCCAAACCTAACATGTTGCCAAGGATGTTATTTGCAGTGTGTTTTTGAGAATATTTAAGGGCATGTGTTAACAATGTTATTTGATTAATTTATGGCCTTTATGTTTTGCAAAATTATAATATGCAGAATCTCATACCTAGGCTTGAAGCCCAAGGTTCAAATCTCTCGAGATTACTTCTGCAAAAATAAACCCCAAAGAACCCATAGTTCAGGAACTCAGCATATATTCTGATATTTGCATTCACATTGTGTATACCAATGGCATTAACTGACTTTGCCCTTTCAATTTTCATTCAATATTACCACCATTTTGTGCATGAAGTATGTTCTCATTGCCAGAATAATTCTGAAGAGAATCTTATTAACATTCCATATCTGCATACTGCCATATTAAAGCTATTATATCATGCCTTTCTTTGTGCTGAATATGTTAAAATGTTCATGTTCATGTGTTTTGCACATCCATAAATACCCCCCCCC
>JAWQUT010000038.1:2377757-2405310 GCA_033807755.1 Ellobium chinense | reverse complement strand
CCCCCAAATATCTAAATTCACATTATAGCCAAAAAATGAAATACAACATCAAGGCTTATGTCACTTTGTTTATTTTGAAATTTTCAAATGTCATACACCCACTCCTCTCTGACTGGTGGCCAAGAGCAGTCCACCAGGTGGCAGGAGAAAAAAAAACGCAACATGAGCCGGTCTCAGAAGACCAGGCTACTTCTCTGTTCATTCCTCTTACATCTATGATTTAAAAGACAATTTGAAGACTTTTATCTTGTGGCTTGCCTCTGCGGAAAGAGGTAAGGTGGGATGATGACTGGAGTCATGTTCGTCCCAGCACAATACAATTCTTCATTCAAGACAGATTATTGTAAAATAAGAATAGAGAAAGTACAGTAAATCCTACCCCACTTTAACATTTTATCTGCCCACTTGAAGCAAGCACACGTAGCCATTCCTGATGACAGCATGTCTACTTTGGGGGAGGGGGGGTAAAGTACATCTCCACTTTTAAAAACTTCACCATTAATAAAAACACTACAACTGTAAGCTCATGCAAATCATGCTGTGGGCATATTTCCTCTTAGGTCTGTCTATACTGTCATCTTGTCCCGCACAGTATGCACTGAGCAATGGGAAAAACACAGCCACAGATGTACTTAACACTAAAGAGGGAACAAAGAGAAATAAAAAGTGATTTCATCCACATATACAATACATGTATTTTATCTATGAAGTTCTAGACAAACAATCTGATAGGAGCCACGAAAAAAAACAAAAACAAATCCCCAAATGTTAAAACTTGTCTATCAGGCTCTCTTCATAGACTGGCAGACAATTGCTCTGTAAATGCTTTAAAAACAATATAAGGAAATATATACTAAAGAAGAAGCAAGTGCATTCTGCCCTCATGATGGATAACACCTCTGTTCACTGATTCCATGACTGCCACCTCTGCAATAAAACACAAAAAAGCTTTGTTAACACATCTTGAGTATTCACACAGGCTAGCAAGTTCCAATGCTGGCATCATGGAAAAGCTACTTGGTTTTGTAAAATATTATTGCTTCTGTGTCTTCAATCCCTTGTATGAAAGATGATAATCATCCAACATTACATTCCAAATCGCCGGCCCGGTCAAACATAATGTCATTTGCAGCTAGCACGATTTGTGTCCCACATGCTTCTTGAAGATCCCTGCCCTTTAATAAAAATCACAATCAAGTTATACAGCGAAGGATATTTCCTCAACAAATAAACTAATCAGTCAATTATAAAATTTAAAGGCATACTTTGGACTGACTCTTACTATTATTTAAACCTTTATATTATTTTTGACCTACTTCAGCTCTTTGCTATGCTCTAAGGAGAGCTGCTACATGCTCCAGCATCCTACTTAGTGACAATGTTAAATGGAAGGGACCAGTTATCCATAAAATCATGAAATTACATGCCGATTTTGCAACAGTTTGTCAAGACTTTCATTTGTCTAAGCTGTGGTATTCATAAATTTTTAAAAATTACTACTAGAAAGGCATCTTGGATGTCATTCTTAGGTATCTCAGAGAGGAAAAGCATTTAAAGAACGAGTTACACCAAGTTCATTAATGATGAGCTTTGAATAAATGCCAATATTTGAATTTACTAAAAATCCTTGCATTTTCAACCACAAAACTGAAAGAGAATCTATTATCCCATCATACTGGTTTGAAAAAAAAGCCACCATTCCTCAGATACAGAAGTATGCCCGTGTGCTTTCCTTGAAGCTAACATATGTGGTCCACCACAATTGTGTGTGACAAGCTGTAAACAACCAAAGATATGTTGTTATTTGTGAATGCCTGCCTGCAATCAGCCACAACTCTTTTATCATATAAACAGGGCCTATTTCCCATGACATGAAAGTGTGTGATAAGTTTTTGGTATGTCACACATTACATAAATTTGACCTTTGACCTGTTTACAAATACTTTCTTTGGAAGCCTTGGAAATGTCTAGGTATATAGATATGTGATGTCATTTCTTTTGTGGTGTCGTGAATATGTGACATCATTTCTGTCTAGATTTAAAAAAAATATTTCAGTCTGTCTTTCTTACTGCCTGTCATCGTTCTCTTCACGTTTCAGTTTCAGTTCAGTTAAACATTTGAGTTAAAGAAATTAAAATGTCACAGTGTCTCTGTGGTCTAAAGTTTCACTGATGATTGTCAGCTGTTTGGATCTACTTTGTGTCACGTAACTATGTGATTAATTCAGTTCAGTTGTAATTGATGTGTCTCAAACAGGGTGAGGGCCACTTCAGAGTCTTTTTCACGATTAAAAGTTCATTTTTTTAATTAGATATTACAGATCCTGTAATATCAAGAACTAGTCTAGTTCTATGTCATAATTTCAAAGTACCTCATTGTCACCTTGGTCAGATGGCGTTGACGTCATTGCTGGTGTCCAAAGGGGCGGGGTCTGAGAGTCCCCAGCTGCTCCTTTGGGTGGAAACATGGGTCCCATGGGGTAGGGTCCATTGCCATACATGCCTGGAACCATCATCCCCGGGGCCTGAAATTGCATATTGCAGTTAGTAGTGTCTCTCACACAATTCTGCTCTTTCCCAAGTATAAGCATTAACTTCTATCTATCAATAATGCCTCTGAACAAAATTATTCAGATTAAAAGGATAAAAAAGAATTTATTCAACTCCACAGCAAACTCAAAAGTTGTTAATCTGTACAACACTGTTGGCACAATTCTGAACAAATCATGATCATAAGCTAATCCTACAGTTGTAACACAGTAAAGTGGTGATACAAAATTCCAACACTTTCAGGGCTCTCAGTGATTCCCTAATTTCCACCTCCCCCCTCTCCACAGCAACATTATTCTTCCAAAGGTATCCACTGTTTTAAAGCCTATGTTTACACCAGAAAATATGATTCCTGAGGTTAAATATTTGAATGATGATTATCCTTGTTTTTATAATCACATGCAGCCATCAGAAATGTAGTAAAGAATTGATACTGAACCCACATATTCTGCTTGAAAACAATTTTGATCCCTTTGATCTTGTGTTCAGTAAAATTCACATTTTCCAGCGGACTCTTTACAGATTCACTGGTACTAAAGGAATTCCCTAATTTTCCATGATAAATATTGGCATTTTATCTATCAGGAAAATCATTCTTTATTCCCAGTTTCCCCCTTCTACTTCTGCTGTCATATTTCACCCAAAATTTGACTTGGATGCTAGAATTTGGCCTGGTAAGTAGAAATGAAACTATAACTGAAAGCAAAATAACAAAGGATCCTCAGAGGAAAAAATATCCCCTCTTCAGCAAGCATTCTGATCCCTTCCTTCATGACATTCTAAAGTTCCTTAACTGAATGGTTGTGGGAAAACCTACATGTCCCATGCCATTATGATCTCCATCACCTCCTGGCATGCCTCCTGCATTACTGTAGTGGACCTGCGTCTGGACATCATATTCCATGCCTTCATCTTCCGCATCTGGCAATCCAGGGTAAACCATGCTCCCTCCTGTGACCACAGAAGAGGTAATGACTGAGGAGGGGAGGGGAGCCGCACTCATAACTGGTGAGCCACTCGAGGACCACTCTTGGCTATAGGCTAGAAAACATTATAATCACATGCTTATAACAGAAAGTATATCCTAATGCGGGATGCTGCATGCTTTTCATGAAATGCCACACCAAACTATCCATGGCTCCCTGTGAATTTTATCTCTTAATTGCAAGGTACATGTATCTGTTTTTAGGGATACTTAAACATGATACAGAGATGTCTGAACTCATCAACTACTCCATTTTCTAAAGTTTGCATTTGCCAGAATACACTTTTCAACAGTGCCCAGATGCATTGTTTTAAAAAAAAAAAGTGGTTACAACAGCTAAACTCTGAATGAGAGAACTTTTAAAACCCGTTTTATGAAAGAGAGTGTTGAAAGTGAATGACAAAAAAAATATATGTATGAATGAGGAATGACAGAACATTTCCTTCCCACTTTACTGTGTCTAGTCTATGTCAACAAAATACTGCTACTATTACTAGCTCTCCTGCAACAGCCATCAGTCCATACCTCGCTTGTTATGATGATTAAACTTATCACAGTAAAACAAATAAGAACAACAAAAACTCCATGAAGAACCTGTGTTTTGTCAAGTACATGTTAGGTTATCTGGATCACAGAGTTAATTACAACAACAGCCCTTAGCCTGGTGCCGGTCAGTCAATCTTGGCTTTGTGTTTACCGCTTGAAGCTAATGAATGGCTTTTAACCAAGTACATCTGAAGATTCTTTGCTACTTAATTTTAGTCCATGATCTGGAGATGCAAGGGATGTTAGTAAGGCTGCATACATACTGGTATATAGGATCAAAGAAAATAATCATCTGTATTCCCACTCTTGCCTCATCAATCAGGTTCTGGTTTGTCAGAATCCAAATTTTCTCTTCCCAAGACTTATTTGACTGTTCAAAATCGCTACATTAAATGGGTGAATTCTTCTCAGAGATACTATTCGAGAGTGTAGTTAGTGTATTCAGAAACAGTATGTTGTCACAAACACTTTGAGGAGCAGTTGTTATGAGGCGATATAAGCCTTTTAACACATGCTTGTTCTTTTACTTTCCTGTTGGCAGTTCTTTCAACTTGAGCAGTTTAACACTTACCAGAAGAACTGTTGAAGCCCCACAGATTTGAATATGGACCAGAACTGGAAACAGGCCCTGGCCTTCCAGAGCCTTTCTTCCGTTCGCCTCCAATTGGTTGTATCAGCTTACCCTGCTCTAATGGAGGAGTCCTTGTTGGCAAAGGCGAGCCACTCCCAGGACCCCCCATCAACCCAGAATCTGCTGTAGATAAAAAAGAAAACGTGATACTCTCAATTTCTAGAGAGGTGATGATCCACACTAGCACATCCTTTCCACAGAGAGAGCAAAGGAGTAAATATGCATGTATCTTTACCCTCTTCCCCTATGAATAATGCAGAGTGTGGTTAAGACTAGGGGCAAAAAAAAGTGGCAACACACCTTTTTCATGGAATACTCATGAGCAAGCAATGTGGGACATTCACTTCTATAGACCAGTAAGCATGGGTAGAAACTTGTATTCAGTGATGCTAAGCTAATTTTGATCAATGCAAAGGCCTTGTGTTACACAATTTTGCTTAAGAGTAATAAGAGAGAGCCCTCAAAATCAGTAAATTGTCATTATCCATAGGGACCCCAGAAAACCTTTCCAGGTGACTTGATATGAAAAGGACAATCTGGCAACATAGGAAGAGCAACCACATGCTACAAATGAATTTCTTGCCAGTTAGTTTTCACCAAGTGAAGTTAAATAATCAGAAACAAGTTTACAAGTGTTTCAGTGCTTAAGGCATAGCAATAAAGCAATTCTTAGATAATTTTCCACTTCCCCAAACTTGTGTTGCTCAATTTCATAAATTATCCATATCCGAAAATACCTGTCTCAGCACTAGACAAAGATATCGCCTTTCCATTAGGTTGAGACACTGTAAACCAGAAAATAATACTCTTTCCTGATTCCAAGATCTACATGATAACTCTAGCCCTAAAGGTCTACACAGAGCTGTTTTAAATCACAACCATATGGCATATTTCTTGAACATAAAGCAGAAATTTTTGACACCATCATGCCTCAGCTAAAGGAAAATGACTAAAACTTGTGCTTTAAACGGACAAGGCTTGATTTGAATCACACTGATACTGTTTGTAACTTTTTAAAGATTGGTTAAATTTCATGGGAGTTTAAAACAGCAAGGCTGTCTCCTACTTTTTAATTCATTTAATGTAGTACAGCTGCTCTGAACCAGAAGATCCTGTGGATGGGGCTGCTGTTCATTAGATGAATTTTTTTTTTTTTTGCCAAGACAGTGTTTGTGACACGCTTTTCAATCACATTTGCCAAGGTATCAGATAGTTTCAAGTTTCAAGTTCATTTATCTAGGCGTAAGTCAACCACATAAAATGAAATGTTACATCAATACAAAGGATCAAATGAAAATGAAGAAAAAAAAAATTTTTTATATACACATAAGTAATATGTTCTTAGAAACATATTTCACAGTTATTGGCTGCCGAGATGGGCTTGTGATATTTCATTCAGAGTATCAATGGAATTAAACGGTTCACACAGAGGTCTGAATAAACTGAAAACTTGGCTGACCTTACTTAGCTTGTGGCTGCCAGAAATGCAGCAGGAGAAAGAATTTGGGGTTTGCGCATTGCAGCTAGGGTATGTTGTTCAGTGAATTTACCAGTGAACACAATTTCAAAAACATTTTATAGGAAACTAGCACCATTCCAAAACACTTCCTGGCTCCTAAAGCAATATTTAGCCTAGATTTACCACATGAATATTGTGAAATATGCTTATTTCAAATTGTTTTCGGGTGTCATATGTGTTCAAGTGTACAGTTAATTGCAAAAAAAATTCACTATGACACCAAACTTCATGATGAAAAGTACTACACACAAAAATGAAAGAACTTCACTGCAAAACAAAAAACAAAGAAACAAACAAAAAAAAAAGTGTTCCCAAAACGTACACGTAACTGACCTGGTTGTACGGAAGGAGCACTACTGGGCCGACCTGATACATTCTGCATTGGAGAATGGGCTCTCTGGGGTTGTGATTGGGACAAGAAGTTGGGACCCCCACTGCCACCTGGTGATAGCCCTGGGGGCCCCATCAAGCCTTGAGGTGGGGACCCATGAGAATTTGGACCAGAAGCAAGGTTAGAGGCCAGCCGATTGGTACTGAGCTGAGGTGGACTCCCCCCTCCACCTACACCACCAACACTAGAGGGCCGCACTTGTTGCAGAAAATACTGCATATTGGCAGGTCCAGCCAATATCTCATTTACTTGCATCATCGGGAGAGAACCTGTTTTGGGGAATAAACTATACTCTTTGAGAAAGAATTCGCCACTTCTTTCTTCTGTGCATAAGTAACTATATGAAGGAACTGGGCACTGCTATGTATTGGGAAAGAAAGGACATGGACTATATCTATGACTCTCTTTGTTTAAAGCCCAGTCATATTCATTAAACTGGTGACATAAGAACAGATTTAAATAGATATTGAAGGGAATTTCCCTGAGCATTTCAAGAATGTATTTCTGATTTTCAAAGAAATTACTCTGCTGTCTTAGACTGCTAGTTTTTACATGAATCTCTGCAGTATAGAAACCTGGCCCAGCTGCATGACTAGCAGTGTCCATTTCCTCTAAGTTAAAGATAGTTTAAATTCAGTGTTTACATGATGATACCCGAAGACTGCACAGATTTTGCAGAATAATCTACAGTGTGATAGGATATTTCCTCTAGTGTCAGAAACCAGCTCGTGCCAGTAACCATCATCATCCGTTTGCAATTAGTTTCGCCTGAAATTTATAGTGATTTGCCTTGGATAGCAGACTGTTTCATCTGTTTTTCAACAAAATATTTCTGAATGGAGGAAAGAAAAATGATTTAGAGGTTTGTATGATCAAATTTACGAAGACCACATTGTGCATTCTTGCCCAAGTTTACAATTAAAAAGAATAAAACCATGCATTTTACACCCTGATCCCATATTTCATATTTTTTCTCCCATAATTTATGAGGAGCGATTTCCCCTTAAGTGGGGACAATTGGATTTTTGTGAGGCCATTTTACCCTGCTGTACGGAAAAAAATCTGTGCCATGCCACTGGAAACAAAATTCATCTGACGTGAAAATGGTCTTTGATTAAAATCTGAAAGTCTGACAAGATTCTGTAAGCAAAACTAGCAGGGAAATCGTGGTAGATAATAAGATGGCGATTATCGAACTGGCTGAAATTACGGTGTCATTCCACACAGTCAGTCCAACCACTATCATTATCATGAGATCAGCACATTCAGTGTTGATAAATCGAATCATGTATACAAAGAAATGGGCAAAAGGATACAAGAATGTGAGCAGGATCTCTTCATTGCAGGCGAGATACCAATACATTCTAGCTCGTTACAAGTGGAATGCCTCATCATACAGAAATCATACTCACCTGCACTCATGCCAGTCATGCCTCCCCCTGCACCTGGACTCGCACTGGGACTGCCTTCCAGACCAGATCCTTGGCCCATTGGTAGCCTTCCGTCTCCTGGTATTCCCATTCCCATCATACCACTCATGAAGTTACCAGAGCCCAAGCCGTTCATCATTGGGGCAGTGGCACTGGGAAGCTGAAATTCTGGAGCATTGGGATTGAGACCTCCTTTTATCTCTGGCAGGGTCATGGGCCTATGAGGTTTGCTATACTCGTCCTTCTGTGGCAGTGATTGCTGCTGCTGGCCAGGGGGCATAGAGATCCCTCCCATCCCCTGATGGTAGACTCCTGGGGGCATGGCCATCCCTCCTGACCCAAGCTCCATCCTCAGCAAGGCTGGATGCAACATCTGGCTGAAGTTGGGGTTCTGGCTCAACTGATAGCGTAACAATAGTTCTTCCATGTATGGAGATCCAGGACCTCCAGGCCGCATCCCACTGGTCATACCTGTAGGTCCTACACTAGAATTGGAAACACCACTGCCTATGTTGGACATACGATGGCCGGACATTGTCGGATCCATATCAGACCGATAAGGAGGGGAGTTTCCTCGCTGAGGGATCTTAAACCCTGGTGCCTTAGCTTGTAATGCTGGGTCTACCATGTTGCTGGCATTGTTTGTGGCTGGAGCAGGATTGGAGGTGGTCTGTGGGCTGGGACTGGTAGTTACCACACCTGCTGCAGCTACACTGGCAAAATCCATTTTATCTGGTTGCTCCTCTTTTTTGGCCAGGAAGTTGGTGAACAGATTGTTCTTGAATGGTGAATACTCTTCTGGTGTTTGCTGGCTGGATGGTGCGCCACTCCCTGATTGACTAGGAGTTCCACTGGTCACAATGGGAAGGGGCATGGCTTCCATTCTGGGTGGATTGGAGGAGGATGAACGGGTAAAACGGACTGTTGCATTGGTTGAAGTATTTCCTACACCTATGACTGATTTAATTTGGGTTGACATGCGAGGGTCCTGAGGTTTATTGGGACCTTGACTGGAGATGACACTAGTGCTAGAGACCACTCCTCTGATAGTGCTGGTGGCTGCAGTGGTAAAACTCAATGAAGCGGAGCTGGCAGGTGTAGAGGACACGGGTGAGGCTGATCTCTTACTGCGTTCAGAACCAAACATTAATTGCCTCGCTGACACTTTCTCAACACTGGCTGTCATAGCTGGCCTACTTCCAACCACAGATGGGCTTGGAGTCACCTGCTTCTGAGGGCTACGCCGGGGTGATGGGGGCAAAACCTGCCCTGGCACAGGGTTCTGCCAGGCTCCAATGGTGGGACCCATGGTATTGGTGGAACTGATGGATGCACGAGCTGAGCTAGACTGGCTTCCTCCTTGTTTACCAGTCTTTCCTGGGGCAGGGGATTTAGACGTGGTGCTTGTAGTACTCTGGGTGGAGGTAGTGGGGAGAGTGAAAGTTCCGATGGCAAAATCTGCTATGGACACCGGTGCTGCTTTTGTTGCTGGTGGTTTGTCCACAAGGGCTTTGTGGCCCTTATTTGCACTCTTTAGAAGCTCTGATATATCCTTATCTGGTTCCTCTACCATTGCATTTATCAAATTGTTTGCTTGTCGGATGGCCTCTGGACTGCCCCTGCAGGACAAATTAAAGCAAGTATCAAAATATCAAGCTTTGGAACAAAAAGGGATGCCACTCACTTTTCATAAAATTCTCTGACCTTTCTAAAGTAAAGTACTTTTAAAAACATAACTGTTTAATAAGAAATATAATGCCTACAGCTAGCAGTCATGACAAACATTATTCAGATAAAGTTGCTTTGTCTTCAGTTTCTCAGCCTGATGTTAAATAACCTCGACAGACAATTTCTCTGATTTCAGAGAATTCTCTCAGGAGTGACATAACAGTCCAGCAAACTGAAAAATCCCCAAAATCCAAAGTAGTGCTAATGTTGTCTCAAAAACACTGAAATCTCAGGCAAAATACTCTTACTCCAACTCCAAACAAACTCTGGCACCACCATCTTCATCAAATAAATGCTGATAGAGATAAAAACTATAGCTTACTTGATTGTCACTGTTCTGTCTGCATTTCCCTTTGACTTTTCCACTTCAACATGAGCTCCTGACAGCTCACGAATGGCATTTATGTTGCATCCACCCTTTCCTATGAGGCGGGATATCACATTGCCTGGTACCGACAGTTTCTTGGACCTGAGATATAATCAATGAAACATAAAGATGACTAAGGCATCTCATCTGAAATTAAAGTGTGACACAATAAGTTGTGGCTAGCAAATAGATGTATTCAAGCAGGATTCAGCCAGAATACTGGTCTTCTGTAACTCAAATGACTATGAATTTGAAAGCTCTCAAAGAAGTTTCAAAAGTTCAAAATAAGATCTGATCTGTTGAGAAAAAAAAAATACTAGCATCAGGTCACCTAGCTGGATATTTTCTGAATATAAGACAGCACTTTTCTAGTGCAAATAACAACAACATGAATCCATGAATACTTATAAAGGCAAGCAGTTGCAATGGGTTGTTAACCATATCCACTGGAGATAGTCAACATATTTAACCGTCTAAAAGCACTTTTGAAACTACATTTACTGACAGAACATGCATGAAATTCAGTATGCTAACAGAGGGCAGAACATTTCAAATAAATGACTTAACATAAATAATTGACTACTTACATATTATTTTTCCTGACAACCTCTTTCCAGCCGTCCTCTTTCTTTTGACCCTTCCTGGGGCTTGGAGCAGATGTTGCCAACCTATTTGTCACACTGGCCATATTTTTATCATAGAAGCGGTATTCTTCCATCCAGTCTTTCTTCCCTTCACTGCAAAAATAAGTAATACAAGTCATTTTAATTGCAAAGCACATGTCAGCAGCATACAATAGTGAAATATTCCTATCACAATATACTATACTATAGTGAACATCATTTATTCACCCTGAATGAAACTTTGAAAGCTGCTTATCTCCCAAGGACTTAGTCAGTATAAAAATATTGATTGAGACTTACACAAATAACATCATGAAGAAAAGCAGTTTCAAATTATGAATTTCAATATCTCTGGGACTGACTTAACACGGCTAAAAAAGAATATTCAGAGTAAGAAAATGGGACACAACTTCCTGTATTTACCTGATTTTTTTCAAACCAAGTGTTTTCCCATTGATTTTGTCCAAATTCTTCAACACATTTGTAGGTATCACACCAAAATCATCAAGATCCCCAATACCTGAAATTAAGAGCCAAATAAAACACAAATTCAGAGAGAGACATTCAAGAAAAGTTTGCCTCTGCAATGTTCATTTAGGTGACTGACTGGTTTCTTTCAACATTTTCAAGATATTATAATACTCTCTTCTTGAAATCAAATTAGCTCAGCCTGGTTGCAATGTCTGAAATAAGTAACATTTTGTCTTTTTAGAGTTCTAACTCAAAATTTTGTTAACTATAAACCAGTATATGTTCCTCATGTTTCATAGTGACAGCCACCCTGTTGACTTTTCACATTTTAACAAAATTTATTGTTTCACAAGATTATTTTCCACCTAAAATTTTCTTATTTTCTGCAGTTGAACTAAACATTTTCCAATAATGGAAAGGTTTGCTCACATAGAGTATAAAAATTAGAGCAAATGGCGACCAATTAAGTTGTGAAAACTCCACAGCTAAACAACATACCAGTAGTACTGCTCTGCTTTATAATGTCATTGGATTTCTTTGTGCGAGCCTTGCTTCCACCTCCATTGACACTGGCAGTGGTAGAATTATCCTTATTATTGGAGGTGCTGACCACAGAAGCGGGTGTCGGTGCTGGATTGTTACTGTTAGTGCTAGTATTAGACTTGATTGCACTGGACATTTGTACACCCTGGCTCATGCTCGATAACTGTGTGATGGCCGTGGAAGTAGCTCGTGAGGCAACTGCAGTCACAGTGACCACAGATTCAATCAATGTGGTCACTTTAGCCAGAGTCACCTGAAGAGCCTCTGAAACTTGCTTCTTGTTCAGTTCTGCCTTCACACTTCTTAGACCACTGTCTTGGTCACTCATCTCCCGTCTGGTTTCACGAGCGGCTTTTTGTTGTTTCTTGCGAGCATCACGATTGGCTCTTGCTGTAGCAGCGGCTGAAGGTACACTGCTTATAGTCGCTGCTGCAGATTGTGATGCTGTAGGAGCAGATGCTGCGGCAGCAGCTGGAGTCATATTGGGTGGCAGCCGGGCAGGTTGGTGATTTTCTACTGGACGCTGAATTTTACTTGGTGCAACGTTTCCATTCTTTGTTTTTGATCCTTTACTAGAATTCTCACTTTTCCCACCAGAAACTGGTGCTGAAAAATTAAGAAATGCACATGGAAATAACATGTCTTACTTGCATCTAAAAAGTTTAAAGTCTTTAGAATATTGCTAAAATCTAAACATTACTGACACTAAATTAAAAAAAACTTGGGACCTATTTAGACTTTCTGAAGTGTTAAAAGGAGTTCCATTACAGTCCCCTCTGGTGAATCATAGGGTATTATAGATATGTTCACCCTCAACTGTTTTGTGATTCTCAATGATATCCACAACTGAATCAAAGTGGTAGGTATACCTGTTATGACAGGGGGCTCTGAATTACTGTCTTCTTCCTCCTCTTCATCATCATCATCTTCATCCTTCTTGTTTGAGTTTGAGTCACCATCTGGCTCAGGTGAAGAGTTCTTTCCACTGTGGATGCAGAGACAAAAAAAAAAAAAATTGTATACTCCGCATGATAAATTGAAACAGCTTGAATAATTATCAGCATTAAAGAGCTGCATTTTATAATATGACTGTCATGATCTTACAGACACGAAAGCAAGTACAGGGTTCATTCTGCAAGGTCTGTGGTTCATCTGTGTCTGTATTCACTATGCACTGGTGTAAAGCCACATAAAATTATGAATGTTCAGTTACTGGCCATTAAAAACTATTAAATACTTTATCTAACAAAAACTTCCCGTGACAAAACCATTATAGAACTGAAATACTTCAGTGCTGACTTTCACACACTATATTTATGTATTTTGTTAAATTTACCTATCCTTATCCTTGTCTGATTTCTCATCTTTCTGCTTCCCCTTCCTTTTCCGCTCCCTTCGTCTTTCTCTCCTCTTGCTGGCCATCTCAGCCTTGAGAGCTGCTTGTTCCTTTTCTTGCTTTATTTCCTCCAATAGGCTGTCTGCATTCTTGTTGGCCTCTGCTGCTTGGCGATCTTTTGCTGTCACTATCACATCTGCGCACTGGTTGCACTTCTTTTGTAACTCCTTGGAAAGACAATAAGTGCTTCTTGCAACTTTCTATTATCAGCATGTCTTCTATACTTATTATTGGAGTTACCAAAAAAAAAAACAAAACCAAAGCACAGAGCACATCAGATCATAGCTTGTTTTTCACAAATAGACTAAAATTCAAAACAAAGTAAAACTGTCCTATATCTCCCATAGCAAGAAAGCCACAACATAATCTCTTATAGCAAAAAGCCATATCATATTCTCAAATGCTAAAAATTATAGCACAGTTCCTAGTTTCATCTTTTCAACCTTTATTGTAATAAGATAATCTGGCCTGGTCTATGACGGCTCACCTTATCTGTTATGGTGGCAATGTATCTCTTTATTTCATTTTCTGATGGAAACTGGGTGACTTTCTTCACCATCCACTTGACCACTTTGAGATGTCCACGACGAAATGCAGCCATCAAGCAAGAAACTTTGCGGTTGTCTTGACTGTCAATGTCAGCATCTGCCTGGACTAGCAGGGAAACTACATCACTGTGACCTCCTGGGAATGTACATAAAATGAGCATGAAAAAATGAGCCTAAGAATCAGCAGCGAACTCATATTGTAGGCGTGATTGCTAAAAGCTGATGGATTACAGACAGACTTAACACTGCCCAGAAGTATTCTATCACTATGATGTTGCTGTGCATCTCAAGGATAGAAACACTGAGAGCCACGGTACACTTAACTGGATAAAATATATCTACAAGATTTTGACCATATCAAGGATCCACTCACCGTTGCATGCCAGCCAAAGAGGGGAATTACCCTTCTTATTTTTCACATCTACGGAGGCACCCCTGCAATAGACAGTATATACATCTTAGTCATGAAATTTCAACAACCTCTCTCATCAAATAAATATAAATTAGTGGATCAACTTTAAAGTCAAAGAGCCTTGTTGCAAGCTGTGAAGACCTCCAAGGCTACTACAGAATCTTAATTCTTTTCCGAGACATTTCCATAATCTTTTCATTGGTGAAATTTATTATTTTCAAGGACATCAACATAATCAAAACTACCGTAAAACAACTTTTCATTAAATGCAAATGTTCAGACATTCAATGTTTCATTCTGCTAAAGAATGTGAGAATTGTTTCAAATGAAATTATGATGTACCTGTTTCATATTTTACATTTTCCTTGATGTTTTTTTTTTTATGAGCGCCGGTCATTTGTGCTGATTCCAGACAGCTTTTAACCCTGAAAATACTAATCGGAATTTTCCATGACTTTCCTCAGATTTTCCAGGTCTGTGTCAAGCCTAGTCTTCAGAGAAAGTTGATTCTGGGTCACACCATCAAAGCACAACACCACAAGAATGGGGCAAAATTGATGGTATATAAATGCCTTCAAATTTGACCCATCTGTATACACTTTTGGTAAATGAGCCAACACCATACCGTCTACCTTGCCACTATGGTGAAATTTTGAACCAAGAGAGCCAGTCCCCAAGTCTCTAGCTGCAGTGTGCTGCAAAGTCTGCAATGTGCCTCAATTATGTGAAAGATAATTTTTAAAAGACTTGTGATGAAGCTCACCTATGCAAAAGTAATTCAACAAATCTGTAATGGCCCTTGTCAGCAGCAATGGTAAGCGCTGTATCCCGAGATGACGGCACAGGTGGGGCATTAACATCAGCTCCCTTGTCCAGGAGCACACGGCCAACTTCCACGTAACCACCTGAGGCAGCTTCCATCAATGGAGTCAGGCCAGTCTGAAGGATTTTTTTTTTTTAAAAATGCTTGTATTAACAATCAGCTTTCTTTCCATGAAGTCAACAACCAGTCATACATTATCCAACAGGAATTTCTGAAGTTTAGTCCCACCAATCTTCTACTTTATAAAGACAACTCTTCTAGGGGTTATATGATCAAGAGCCCCATGTCACTACGTATTAATTTTTTCTAGAAAACATATTAAGTCTATTCATGATACCCATAACAATAAACATAACTCAGGAAGTCGAGTCAGCGGGCAATGCCTGGATATGGAACTTTTAAACTTCATATTACTATACAACCTCTAAAAGTATCACTATTAAATTTGGTAGAAGCATTATCATTTACTGAAGTATGCTAGAAAATAACAAGCATGTAACCATAATACTAACATTGTCAGAAACCTAAATCTTCAACTTAGAAACTGAAAGTTCATGTTAAATAAACAGCTTTCATACCTTTGCGCGGTGCTCAATGTTGGCTTTGCGATCAACAAGCAGACTGACTACTTCATGCCGGCCCTGGAAGCAAGCTAGGGTGAGGGCAGTGTTGCGATTGGTCTCTATCTGGGCATTTATGTCACTCCCTTGATCCAGCAGCAACTTGACAGCGGCTGTATGACCATTCATGGCCGCGAGCATCAATGGGGATATACCCAATTTGCTACCAGTCCTGAGTTTTATAAAAAAATGTTGACTCATTAGGTTGAACTAATGCAGAGGTGCATGTACTAAACTCTATTCTGACAGCTGTGACCCACACATCTGAAAGGCACTGAATGAAAGCAGAATGACTGTTCTCTGCTTGTAATTACAGACAATAGAAAGCCTTATAAATGGGTAACATAACTAATAAAGTGCAGCATTATGTATTTTGTTTTTGTCAAATGGCTGTGAAAGCAAGTGCTTGTGTCCGCTTAAGTAAAGCAGTGTCTCTATCACTTGAACAATTCTTGATTTGCTCTCATCAAATTTCATAAAGTTTTGTATGTCATATTTGAAGCCTTACCTGGAATTAATTTCCGCATTATGGTTGAGAAGTAGCCTGATTATATTCACATAGCCCCCCGATGCAGCTAGACTCAGAGGTGTGTAATCCGAAACATTTCGGTGTTCCTTATTGGCACCTCGATTCAGTAACAGCTCCACAACCTGATAAGTGAAGAACAAGCATTTGATGAAATGGGATGCTTACGTTAAAAAGGAAAAATCCACTAAAAGAAGTATTTTCTGACTTTCTCAGGTTTTTCCACAGGGAATTTCTCAAAATCTTTTTACGTTCAAATGAATGTCACAGCTACAACAAAGATGTCAAATAAAATACAACAGAAGTTTAAATTCACTGCCCTATGAAAAAAAATTTATGCTCTTACAGTTTTGAATATATCAGCTGCAATCACTCGTACTTCCAATTACTATGTCAACCTTCAAACTCATCTTTATCAAGTTAACATATCTCTGATCAAATACTTGCTAGGAACTTAGACAGGAGTGTAAAGTCATTAAAGACTCTTGAACACACACTTCAAATTTATTGTGAACATTCCTAAATCAGCTTACCTCATATCTGCCACCAGAGCAGGCCAGCGACAATGGCGTATCCTTGGTTCTTTCTGACTGAGCCTCTATATCTGCATTATGGTCCAGCAGAATTTCAACCACATCAACATGACCTGCTGTTGCTGCTAGTATCAGAGGTGTAAATCCTAAAGGCAAATGACAAGAAGTGGACTGGTTAAATACAAATAATGATTGATGAGTGACAGCTCAGGACCTAATAAGATATATTTGGTTGAGAATGATGTGGCAAAGCATTTACTGGTTCATATATCAGTATTTAATACAAATATTAATTCAAGATTTCTCTAAAAATGGATAACACCCTGGAGATAAGAGAAAAAAAAACAACACTCATTCTCTAAACTTTCTGAACGCAAACTGCCAAGAAGACAAAAACAGACAAAAATTGTTCCCAAGTATGACTGATTCTACTTTACATAAGACATGGAATAAACTGCAGTTTCATGATGAGTGCAACTGAGCAGAGCTATGGTTTTTAAACTTATGTTTTCTCCAGAGCACGTAGATCAAGTCAAAAATATGATTAAGCAATCTGCATACTAGAGATGATTTATTTTTTACTTATATTCAGGACCTTAAATTCTACTTCAGCATCCCAGACTTTTCATATGTGATACAAGAGGAACTTCTGTTATACCTTTCTTGTCTCTGTGCTCTATATCAGCCCCTTTGGCCAGCAAAAGACTGACTAGTTCCGCATGTCCGCCGGCACATGCAAGTGTGAGGGCAGTGTCGTGATTGCTCTCAGTCTGGGAATCAACATCCACAGAAGAATACAAAGAATTTGCCACTGTGCCTGGGACACCAAGAGACTGGCCACTGGTATGAGGAAGCGTTCCGTCAACATTCACAATGGAGTTCTGATGGATCACAGTCTGAGTTGTAGTTTGGACCACCCTTTGCTGCTTACGCACCTAATGTGGACAAACAAGAAAAACATTTAGTAAGTGTCCATAAACATAAAGAAAAAGAAATTTCATTTAAAAAAGAAGTGTCGTACAAGCAAAAAGTTCACAATACAGCAAGAAGCATATATATTAGGAGATGAACCATTAAAACTTGAAATTTTGAATCTTGTGAGATAAGAGGGTAGGTGAATACCTCTGACACCACTTTGTCTACAGTACATCATGTTGCAACCCTGTTGGTACTGCAACTATTTTCTTCGGGCATTCAAGTGACCCAATGCATATCATTTTGGTAAAATGTGAAGGCACTGTGAACAGAAAGTTCAAATCTGTAACAGATTTACTTACAAGAACGTCCATATTTCTAAATTTCATGTACTTATTCCAAAATCTTTCAGTCATTTGTGTGCGATCTTGCTAAAACTAATATGCACAGCTGGTAAGTTATATAACAATATACTATACCAAAATTACGCTGAGTATCAAAATCTACAATAAATAATCCTCTCAAAAACTGAATGACAACTCCACAAAAATCCCTAACTGAATACATCAAAACAAGAGGGTTACTGCCCTCTTGAATATTGATTTCTAGGAGACACTTACCACTTGATGCTTGTTTATAGCAATGGTGTGATTGCCAGATGTGGCAGGGGACTTCAACTGTTGCAGCTGTTGCTGTAACAACTGAGCCTGTTGTTGTTGCTGTTGAAACACCTGCTGTTGCTGCTGGGACAAATGGGCAGGAGGAGCAGAGGTAACCTGAGTGTTAGCCATGCCCTGAAGAACATGCTGATTGGACTGTACCTGAGGAGTATTGTTAATGTATACAATTGGCTCACTTGTATGATGCTTTTAAAAGCAGTGGCTCCTCAAAACAGTTGTTCCAACTACAGGCACCAAAGCATGAGATAAATATTTCAAAACATTATACCAGATGCTGGAAGGCAAATGAAAATGATCAATTGATGTACAATTTAGTGAAAGATGACATATTAGAACTGATTATGCCATCAGCTGTTTCCTTTGCAGTGATCAAATGCATAACATTACTGCTTCCTTTAAATGAAAAAAAATGGAATGTCCAATTCATTTGGTACACTGAATCAGCAACCACAATTGTTTGAAATATCACATTTATTCAGTCACAACCTATTAAAGACAATTACTTTGCAAAACTTTCTGAAGGCAGATCTAAAAAGATATTTACTAGTTACCAGCATAAGCATGAAGTTTGAAAAAGAAAGCTCCAACTGATTTGAAAGAATCCCAACTGACCTAGAAAGAAGATCCATCTTTGATGACATGACAAGGACCCTTGCCTCCTGATGCACTCTATGAACTATGGGCATCTTCTAGCCTAGCCTAGGCATAGCAAAACTAAATACTGTACCTGGCTCTCCTGCTGGGTGGCAATGGTCCAAGCAATACCCATTACATAGAGCAGTTGATTAAATTTATCAGAAAAGTCAAATGAAGGCAAAAATTCCACACTGCCGCAACTAGCTGGGTTTTATAGCGCAATGGTTTGACAAGGGCACCATGCACATCGTTCTTCGTGTGCCGGCCCATTTGGTTCTACAGTGCTCAGCCAAGTCAACAAAGGCCCATTGCTCTGCATCATGCTTGCTGTATCCCACAGAATGTTACCTGCTTAATTTTTGCCTACAATTTGGAGTTGTAAGGAAGGGTAATGAGGCCGCCTACACAGGATAAAAGAAATGATCATTTTAGAATGCCTTTTTACACACACACCATCAGCTCGGTTCTGTTCGCTGGATTTTAATTTTCTCTTTGTTAGAAATATTCATTTCAGTCACACCATCTGAAAGTTTAATGAAGGTATTCAAAAGCAAAATGGTGTAACAAATATTTTTGGGGATAACTATTATGAGGAGATGAGGACTTCTAACACTGTGCAATCCAACAACTGTATACCCTTAAACACAAGATTTTAATCTATTTCCATTAAATTATTTGAGATGTGACATGTGGTCAGCAATTCCAATATGCTCAACCAGCATTCAGAATAAATGCAGATCTATGTGCCCACTTCAATCAAGATTTCATTTCCATTCTCTACCTACCTGCTGTGAAATATGCTGCATCTGCTGCAACTGATGCTGCTGGCTGAGCATTTGTTGTAAAAGTTGCTCCTGCTGTTGTGGCATCAGCTGAGGAGGGTAAGACAACAGCTGCTGTTGTTGCTGCTGTTGCTGAGAAGATGCTGATGTGGCCTGCTGTTGCTGTACCTGCTGTGAGAGCTGCTGAAGCTGCTGCCGCTGAGCAGTGTCCAGGGTCATCTGAGAGGTTGATGCCACAATCTGGGAGACTTCAACTGACTGGGATGCTGAAAACCAAAGGAGAAAACAACAAATTGGATACTGCCACATATGATATTTACAGTCTGAGTTCACGAATGAGCCTTACGCCCAATAGCTATACTCTCATAAAAGATCTCATACTTGAACAAGTTTTCTAGACTGACAAGAATAGAGTATCTTCAATGAACTATACCTGTCCTATAATACCAGTATTTGAAACCAGAAGTAAGATAACAGAGAATCTGTAAGATGATAAATAACTTGTAAAAATGAATTCTACATTACCTCCGTTATGCTCTGTTTGAAAAACGATGGGCTGAGCTTGGGCAAGGGCTTGCTGTTGTGTGGCCAATGGAAGTAAAAGAGAACCTTTAACTGTCTGCACAACAGATAAGGGTGGAGGTGGAGGAGGAGGAGGGGGTGGAGGTTGCTGTACAGGTTGGGAGTTCTTGGTTGTCCGTGTCTGTTTGTTGGATCCATTTCTCTTTGTCCCCTGATTCTTCCCTCCGCCGCCACGTCCCTCAGGTGCATAATTTGTGCCAGGTGCGGTAGTCACTGCAGTTGCTGATGACGGAGGAGAGGGTGCAGCAGACAGCTGCAACCCTTGACCTTGTTGCTGCTGTTGCTGTAATAAAAGCTGTTGTTGCTGATGCTGCTGCAAATGAGCCTGGACCTTAAAATACATGAGAGAGAGAGAAAGAGAGGGAACATCAGGGTGAAGGATAATACAGGAACTCACTATGTTCGTATTTAATTAAAAGGAAATTACCCCATCATTTCTCACAGGACCTCAGGGTGTCATTACACATATTTTCTAACTCTATTTAAATGTTTAGCTGATTGGCTCTTTAACATGCCTCCCACAGCTGTGCATTATTGTTTTTTTATGGCAATGACTTAACAAATACAGTAAAATTGGCAATGCTTATTCAGAGGACAATATGTTTCCAAAAATCGCAACTGATGGCTGGAAACTAGCTGGATTAGGAGCTTTCAATAATGTGAAACTGTGTAAGTTTCCTGAAAATAAACATTTTGGTAAAGATATCATTTTTCCAGGGTCTAGTAACTTTGGAAGTTCTTACCGTTTGTAAACATGCCTCTGGGCAAGAGGTGGCAGAACCATGTTCACCCAGCGCCAAGAATTTTGCAATATCAATTTGGTCAAACCCATGAGGATCCATCAGGCCCACAGTCTGACTAGGTAGTTCAAAAAGTTTGGCCAGTTCCTCATTCTGTTTGGCCTGAGGGATAAATTACATTCACACAATGACCTAAGAACAAATAATTTCAAGACATTCTTTTGAAATAAAAATTGTTCCTACAGAAACAGTTACATGAAAGGTTGCAAGAGATTAACAACAATGCCAAATAATAACTTGTCAGTGTATATTTCATTAAAATTATCACCGGAAGTGAAAGATTATTGCTACCAACAACTGCTACCATGTTATGACTCAAATCTATGGACATTAAACAAATCTAAATCTGCAACAATTTACTTTGCTCAGCCAAGAGCATCACAACAATTCACCAGTTACACAGGGCAACTGTTTTTATTTACCATCAAGAGTACAAAACCATTACTTCTGAACTTTTATCTCAATCAAGCTCTGCTTCACTGAAATGAGGAGAAATAAATATGACAGAAAAATAGAACCTGATTCAAAAATACTGACCAATTGCTCAGCTTTTGACAATGCCCCAACCCCTGCAGTTGCCACCACCGCACTGGCAGCACTAGACAAGGAAGAAACAGAAGATGCAGTAGATGCTTGTTTTAACTTGGCCTGAATCTGTTGTTGCTCAAGTTCCTGCTGGGCACTCAGCAGCATCTGAGCTTGGGCCTTTTCTTTCAGCTCCTCTTCAACCTTCTTTAACTCCTCTAGGATCTGCTGTTTTCTTAGTATCTGCTCCTCCTTGGTCGCCTGGTTTGTGCTCATCTTCTCCTCCTAAATGATAGAAAGATATGTTGTTTTCATAATTACCCCTGCTTCCTATTCAAAATATGGACAGAAAACCATAAATGATGATAAAAGTGCATAAAGACTTAACAGTATTTTCATGTAATGATAAAAAACAGACCAAATTCAGTTCCCAAATTCATTCCAACAAATGCCTATTCATTATGATATATCCTTCTTTGTAGTACTCCAGATAAAAAAATTTGAATCCTATACAACCTGAGACAATACTAACAGTTCAGTTTTACATACCTTGTCAATCGCTTTATCGTCTATTAAACCACTATCACTGAAAAACTGGGGGAAGTTTTCAGGACTGCAGAATTTGTTTCCACCTTTCCCTTCCAGCTGGCTACCACTTGCCCGTTTTGCCAGTGATTTCTGCATGTTTTGGCGGATTAGTTCTGGTGTTTTAGCTGTGGGGAAAACCAAATATGCATGGAATATAAAGCAATATTTCAAATAAATGTAGAATAAATTGTGATAAGATACAGTGATAACAGCCAACCATTCAAACTTCCATGAACTTAACATTCACCACAAAATGTAGGAGTTGGTAAGTTGCATGACATGACTTTTACTATTAGTTATTTGAAGTCACTGCTTTCTTTCAAAGTTCCCACATGTCAAGTTCAGACTAAACAAACTGGAAAACTTAATATTGTTTTTGATCAATCTGGTATGTTCAAAATACCTTCCCACACAGTAAATTATCCGCAAGATTATTAAGCTGAACCATCAACACCATTCAAAAGACGAGGAAAATGTCCACTAGTGATTTGAATGGCACACAGCATGTAGCAATATCATAATACCTCACCTTGGATTGCTGAAGCCAAAGTGGCAGCAGCAAGAGGAATCTGGGAATCAGGTTCACTGGGCGGGACAATGTTGGCCAAGCCTTGCACTGGAACTCGAGGCTGCATGAAAGAGAAAGGACCAGTCAAAATGTGCGTAACATAACTCACTAATTTACAGACTTCAATGGTCCACTGAATGGTTATTTCACAGACGCAAGTCTGTCTTGTCATTCATCGTTGACAATACCAACATAAATTTCCACATTTCAAAAGAATCAAAGCACACAGTAAAGACAAACAATGGAAGCAGGAACTCACCTCTTCTAGAGGTGCATCTGCCACACTTAGCTGGGCAAGCTGGTCAGTGGCAGAGTTTAGGTAACGGTTAGGCCACTCCAGTAGAAGCTTCACAACTTGGGTGTGTCCACCCTTGGCAGCCTCAATTACCATGGTTGACCCATCCTGTGAATACATTACACTAATGGAAGCAACAGGTGCTATCTGTATAGGGGTTTCTCCTCACAAAGTTATCACGACATGGAATCGGAACTTATTTGTGCCATTTTACGATTACAAAAGACCATCGGCTAGTAGACCTATTATCGATAGGGGGGTGGGGGGAAGAAGAGAAGCAATATGCATTTGAGTTTGAAACCTTTTACAACTGGCCCAGGATTGTGCTATGTATGGTGACACCTATTTGCATGGAGGCTGGAAAAAGGAAAGAAATCAAACAAACTAACCAATGAACAAACAACAATGATAACAACAACAAGCCCTGATTTGAACTTTCATGTACTCTCTGTGTTTCTCAGTACAGTATTATAATACTACTTTGTAGATCAGTAGATGTTTAACTCATTACTAGTGGTCTCAAACCTAGCATGCTGGCCTGCAGAGCTAAGTTCATAATATAATTGGCATTATCATTTACTACATGTCTGTCCGTCACTCGTTTTCAATCCAAATTCCACCACTTGCTGCCATGTTGGGGCATCAACTTGTCTAATTTCATTTAAGACTTTACCACTGGAAAGCATTGTAGCTAAGCGGTACCAACCACACTAAGGGGACATAATCATTTCCTGGGGCGTAACTCCTTCAGTAGAATCCCCAAAAACTTCAAAACAGCAGTACACCTTTCACACATGCATTAACAAAACTTAACATTAGCTGTCCAATCTACACTGAAGTACCAATTTAACTTTGACTTGTAATCTTTTCTACCTGACAGCTGAATATACTTACTGGCAACTTAATGTAACTAATTACTCAGGTCAAAACATTTTCTGGAGAGGAATGTGCATTTGGCAGGGTAATTCCTACTCTTCAAGATTCTGGACTGCTTTTTGAGATTCCACACAGTATGACAACACATACCTTCAATTTGTGATTGACATCAGCATTATGCTGCAGAAGTAGTTCAACCACATTATAGTGACCACCTGCACAGGCAAGGGAAAGTACAGTATGGTCGTTGGAAGTAGTTGCTCTATTCACATCAGCACCTATACAAGAAAAGAAAATTGGTCAATGCCGAAGTCACTATCTATTTAGTCGTTATTGTGCTTCAATTTCAGTATTTGCCCAGAGACTCTTCTCTGGATCTTAAAGCTCAGTATCAGAGATTTGTAGTAGTGAAAGCAAACTGCGGTACAATTATTTTGGTGTTAAATGCAAAACAGGCTTTTAAGGAGCTCATAAACCCACATTTCTTATAGAATAGAAATTTTTTAATGTTGATAAAACTGAACACCATGCAACAAATTATTACCCTGCCTTTACAGCCAAAAATGTAATAACTATACCTTTGCTGATCAGGAATTGGACAGTGCACAGATGACCCGCTCTAGCAGCCTTCATCAGTGGAGTGCGACCACCTTCTGATTCATGCTCCTGTTTCAGACAAAACCACACAAGTTGACAAAGAAATACAAATAAATAACCATCATCTCTATTGCTGAATAGGCAAAAAAAAAAAAAAAAANAAAAAAAAAAAAAAAACTGTAAAAGTAGTCAAGTTTACTGGATTTAGTTTATACTGGAAAAGAAGGTGTAAAGAGAGACCTAATCAAGACAGATCTGAAACTCTCTGAAGTTAGAATGGCCGCAAAATATTATGCATTGCTAAACCTATCATCAATAGATTCTTTTTCTGGAATGGTTTGATGATGTATTAATACGGCAAAATGTTAACAGTGATCAATTCCAAAATACAGTGATGCAGCACAGACTTAGATAGTGGAGGCCGTTCGGTTTTTTCTTATGGAATGCCTTCTGCAGTTAGTTCCATAAAAAGTAAGCAGAACTCCACTCCCCCCTCAAGCATCCAGCGGTGTAACATCCTGGTTCTTAACCCCCCTCCCCCTCCCCTGGAAACACCATGCAATTCGATATAGTCACAAATTGCAGATAAACATAATACCGCGTTTCTAGATCTCTATTATTATTTAAAAAGCCCCTAGATTAAAAGATAAGCATAAGAGATAAAGAAAGATTTTACTTCTGTTTACCCTGAAAGGAATATGTTTTGCAATGCCATGTGATGTTATGCATTTCATTTATGGTAATACACATATAATGATGGTACATGGGCATAATTCCTATAATACTGCACATATCACAAATCAAACTATACAAAGTCATTGGGAGTCGTCACAGTGCAGCACTTGTTCTTCCCATCCCCCTCGCTCCTGCTTTAAAGCCAGGAACTCATTTACACTAAGTCACATGAGGAAAGGGCAGTAAAGTACCCTTTACAAGGACATTAAAACATCTAGTGCCCAGTCCAAGAGTTGAACAGTCAAAAGCTTACAGTTGACAGTTTTTAGCTTAGGAGTTGACTCACACCATCAATAGATAATTAAAGCTCTATCATGATTTCACATCCACTTTTTGGCTGAGAAGAGCAGACCTCTTTCATTAAACCAGGTCTCAACCCACAACATAGTCACTTACCAGCTTTGCATCACATTCCAGCAATGCTTCAGCAACATCAGTATGTCCATTTTCACAGGCATAAGTCAGGGCTGTATCTCCTGTGCCAGTCTGAGCTTCAACATGGGCACCTGAAAAATAATTTGGCACTTCATGTACAGTTGCAGCTACCACTGAAGGTATGGGTTCTATTACAACATTTACTGACATCACTGACATACACGAACTTCATCTCATTTTGTCAGCATAAATAATAGGTAATGATATCTCACAAAGATGAACTACAATATTCTGGTACTTTGTATATCGAGGGGTTAAAGCAATAATGTCATATCTGCCAGAATGCTATTTTGCGATAAACGAATTTGAATTTTTGATGAAAGCTGTGAAATCAGAGATTCCTTAGTATTTTATATTGTATGGTCATACACTATGGTTTTCGTGACCTGTGTACACTAATTAAGGGCAAGTGAGGCACCCTGTAGGGGTAAAATTGGATCAAAATGTGTAAAATGAGTTAAGGGCAGTTTCTTGAATGGTGGTATGTCCTTTATCGATTCCTGAAGTTATTTTCATAATACTGGTCTCAAAAAGTTTATTTTCATGCAACAGGAAATGGCCACCATGTCTCAAGTGCATCTGTGTGCCAACTTCCTCTACATACTCTTTGTGATGACTAAAAGAAAACTAACGGGACATTCTAAGAAGAAGCAACTGGCCTCAGCCCTATCACTTTTGGCGGGAAAGGTAAAGGAAGCCTAATTCAGCCTGTTACACGCAAGTTATCAATATATTACGTCCGTAATATCCAATCTGCAAGAACGGCACATGAAAAACAGCAGGCAGTCCTTGCCGGCCTATTTCACTGTTATTCCACAGACAAGAACCCTCAGCACCAATTCTGCAAACCAGGGAAGGTACTTGTTCTGTTTCTTTCAGGCAGCACTAGCCAACCATGAAGCACCAGGGCCACATGCAAAGCTGATACAACTCCCTTAAACACAAATCTCCTTCATCAGCACATATCCAATTTACAAAGAGGCTGTCTGATGTTCAGCTCATGAGATGATGTGAGCTTGGGAGTACTTAGAATGCCAACGAATCATTGCACAGTGCCATCTGGAGCAAGTGCAGTAAGGAAAAGTTCTGCTCGAGAAGGACCGTGCATATGAGAGCTGTGGCTGCTACTGCCAATTTCAGTATGGATTGCTCACGGGTCCAGCTGCCGTTCGCCTGGCAAAGCAAAGGCAGGAGAAGCATTCGAGTGATAGCAAATATGCTGTGGCCCAGAAATTGTCAGAGAGAAGGAAGAAAAGGAGGGAGGCACGACAAAGAATGTTAGAGGAGCTTGTGGAGACAGAGGGAGGTCCATCATATGGTCCTGGGATTGCTTAAATAAGTAAAAATATGTGAATTTCTGTCGATAATCTTTATCATCAATTATTTCAAAATCACGGTTTTCATCACTCTATCCCTTCAAAGTGACTTTTTACTGGTCTAATTTACATGAAATTTTGCATAACAACTCCCCATGCCTCTGTTCTGAGAATATCACCGGGTTTTTTCGATATCTTGTGTTTCTTACCTTTATGAAGTTTTAAAGTTGAAAATTCTCAAAATTTTCAATGTTTTTTCATAACAATTTTTTACAAATTATAAAAAAAANAAAAAAAAAAAAAAAAAAGCCAGTGACATTCTGTTTTAAATAAGTGATCTTTCAAATGAAATAAAAAAAAAAAACAGCATCCTACCATCTGTTGTTCTCCAGATCAAAGGGTTCAAAGTTATGCATATTTTCCAATATGGCGGCCAAGCAATTGGCATTTCCATAGCAACAAAAGGAGGAGATTGCAAAAAATCCACTTATCTTCCTTCCTGGCCCTATCTGACCCATTTTCACCCCAATATGACAAAGTTCCCTTTATTAATGAAAATAACCTAGTTCTGCCGCACGTGC
>JAWQUT010000038.1:2358989-2377680 GCA_033807755.1 Ellobium chinense | reverse complement strand
AGGTTTTGCTATTTTTAGCTCATTTTACCTCTGCTGAATACAGGTAAACGATAGTTGAATGCTAAAAAACCCAATTTATGCTCACAAATTGCATTTGAAAATGATAACCACAGACTTTTTTCATCAAATATAGAATCTTAGGGTCCACAAAGCTTGTTTTTTTGCTTGGTTTCAATCAATCTGCCGTGAATTGCGACCCATCATGTTGCATATCACTGGAAAGGAAATTCTCTCCTCTTTCCAAATATGGAGACCACAACTAACCAATAAAATTGTATGGAGCACAAAAGTGTGTCAAAAAGCATGTAAGGTGTAGTATGTGGCCTTGTTTCTATTTTTATTGGGGTCATGGCCTCATATACTTCGACTGCTGCCATAAATGATCGAACTGTACCTGCCATGGCTCGCGCCGGGCATTTGGTGTTCAGGCTTAGTTGATCTCATTTTTCATTGGCCTGGGCTTATTGTAATGACCTCGTTTTGTTTGTTATCGTCTGGAAGCCTCGTGGTTCGCACGTGTTATAGTATGCGTTTGTGAAGCACAGAAGACGACGCTGGACTGGTTTTATATAAATTTTTTCAATATATTTACTATCATTACTTGTTTTCATCACCTTGGGAGCTAGATAGTATGTTTTGGGGTATTTGGCGCATTTCCATATTAGTTTTCAGCGAAATCAAACTTGACAAACTTTCAAATGCATTTTTCTCAAAATGTTACTTTTTGATGGTTACTTGTGAACTAGTTTTTCATTTGTGCATGGATTTCTGCCAAATTTTCCATGCATCATGTTTGATGGATAACGTGTATACATAGCCATTTTGAAAAAAAAGGCAACTTTTTATAGCAAAAAAGTGGAGACAATAAAAATTGGCTACACGCTAAAGTCAATTCTTATTCACAGAAAAACTATACCAGATACAGCAGAAAACTACTGTGCGATATGCTGAAGAATACATATACCAATTTATATACAAGTTTGAACAAATTTGTGGAAGCCTATCGAATTTGAAATTTCATGTCATTTTTATATGTAAAATCCAATATGGCGGCATTGCCATGGTAACAAGTAATTTTTTTTTTGGTTTTATACTAATTTTGACATGCTGAGTTCAATTAAGAAGGTTAAAAACATGTTACTCTAAAAAGAACAAAAATTATCCTCAGGGCCTGCTCCCCTCCTAAACCTCCTAAGTGTTGCAGATATTCTAGTTTATTTGAAAAATCACTTATGACAACTAAAAAAGCTGAATTTTTCTTGCTTTAACCCTTCGATATTTACTTTGTTTCCATTCAAAGCTGAATGGTTTTCAGGTTTGTGCAAGTCTTGTTTTCGTGTTTATGCAATAGTAAGCTGTTAAGCTGCACAATATGTGACCTATGCCTACAGCAAAAGCAAGGAGACGGCAAGACTGCTACATTATCACCAATGATTTGTGTATGATGCTGTCTGCTCAGTAACCAAACAAAACAACAACTGCTAAATGGATACTTGTCCAAGCACAATACATACAAGAAGTTTGTCATTCCCTGCGAGATACCAACCTGCTTGCAACAAAAAGGTCACAAGCTCTAGATGACCTTCCTGGGCTGCTTCCATGAGTGGAGTACTGCACCCCAACTCAATAAGAGCACCTGACCTCAGGAGAAAGTCAGCTACCTCCAAGAAACCACCACAGCATGCCAAAGTGAGGGCTGTCTCTTGGGTCTCTTCCGTCTGGGCATTGATGTCTGCCCCTGAGTTATACCAAATGGAAGGTTCAAAAGTATTGAGTCAACATCCATGACCTGTCAATAATTACTGTTGAAACTAACTAAAGTTGAAATGTTTTCATTGAAATTTCAAAAGAAATGAAAATATATTGCTTCCATATTTTATGAAAGGACTATCAGGAACAAAGCACCAAAGTCACAATTACAGCTGCTGGAGAGGGTTCCTGATATCCACGCAAAAGCCAGGGTTTTGTGTCTGGCTTTCCCCCAGTCTTCCTTCTCAGAGAGAACTTAATACTCATGAGAAAATAAACAAAAAAAGTCTCTATGGTTTAAAAGTCTTTACTATAAATCTACAACAAAACCACTCTGATGATTACGGCGTCAAAAACTACTGAACATACTGACTTGAAATTTGGTGCAATATTGGTCATTTGTCCTACCTACATAAACGTGGAGAATCTTGAGAGATTCATGAGTTATTCTACAAATGTGATACTAATTAAACAGTGTATTTATGCTTGTGTTTGATCCGAAATGCATGTTCAATAATATGGTGTATTCATTTTAATCTTCCTTGTGGTTCATAGCACCAGCAAGCCGCCTCAAAAATGTTATATTGATAGGCATACACCATAAACCTGGGAAATTTAGCAGTAGAGATGTGTGAATGAAAGTGCAACCTGAAATTATCTGAATCTATAACTGCCAGGACAACAAGATGGGCTATGTCAGTCCCTGGCATTGCTGACGGGTGACGTGGTATGGTTTGTGGCTATGAAATCAAATCAGTACCTTGAGAGAGCAAAAGTGCCACCATATCTTCATGTCCCTCTCTTGCAGCCTCCATAAGTGGAGTGTATCCTTCATCATTAACTTCCTCAATGTTGGCCCCTCGTTCAATCAAAAGACTGGCCAGCTCAATGTGGCCACCGCATGCAGCCAAAGTCAATGGGGACTCAAAGCTGTCAGCTGGCATGTTCACCTGTGGACAGAAGATATCTAATTAAAATAAGTCAAATTCATTGAAGGCCTGATGCTTACAATCTAAACCTAGAGCACCTCATTCTGGTACAACCTCCTATTGACAGCGTCAAATTGGTAAACTGTGTATCTGAACCTTTTAACAGTAAAATGGCAGTAAAACTGAAGAACACAGAAGTACCATAAAAACTCTATTTTGCTTATATACCACCAAGCCAGGTTTGCCCTCAGTGTCACAACAACAATAACTGCTCCCAAGAAAATGAGAAGTAACAGTTTAACAGAATCCGTTGATTAAGGAAGTGACTCGAAAGCGGTTTGTAAGCTTCAAGGAGACTCTCTAGTCATGTCTGAATTTTTCAAAGAACTTTATTCCTTGCGAGGAATGAGGCAGTGGATAAGACAGGTGATGATATTGACACTGATATATCTGATTTTTCTGTCCTGAGGAAAAGTAATGTCATTAGCAAATATTCCAATGGCGAAGTGGACTTACTGTTAAAATTACATGTGAAAGTATCAGTGTGGGCCTACATCTAGATCTAGAGGGTGAAATTCAAGTAAGAAAACTGACATTTTTCGTTTATTTTTAATTTCACACAAATATGTGAAATGTAAATACGGTGGAACCCACTTAAGCGGGACACGTGTGAGTGGGACGCCCGCTTATGTGAGACGAATGCCTGGGGGACGGAATTTTTGCTATTTAAATCTATACATGTGAGCGGGACGGCAACCCGCTTAAGCGAGACGACTTGGAGCCAGATCTCCGTATTATACACGCTGTTTTTGACAAGAATGCTGCAAATTGTCACTATCGTACTGAGTCTCAGTGCTTGTTTACCTTCGCCCATCAGCTGAAAACCTCAGAGCTACAAAGAAGCTTGTACCAACGGCCCTGATTACCCCCCTTACGTTACGTGAGAATTGATTGACACTACCTCCCCATAGCTTTCTGTCAGGCAGTTGACCCTTCGGCGCACACATGGACGAATCACAGCGGACATCCTAGCCGCTGGTCATTTAACCCGCGCAAGTATCAACGTATCAAGATTAAGTAAGTCCCGCCCCCTGTCAGCCACACTTTATCCTTTCTTCAGCTTAGCCAGTGATTGACACTTACAAGCTTTACCTGCGCTATTGCACAACACTCAGCCGGGGTGTCATTCACAAAGGCATGACCATCATTCGTGTTGCGTAAAGGCTTCTTGACACACGCCGCTCGCGTCGCGCTCTGGCCAGATGTGGAGCGAGAAGTGCGACNGCTGGCATGTTCACCTGTGGACAGAAGATATCTAATTAAAATAAGTCAAATTCATTGAAGGCCTGATGCTTACAATCTAAACCTAGAGCACCTCATTCTGGTACAACCTCCTATTGACAGTGTCAAGTTGGTAAACTGTGTATCTGAACCTTTTAACAGTAAAATGGCAGTAAAACTGAAGAACACTTTATTTTGCTTATATACCACCAAGCCAGGTTTGCCCTCGGTGTCACAACAACAATAACTGCTCCCAAGAAAATGAGAAGTAACATTTTAACAGACCCCGTTGATTAAGGAAGTGACTCGTGAAAGCGGTTTGTAAGCTTCAAGGAGACTCTCTAGTAGAACTTTATTCCTTGCGAGGAATGAGGCAATGGATAAGACAGGTGATGATATTGACACTGATATATCTTTGGGATTTTTCTGTCCTGAGGAATAGTAATGTCATTAGCAAATATTCCAATGGTGAAGTGGACTTACTGTTAAAATTACATGTGAAAGTGTCAGTGTGGGCCTACATCTAGATCTAGAGAGCGAAATTCAAGTAAGAAAACTGACATTTTTCGTTTATTTTAAAATTCACACAAATATGTGAAATGTAAATTTTTTTACAAATGTACTAATCATTGTATACATTTGTTTAAATGAAAATGTAACTTCCTAGAAAATGTCTAGTTTCAATGGTCCTGTAAGTATAAATTCACATTTACAAAGAGCCAGAAAAAGTTTTCCACAGAGCTGTACTAGGCAGCTCAAGCCGACAAAGCTAGAAGCATTACTCGGTCATTCATGTTTTTGTTCCTCACCCTCAGACCATGGGAAATATGAGATTGTTTGTTCTAGCTGGCTGATTCAGAAATGTGAATTACAGAATATGATTAATTTTGCTGCTGGCACAATAATTTTTGCCAGAACCAGACAAAATATTTGCACATTAACAGTGTCTTGGAATTAAAATAGGACATGTTTCATGGCATGACTGAAGGATGGTCTACACTTCATAAAGTCTAAGATGCTGTGAGGTGCAGTTAAAATGAATATATACAAATGATTACCACCCAAAAAAAATAAAGGATGTGTGTACTTTATTAACTAGCCTGCAAGAGTTATGGCAATAAGTACAGTAACAAAACATTTAACCATGCCATTATGGACCCAAGAACACATAATACTGTATAACTATTCTTAGTCAGCAAAGCTGATATTAAGTTCATGTAGCTTATGAAATACCACTATTTAAAAAGCTATTGCCCTGAGCCATACTCTTTTCTTCAAAGAGCCATCGAGAAATGGGATCAAAAAATGATATCTTGATCAGGTCATGGCAGACAAATATGGAATTCTAAATAATAAAACTTCAGTTTAAGAATATTATTGATTTCTTTCTTGTAATAAGTAGAATGAGTTTAGTTTATAATGTTTATGCACATATCAATAGGACTTTTGGATATTCAATAGAAAAACAGTTCTTTTTAGATCAACTAGTTTCAGCTTAACTGACTGTACCACACTCGCATCTCTGATGTTGATTACCATGAAACTAGCTCCCAAATATTTTCTTATCTTTTATTTTTTTTCTAAGCTAGATTTAAGTTTGTCTGGATTTCAACATGGCAAAACCTTTTAATTTTAGCTGGCAAATAACTGACATGCTACTCTCGGTGTGCCATTTCAGAAGACAAAATTACTGGAACATCTGTCTAGCACGCCTTATCTTCCTCTATTCCTTCTGCAGCTTAGGAATTTCCCCAGAGAGCGAATACTCCATAAAGCACTTCATATTCTCACAGCCAGGTATGTTTATGTACAGTTTGATCACCACTGAATTCTTTTTCTTCATATGCACATGATTCGCATGGTTAGAAATTTTAACTATTCTTAACAACAAATCTGACTGACTTTTGCAATGAAGTGTGATTACCTGAGCACCACTATCCAGCAATAACCGAGCCACTTCCACGTGCCCATCCATGGAAGCCTCCATCAAGGCAGTGTGCATCTCATCAGTTTTGTGCTCTTGGTCAGCACCAGCCTCAAGCAAGAACTTCACCATATCCAAGTGGCCTTTTAAATAAGAAAAGTAGAAAAGAGCCTTATTCAACAGTTCCTTGAAGAAAATACCCAACAACCTTCTTCATTTTGCCCATCTAACTGGTACGCCGTAGGCCATCCTCTTTTGCCAATTTGCAGTCAACCTGACCTTTGCCCACTTTCTTAGCTATGCAACTAAAGAATTACTACTGTGACAATGTCACAGCTTTGCTAGAATGTACTTTAAGCAGACAAAATGAGAATTGCTGGAATTCAGTGTTCTAGCATATCTCCTTCCTTGTCATTACTGAACACATCCCCATAGTTACAGATAACATCACTAAGGAAATCACTCTAACTAACCTTTGTAACAGGCGAGGGTGAGGGCACTTTCTTTGAATTCATTAGAATGGGTATTTATTCCTGCTCCATGATCCAGCAATATCTTCGCTACTTCCACATGACCTGCAGAGGCTGCTTCCATCAGAGGGGTATGGCCATTTTCATTGTGGATTTCCACATTTGCTCCACTTACTAGTAGCTCTTGGACAACCTCTTTGAAGCCTCCACAAGCTCCATAATGAAGAGGTGTGTTACCTGATGAAGATCAGCATTATCAGTACATACAACAGTCAAATTTAAACTTCAAATAAACAAAAACTCTAGCTCTCTTCATTAACATTAGGAAGATCTATCTCATAAGCATAATGTTGCCCTCTTCTTAATTATAAACATGATAAAAAAAGTTGGGCTGTATAAACAAACTGTATACTGCACAATTCTTCTTTCATTCAAACCAGCACTATCTGTCCCATCCTAAAAAATTAACCTGAAATTTCCCATAAAAATAACTCTTAGCCTCAGATCATTAATCTCCAATCTACTACTTTTCAAATGCCTCAGATGCAAGACGCAGAATGCCCACATATTTTCACCACTGCACCATTTTCACTGACTCAGAAAGTTTGTGTTGTCTGGGCTTGTGGTGCCAATGTACTTCATCAGACTGCTAAAGCTAATGATTAGTGGAGTGATGGTATGACAGCTTTTCACAGCTCAGATTTAACTTCGCAATTTCGCATTATGGCACATAAAACCAAATATATGATGGGCTCCTCGCCTCAAAATATCTTTATGAAATTAAGCATATTTGATGCAGTTCTCAAACTCACCTGCTGAGGACTGGGCATTTATATCTGCATGATGTAGCAACAACAATCTCACTATATCTACATGTCCACCACTGGCAGCTTCCATCAGAGGTGTGCAGTCCCCCTTGATTCCCCTATCCTCAACATTGGCTTTCATGGCCAGAAGCACCTGAAAATAAGATACTGTATGGTCACCAGAAGCAACTTCCATAAAGCTGAACTCTTTCAGCTACCTTAAAAACATATTTTTCTTCAAGTTTAATCTTACCGAAATGTTTGTTTTTATCATAGAGTGTTTCTTTCAAACACAGGAAAAATTCTGACTTATAATGATGGACAGACAAGAAAGACATAGCTAAAAAAAAGTATTGCAAGCCTCAATTCTCTAGCAAGGCAGGCCTTATATAATATCCAAACTATGAAAAATTTCGTCTCTAACCTGGGCAAGTTCATAGTATCCTGCTGAACAGGCCAAGGAGAGTAGACTTTCACCTTCCTCTGAAGCATCAGCTACATTGCCCGAGCCTGAGCGATGGCCAATAGACTCGTTTTCTCCACTTGCTTCTAGCTGCATCCTGCAATATCCCACACCAAAATAATAACATGAAGTATCCCTTGTACTTATATGATTTCATATCTCATTCTTAAGTTTAAGAATTGTCTGATGCCCAAAATGAGAAAATGTATCACAACAATTCTAGCCTCTGTCACTACACCACTGATATACACTTTTTAAACATCAACTGCTTTTCAAACAATTCTTTGACAACTCTTAAGGAATGTTGATAACAGGTATCCTTCCACACCCTCATTTCAGCCCACTCTACTTTTACTGCTCTAGCACTAAAACACATAAACCCTCCCCCCAAATGTATCTTTGTTCTTGATACTTCATATTTCAACATAGTTTTCTTTCACGAAAACAAAGGTTCATATTTGCATTTTAAAAAAGTTACACACAAATCCTGTCTAGACAGACTTCTCCAAATACATTAAAGCTGATGGCCATTACAATTTGCCCAACTCTGAATTTCAGCATTTAAACTAACCCATCTCCAGTCATCAACTGTCCTTGTGAGTCCCTCATGCGGTGCAAGGCTTGGGCTGCTTCATCAAGGGCACTACTGACGGAGGAAGTCAAGGTTCGCAAAACCTCTGGGTCAGACAGTGCTTTTCCATCTTTTGATGATAACTTACTGATTCCTGAAATAATATTTTGATTTGAAAACTTGTATTAAACTGTGCCAGGTAACAAGTTGTGTTAGGGTGATAGGAGTTTCTAACCACTTTTATTTTCAATGAATGAAAATTCTGAATACTCCAGTTGTAAAAAGGCCTTGACACACAATGGACCTTCAGAAAAAAGTAGATATATTTAATGCAACGAAAAGTATACTTATCAAGGATATTTCATATCGAGGTTCACCTCAATAATGAAATGTGATAGAATGTGATGAAAACACTGACAGCGTAACCGCTGTGTTAGAAGATAGCGGATTTGCTGCTGGAGTAACAGATTTATCCCAACCAGAAACATCTTGTGAAAGAAATATCACACAGCAGCAACATCATCAACAACAACAACAAGAACAACAACAACAACAACAACAACAGCAACAACAACATTACCAGCCTCCTGAAAAGCAGCANGTATTAAACTGTGCCAGGTAACAAGTTGTGTTAGGGTGATTGGAGTTTCTAACCACTTTTATTTTCAATGAATGAAAATTCTGAATACTCCAGTTGTAAAAAGGCCTTGACACACAATGGACCTTCGGAAAAAAGTAGATATATTTAATGCAACGAAAAGTATGCTTATCAAGGATATTTCATATCGAGGTTTACCTCAATAATGAAATGTGATAGAATAATGATCAATCTGTACATGAAAAAGTCGTACATAAGAACAAGGTATACTTATTATGTGTAAGCACTTAATATAATACCGAGGTTCAAATGTGTTTAAAATTAGACCAACATCCACTACAAATGTTATTATCAGAGCATCAGATATGAAAACAGTACAAACTTTTGGGCTGGATTATTGTGTGATCAGTAACTGACTTCATGTATCGATTAAGATTACTTAAATTATTTCATATTGAGACAACAGGGCTTTGTGATAAATTTCTACCTACCAGCAGCTTCAAGCAAAGCCTCAAGTCTTGCCTGGGTTTGAGGATCGACAGTCTGAATACCTTGCCCTTCAGCCTCTGCAGCTAGTAGAAACTTTGAGGCCTCCAATCCTTGCTCACCATCCTCCATATCATTTTCATCTAGGATAAAGGAATCCACCTAAAAGATGAGAGAAACAGCACAATTTACAATGCTCTGATCGAAAAGTGTAAGGATACTACTGACCAGGCCACTTATTGTCCTTATATACCTTGTAATATGCCATCATTAATATCTTGAAGAACTCATCAGAAGTAGGGATTAAGTCAGTTGTATTTCTGAGATCATCAGACAAATTATATAAGAAAATTATTTACTTCTCATATGAATACATCTG
Source organism: Ellobium chinense (assembly GCA_033807755.1). Classification (NCBI taxonomy): domain Eukaryota; kingdom Metazoa; phylum Mollusca; class Gastropoda; order Ellobiida; family Ellobiidae; genus Ellobium; species Ellobium chinense. The sequence goes on along the minus strand of JAWQUT010000038.1, from coordinate 2,368,024 downwards.
TGAGCAATCAGTTAAAATAAATGACAAGCTGATTTAAACTCAAAGTTGTGTGGATCATTCTGAGAATTGGGTCTGACTGAATGAATGCTACTAATGGATTGTTAATACTGAAACCACAGTACACAAATTTTGCATCTATGAAAATGGACGTGACATGTTTTTTAGAAACAGTAGACCCTCATGTTCTCAAATTCAAGGGAAACAGCTGGGAAATTCTGCACCATGGGATATTTGAGATCATGAAGTAATTTTTTTTATAAAAATCTACAGCTCAGAACTGGAGTTTTGCACCATGATCGCTGGGAATTCATGATTGTGAAGCTCTAATGTATGTTCTAAATGGTTGTAAAAAAAAAAAAAATACCACCAAATTATGTGAGGAATGTGTTTTCCAGTATCAGTGGCAATACTAATCACTTAAGGGTATATTATTTGGGCTAAATGCACAAATAAACACTCTGTTGAGCAGCATGAACACAAAATCCATCCAGTTTAGGATAACAAAGAATCTTGTTGCTGTGATATGATTTTGGTGCCTGCTTTAGCCACAAGTTGTGACTGTAAAGGAACATTATAATGATAAAGTTGCCCTACAAACAAACAAGCGTAATTAAGCAGTATGCATATGTTTTATTTCTAATGAGCCTTATTATTATAAGAGCTGTTACAAACCTGGGACAGCATCAAACACAGTAATCAGCACACAATCAGCTCTGTTTAGTTGCAACTCCTTGGGAACATGGAAAAGAGCTACGATCAAGTGTCTCTTATTTTCTACATTTCTTGTTTTCAGAGACTGAGATGGGTGGCAGAATCTCCTATGACCCTCAGTTTAATGAGGCTGAGATATTTTTCTATTTTGTAACCATGACTCCGGTGTTATGAGAACATTATATAATACACACTGAGCTTCAGTGTTATTGATCATGCAATCCTGCCCACTGCCCCTCCCATTATGCTAGACGGTACATCTACTAACATACAACACATCTGTCAATCCTTGTGCCATCAAAATACATGGTAAAGCTGTTCAATATAGTAGAAGTCTTTGATCCAAGCAGTCATTCTTATAGTCTGAGTCTCAGATGCCGAATATGAACCTCAGACACTTGATATGTAACAGGCACTATGGAAGTGTTTATCAATAGCAGATGGAGAGAGAGAAGGCTTTCATGCCTTCTTTTGACAGTCCTATTGGTCGATAAAAATCATAAGGAAAAAGTCAGTTGTATCTTCTATCTTCCTCTTATCATTGTTTCAATGATTTCTGAATTTGTCTAGATCAACTTTTAATCCCTTCAATGAAAAGTTGCAATTATCCAGAATAATGTCATGATTATCCTGTGACTTTCATGAAGAGACAAAGATGTTAATTGAAAACCATTACAATGAAATGGAAGGTTAATATTTCTCTATTGGGTGGAGTTGACAACATAAGAAAAAAAACTGACACAAGAGTCATAAGTGGACAATCACATAAACTGACACACTGTGATGCTAATATATTAAACATTTTGTGACAGGGATTATTCATTCATAATTCATTGTTCTGTTGCTGTTCTAATATACCACAACAAATAAATGTGCTGTAATCTTAAGTATGAAACATCCCATCCCAGCCCAGTTAATGACTTTTACCACACACTCCTGTTTGGAGATAATCACACTAATCAGACTAGTTTATATTTATAGGTTGAACACAATCATATGAAGCGCAAATATGCATTTTCTTGATGCGCTCTGATCATACGCCCTTAACAGATCTAGACACAGCAACAAATAACCTTTTTTTGGCCTCCATTACATTACTCAAACTAACTTGCACATGTATAAGCAAAACTATCTGAAGGAACGGTGGAAGTTATTACCTCATGAGCCAAAAGTTATGTTCATGATAATGCAAACAGTCATTAATACAATAATAACATTTTCTTTAACAACCAAAGAACAAGAACAAGCCTAGGACTAGAAAAGCAACATATGAAAAATGTTGTGCTCTGTCTGAGACTGTTCCATTTCAAGATCATGCCATCCAATTATCAGAGGCATCCCAAACAAAAGATATTAGACTTAGAGCCAAAAAATACACAGCCAGTGTCCACTCTTCCTTTTTTGGGTGGTGATCTCTTCAGCCGACAAGTGAAATCCTCCAGCTAAAAACCTGTAAGCGGTATTCTCTTGCTTATTCTTATATTGCTGCCCTGCATTTTGAGTCATGTTTCACTTTCCAAGGCAATTTTCCTTTCCTTACAGTCATAATCCATATCATGTTGACAGACCTTTTTTTTTTTTAACAACCTGTCACACCCCTACTGTTCTTGCAGCAACTTACTTCTGGCATCCCTCAATTCCAGGATTACAGATCAGTACCATATCAGAGTCCCCATTTCCCCATTTTGATTTCATAATTCACTAAACATTCACACTGTGAAATTTGCTTCTTGCACTAAAATGCTGCAGTAATGATTACTTTCATTTGAAGCCACACAAGAAGTATTGGTTTTCATTTACAAATGGGGAAAGTAACAGATGACACTCACACAAAAAAATTAACAGAAAAAAGGTGTTCAGTATACTTATATGAACACATACTAATTAACTTTTTTTTTCTACATGAAGTCTCCAGTGGTGGATGCTGACGGTCAGTGTGGAAGAAATATTGGTCTCAAAGTAAATGGTGAATAAATCAGTAGTTCTTGCTGCTCCAGTGCAGTCCACTTACAACACAAAAATGAAATGTGATGACAAAGCTAGTTTCCAGGATGCTTACACTACTTGTAGGAGGTACTTCATGTTACCATACTAGAGTTTCCACCTACCACCAGCACTTACTTGTGAACACCTTTACAATTCTAGATGAGAAGCTGATCAGTAAGCAAACACAACAAAACAATGGGAAGGAGCAAAAATTTGATGGCTCATCCTAGTTTACACTAATAGTACAAAACTATAAATCTGCAAAGCAAACTCTAGTTGCATACTTGTTTCAAGATCAGAAAGGACTGCTGAAGTTAGCAAGGATCAGCATTTGTGAAAATAAAATGCCTTAGGCTTAGAAGACCATTTATAGTAGGTATAACCTGTTCACTGTATAATAGTGTCTATTATTTCAGACAGTTATTTCCATCCAAGAAATCTTTAAAATACCTCCCAATCTATGTGAAGCTGGAGGCAGACTTAGTCTTTGTATTTACTGCTCTTTAGTGACCTGGACATCTATTTATCTTGTCACTCCCTGCCCAAATGAAAAAAAAAGCCTATGCTGCACTAGCCCAAATGGTATCAATGAGATTAGTCAGCAACTTCACAGTGAGGAAATAACATGGCATAATGAGCTAGTGCAGCCCGTGATCTTGCTGAACGGAGCAATAATGTTACAAGAACTAGACTAGTACTTTAACGGGTAGGCCCACAACTCTGGAACTTCACTCAATCACTGTGACTGCCCAAGGCAAAAAATTCTTTTCTGGACCAACGATGCAACTTCTGGTATGCTGGTTCTACAGTCAGTTCAGAATTATCAGAACTAATGAAGTTGAAATTATTAATACAGTCTAGACCAAGCCACTAACTCCTTAACTGTCTTAAAAACGGCTTTCTCTAACAACAGCACCAATTTAGTCAAAATATCGATCTAGTCCATGATCTGTCTATGACTAAATGAATGTATCATTATTGTTGCGGTGCTGTCCTTCGACATAGCCTTAAAATCTATAAACAACAATAATTACAGACAATATATGCATTGGCAGCATTGCAGATCCAACCTGAAATCTGAAACTAGATTCCACTTTCCAGAGTCTAGTCTTAGTCTGGTCTAGTGAAACTGAAAATGTGGATGGAGATCAGAGGAGAGAAATAGATCTAGATGCAGCACTTTTGCCAAGTTTAGTTTGAAACATCAGTCTAGCCACCAACATTTCAAACTATAACAGTTATTCATTTTACTTCCATCTCCTAACACAGCTGCACCATGTCCAATGGAATGGAACTTCTCTCCAGCCTGCTCCTGGGATTGGTCTTGTGACATGGGCCTAGAATTTAGCAGCCATGAATCCATGGTGGATTCATCCGGGATGCGACTTTTATAGTCTATGTACAAAATACAGAGCCATCAATAAAGCAGCCTAGCACCGACACTGAAGCAGCATAGATGCACTGTACTCACCTCTGAAGCTTCATCCTCATCGCTTCCAGACATATCTGGTCCGAAATTCGAATGGGATTCCACGGTATTTTTTCCAGGAGGTTGAGGCGCTGAAGTTGCTTCATTGTTTGCAGACCCAATTTCAATGGTTCTAAGCTCCTTTTTGGCTTTATCGACACTTACATCTTGCATCATTTTGACATGAATAATAAAATCCCTTTACATTACAATACAATTATTAATTACACAATTGACAAATCATTCTCATTTTCCTCTTCTCAAGTAACCACCTTGACCGCCATTACAAAAATACATTATGGGCCTACAGGAAGAGTTACCCGGATGGTGGTGTCTGCGCAGATGCCGTTCAGCCATGCGTTGTGCTAAGATCCTCTGCTTTGGTTAGGTTATTTTTTCGCATTATTGTTTTCTAATTTTATTGTTTAACAATGTTTTAACAATAAAATTTCAATAACCGATCTGATCATATCAAGATAACATTATTGTCATATAACGCAAAATTTTGCCGCCAAGTGTTCACAGAAAGATGTGGAANCTTCATTGTTTGCAGACCCAATTTCAATGGTTCTAAGCTCCTTTTTGGCTTTATCGACACTTACATCTTGCATCATTTTGACATGAATAATAAAATCCCTTTACATTACAATACAATTATTAATTACACAATTGACAAATCATTCTCATTTTCCTCTTCTCAAGTAACCACCTTGACCGCCATTACAAAAATACATTATGGGCCTACAGGAAGAGTTACCCGGATGGTAGTGTCTGCGCAGATGCCGATCAGCCATGCGTTGTGCTAAGATCTTCTGCTTTGGTTAGGCTACTCTTTCGCATTATTGTTTTCTAATTTTATTGTGTAACAATGTTTTAACAATAAAATTGCAATAACCGATCTGATCATATCAAGATAACATTATTGTCATATAGCGCAAAATTTTGCCGCCAAGTGTTCACACAAAGATGTGGAAATCAGAGCACTATAAAGCTTTGTTATAGTTGAAGGGTCGGGTGGGGACGGGGGAAGGAGGGGAGAGGAATGAGGGGAGAGGGGAATGCTTTTTTAAACATCACAGTGCTGTGATATCAGGGCAAAATCGGGTCCCTGGGCCCTAAAAACTTATTTTCCAGTCTCATCTTGCCTAACTTGAGCTTTTATTTGGGTGGGTTCTTCTAACCTCCCCCCTCCTTCACCCCCCAAAAAATCAAATCTCCCACCCTTTCTCTGACGTTGTTTCCATTGCTGCGAGAGAAAAAAGTCAAAAATTCATATTTTTTTTCCCTGGACAAAGTGAACCTGGTAAAAAGTTCGGAATAGAAGCCGAGCGAATGAGTCTTTGAAAAGATCATCGATAATTAAATAGAGATCAAGATGGTTCTGTCCTGTTGGAGTCAGCCTAAAGAGAAGAATTCAGCAGGAATACATTCACAGGTAATGCATTCACTTGTGTACCTGTCACAGCAACAACAATCAAACAATAAGCACTCAATAAAACATCCACCTTGACAACACTCTTTTTTTTTTTTTAAGGGAAAAACAAAGTCATGCAATCCAGGGATCTGGGTCCTCTAGGTCATCTGGATCCGCTTCTGATACCTTTCTGTAGTGAAGGTGTAGGCCTAATGTCCAGTACTCGGGCATTTTCTATGTTGTTCAATACTCACACTTTGAATTTCAAAGGTGATTCAAATATGTCTCTCAAACAATGAAGAGCAAACAGTCAAATCTGTCAATCACATTTTGGCAAGAAGTTTTTCGTGTCAAAAAGAACATTGCTGTATCTGCCCCCTATAAAAAAAAAATACTTGTATGACAGTGTGGTAAGAAAACGGTGTATTACATTCATTACCAAAATGAATGAAAAGCACTTATGTCCCACTTTATATTAGTCCCCCCCCCCTCACTCCCAAATGAGATAATAAATATTATGTTAATTATGTAGGTGTCATGAAGAGCATTCTCTCTCTCTCTCTCTCTCTCTCTCTCTCTCTCTCTCTCTCTCTCTCTCTTTTTTTTTAGNTCCTTTCTTTGGAGCCCCCCCCCCTCCCCGACTCTCGCCCCTCTTACATTTTGCGAGGGCTGTGGGGGAACTAGTTACGATCCTGTTTGCCCCATAATTTGATACTCATAAAAGTTAGCTCCTTATAAAACAAGTTCTAACCGTACAGATAACTTTTTTTTATTCCATTTTTTTTTTTGTGGCTAGGATTCATTTCCCTAACCTTTCATCGTAAAGACGGTACAGACCTTCTTCAGGGACCAGCTATCCCACCCTCCCTACAAAACCAACATCTTCTGTTCAAAACCTACTGATACATTCATTCTCTCTCTCTCTCTCTCTCTCNACTCTCTCTCTCTCTCTCTCTCTCTCTCTCTCTCTCTCTCTCTCTCTCTCTCGCTCGCTCTCTTTTTATACTGATATCCTTTTTCACTTTTTCTGTCGACAGCAATGTTTTACCCTTTTCCCCCGAAGAGGCACACATACGAGAATAAGATAACATTCAACCCCCCCCCCCCCCNCACACACACACACACACACACACACACAACCCAACACTTACCCCAAACCCCATCCCGCACTTCCAATTTCCACACTTACAGAAACTTGAAAATACAGAGTCCAAAATGTTCTCCTTCCAGTGGCTATGAGATATTATGTTATACATTATTTGGGGCGAGGCGGCGTTAGCAACCATTTGCAATGTTCAGTCTTATAATTTAGCTTGTAGGTACATCTATAGCAGACGGGACCAGACCTGAATATAACAACAATAATGTTGTTATCCTACTCTCTCGCCTTCCCTCTTCCATCCATTTCACCCATATTTCACTTCTTCCAGAAGTGGTGTCCGTTCCCTCCCTTTCACTTTACCTCAACCTATGAATAGTGAAAATGCCTTGATAATGTGTTATGTTGGGGGAAAAAAAAAAAAAAAAAAATTCCCATGCCGGGAATCGAACCCGGGCCGCCTGGGTGAAAGCCAGGAATCCTAACCACTAGACCACATGGGAGGTTATAAACTGGGGCTCTGTAATTCAGGAGATCAATGAGGGCCGATTATGGGTAAGCCCAGAACGTGGCCATGGCTTACAAGATGAAATCTTAGACAGAATTTATTATATCAAAGGCAAAGTCTTCATTGTGTCGGTAAGGATGAGTCAAATGGTAGAAAATTTCCAATAAATTCATATTAGGCTCGCACGATCCACCCAGACACATCACATATTACTAGATAACATAGGCCTACTGTGAACTTTGCTTGAGAGAGCTGTCTAAATGTTTCTCTGAAATAAGGCCCACGGGCTTGCCATTGGAATGGAGGGGGGAGGGAGGGGAAATAGATAGTCATACTGATATGCTATTGACGTGGGAATATTGATTACTATTCTTTTTTTTTATTATTCGTCGATGGCAATAACTGCCTAGACCTTACACTCAACATCTGCGTTGTTCACATGGCCGTTCACATTTCCCAGTACAGATCTATTTTATGCTACAGACTGCAACCTGATTTTCATGCATTCGATGACATACTAATGTGTTTATAAAGTTTGTCTATCTTAGACTACGTGCGGCATTAGTGCAGGGATTGGGCATGGTCTAAGCTTGTTAGAAAAACCTAATCGAAAGAAGAAGCATGTCATACATATTAATTTGCTATCATTTTATTTATTCTGCCAATATAAATTGTGAAACACTTTTTTTTTTTGACTGATATAGAACGATATTATACGGTAGGCTAATCTCAGACTACCAGTGGGTTGAGTAGTCGTTCTGGGAATGTATGAAACTAAATATCGATATATATCGATTATTTGAAAATATAGACTAATAATTCCTTTTTTATATAAGATACACGCGAGTACGTTGGCTCAGTCCATCAGAGCGGACTACGACAGTGTGATCTGACCAACGGCAAGCAGTATTTATGATTTGGGTGCTGAGTCCTATGTTTGTTTGTTTTAACATTTTCATACTCACAGCTAGTTGACACAATGTACACAGAAATCTTAAAGGTGGAAATGGACATACAAATAATTTTCCGTCTTTAAGTACTTTTTTTCTCTCTGGGAATTATCTATAGTGCTCACCACCTTTTTAACAAAGAAAGAGCATCGTTCTATTACTGTGCATGTGTATTTTATGATCTAATAAGGAGGGCTTAAGTGACTTAACAAAAAACAAAAAAAATCCCATTTATTTCTCCTCCCCCTTTACCTGAGCGTCCCTTTCTCCCCATCAACCTAGCCTGAATACTTTTACACTATCTCTTTTGAAGTTTATATTTTAACACACACACACACACACACACACACACACACACACACACACACACACACACACACACACACACACACCTTTGGATTTTCAGTGCATTAAGCGTTGATTTAATACTGACTCGATCAGCAAGTGCTGCACTTAAAGAATCCTCAAAAAGAATTTTAAGAATGAAAGTTGCGAGATTGATTGAAGATACGACCCTGTCCTCCATCCTTTCCTAGACAGCTCTCGCTAATCCACTTTTGAGAGGAATGCAGAGATTATTGCACAGATCATTGCAAATCACGGATTACACTTGAGTAAATGAACAGTAACTGTCCTTTTTAACGTATTTGTAAACCATTGATAAGAAAATTTGCATAAAACTTAAAAATGCAATGCGTCGCGCAATATTTAATCATGGTTTATTTTTGTCATAATAGTCGACAGATGAGAGCACCTTATTTATAATTATATCGATATCACAATGGTATATCGCCCACCACAACGGATTAGGTAACAAGCAAGCACGTGGCCTTCTGTAGGTAAAGGGAGGTAATTATCTTCTTTGTTTCTTTCTTTAAGTAACGGCAGTTATTTCCCCG
>JAWQUT010000038.1:2266622-2306022 GCA_033807755.1 Ellobium chinense | reverse complement strand
AAAAAAAAAAAAAAAAAGCTCCTCTGGTTCCTATGACAACAAAGTAAACAATGATATTTAAAGGACCATGATCCACAAAATGCTTCACTACAGTTTTATCAGAAATAGGAACCCAAGACATCAGTTCAGGTAAGTGCAAAATTATTTGGATATCTGTGATAGAAATGTCTAAGTGTTTGAAACAAGTTGTATAATTTTTGACTTCTAAAAGCAGTTTTTGTACAGCTGCTAGTCTGTCCTCAAGGGGCCCACACAGATATCATGAAAACTTTATATGAGTAACATCTGGGAAGCATCTAGATACCCAGATCCTGAGATAGGTATGTAAACCATCCTGGCCTCTTAGAAGTACCAAGAAGGTCTCTTTGATTACAACTTATGAGATACTCTGTGTTTTTCATCTTTTTTTTTTTTGAAGGGGGGGGGGGGGGGNTTTTGAAGGGGGGGGGAGGTGGGGGGAGGGTTAAACCTTCACCTGTTTGATATAGTCTGACATGATAAATAGATCTGTCTGTTTGGCCATATCAGACTTGACTTCAGAGTAGGTATCATTGATGATGGCCAAGAACATGTTGATCAAGACGAAAAAGACAAAGAAGACAAACAACATGAAGAAGATGGGACCCAATATACGATTAGCTTGCTCCAACTGGTGGAAGTTGAAGTCTCCCAGTATAATTCGGAACAGGGTGAAGCTGCAAATGTAAAACAGAGAAAGATGTCATGATCATAAGTAGCTCATTTACTCATTTTTAGGGGACACAATCTTCTCACAAATGATCTTTCTTAAAAGCAAAAAAAAAGCTTTCCACTTGGCTAAACTAAGCAAACAATACCTACTTCTGATGGACTTTGAAGCTCTACTTTCCAAACACAATGCACCCTTACAAGTAACTAAAAGTATTACTCAGTCATTCAGGCCTGCAAGCTTCATTCTCACATCTGGCACATACGCGGTTGTTTGTCCTGTTTGGATGATTTAGAAAGATGAATTTTAAAGCATTATGAAGTAGGCAAGAGACTTTAGCAAGGTTCTTACAGGCAACTTTAATGACAATCCTTTTCGTTAGATTATTTTTTAGTGTAAATGTGAGCAGCCGGGAAGTGTGTTAGGGTCAAGGGTGAACACTAGACTCACACATGAAAGTTGGGGATCAATTCAGGCAGTAGGTATTTAAGACACTCTAAACATTTTGCCTCATTCATATACTGTTTAAAAAGAAAAGCACCGTTTCTTACTTACAAAGAATTCATGAAAGTGCAGAAGTCATTGACCTGTGTTCCAAACAGTAGATACCCAAGCTGTGTGAAGGCCAGAAACACAATGAAGAACATGATGAAGAACCCAAGCAGATCTTTGGCACATCTGCTCAATGTTGTGGAGAGCTGGGTCATTGTTTTATTAAAGCTGATGTACTTGAAAACCTAGAATGAGCAATTTCACATCGCATTATAGAAAATTATTATCAAATTTAACCTTCCATGACATGACCTACAGAAATCTAAAAGGCATTTCATTGTCTGATACCCAGCTGGATCTTGCATGAAATCTGTATACAGTTTGTTTTTAATAAGGCTTACAGTCTGACTTTGAAATAAAACATTAGTAAATCTGTGCAGTTCTTCAGTCAAAATGTGACTCCACTGCTTCAAGATACAAGCATAATTCTAACCTTTAGATGTAATTTACTTCTTATCACATAAATTATCCACTAAAATGTTGACCACACAGAGCATAATGATGGTGCTACTGCCTTTCTTTGAGGGCAGTGAAATGGTTCCATGGCTCTTGTGAATATTATATACTGAATGCCATAAGAAATTGTTGTGTATTTTTGTGATGACCACTCGAGAACAAAAGGAACCCCATCAATATCTCATCCTGCCATGCACAACCATTGCACGATCATCATAATAATCATCATTATTAATACCATCACTGTATAAAAGAGCAAACTCTTTGAAACTCTAATCACTCCATGCATTTAATAAAAAAAATTAACAGAGTAGCTAAAACCATACCAGCATCATTCATCACCATCACCACCACCACTGTCACCGTGGGCCTGTGTGGTAGTCTGGATACTTTATATTGGTGGTCAGTACATGTATATATCTTATTCACATGAAAGACTGTGGTGACAAATAAAGAGTACATCAAATAGGCTGACTGCATCTGAATGAAAACACAAAATCTTGACTCTGTGAAGAAATTTAACTTCTCTTTTTTTTCACACCATAATGTCTTAACTCTCATCACAAGCACACAGAACGCTTTTTATACTGCTTACTTTAACCCAGGCAAAGAAAACAGTAATTGCCACAGTGTTGTTGAAGATCATTTCCCAGAATCCCAGGCTTGTAAAATTGGCATAAATGTCCGAATCCTCTAGTAACTCTTGCAGTCGTTCTTTGATAGTGCTAGCACGGTAGATGTTGAACACAATGCACAAGGTAGCCACAAGTAGTAATACCACATCAAGAACATTCCAGAAGTCCAGAAAATAACGTGAGCCAGTGACTGAAATCTGTAAACAAATCAACTTAAGTCAGTTCAGTAAGAACTAAGCATGTAATAATTATATACAACAGCATAAAAGACAATTATATATATATATATATATATATATATCCATACATCCACTAATACATATTGCTGATGGAAGTTCAGCATGGCCACACACTGCAAATTTGAAGTTCATTTGCACTACACAATAAAGCAAATTAAAAAAAAAAATTCAACCATGGAAATTTTCATCATTCACATTCTCGTGAGTCACTGGACCATCAGAATGGATCAGATTCTGGTATAGCTTTTAAACAAAGCTCCTTTTTTCAACCCTTAAAATTTTCTCAATCCCGAGGAGACATGACTATAACATTCAGTAGCTTTCAAACTAAAAGCAGATTTGCATCAAGAGCTCTGCTGGCCTACACCAATAAAACTGTTAACTGACAGTGGCCTGCAATGGTAAAAAAAAACCCAGCTTTATTGCATAGCATGATCTGATATGCTAAAGTATCTCTTAATTAAAGCTGAAAATCTACTAATGAGAAGATGTAAAGAAGCCCAAATGTAAGGTATGAGATTAATATGCTATGGATAGGTGCTATGGATAGGTGCTATGGATAGGTGCTATGGATAGGTGCTATAATATTTCATTCACGATAACACAATGAAATTAAGAACAAAATCTTGCAGTCTAAAATATTTCAGCAAATGTGTAATTCTTTGTCTTGTGTGCAGCTGCTAATGATCTGATAAAACATAAAGTCTGTCATATTACATGAGAATTTGAGTAAAATCTATAAAATAGTGTAAATTAGCTTGTTAAATATTCTTTTATCTGTCACAATATTATCTGCACTCTTTTAGGATCTGTGATTAACTTTGCTTGTATGTTTTGGTGTTATTTATTAAAAAAAAAAAAATCACCTCAATTATTTCCTCTATGATGTAGTACAGCACAAATATGCAGAAGACAATCTCACAGCCCATGACAAAGGTATCAAATGAGCTCACATAACGAAGAAGTTTCACAGTGTGAAATGTCCACGACGGCTGCGCTCCTCCTGTTGCAGGAAACTCTACAAGAAGTCTTAAAGAGCAAAACAGAAAAACCTGTGTTACCCATAATTACTCTATGAAAACATTTGCAAAAACCTGAAAGGCTTTATAATGTATCCAGCCTGGATAAGATATAATGGGATTTCATGTTGGTTCCTGCAGCTGATTTTACAGAAAATCTATGAAAAGAAAGTCTTATTCTTTCATAAAGACTGTACTTAAATGTCTGAAATCAGAGTATGGCAAAAAGTTTTAACATCCATATCTTTCCCCATGGAAATTGTATCCCTGACCCCCTCCTTGGAAAATTTTTCTTAACTAAATATGAGTCTTTAAATTCAGTTATTGTTATCTAAGTCATTTATTATGACGATGTTGGGCATCTTGTAGCTTTGAATTCTAGGTCTATTTCAAACACAGGTACAAAAGAGTTTGGTGATAATGACATACACAAATGCCAAACACTGTGAAATGACACCACCATTTCCAATTTTACTAACTTTTCTAATAAATGTTAAAAATGACAACTTTCGTCAGGACTGCCACTAAATTCAGACTAACATTTTAAAACAAAAAAGAAAATGCTGAACTTCCATGATCTGAGTCTCAGACTGCCAAACACTTCTAATTAAACTGGGTGATCAAAACTCAGTTCAAACCTACGTGATTACACAAAACAGGTTGATATTAGCATTGTAAACTGTGAAGCTGATAAACACAGCACGAGCTCCTCTCTGTATCCACAGGTTGTTCTCCAAGCGGGTTAAATGTTCCATTGATTCTGTACGGGTACGGGCCATATCCTTGATGTATCCCCCTCCACTGTACCAATAAAGCTTTCCCCAGTGTTTCGAACTCCCAAGTTCTTCAGCAGATTTGTAGTACCACCTTAGAGATGTGAAATTCAAGGCAAGTATTATGAGTACTATATAATGATATCAGGTACACAGAATTTGTCAGAGAACTTTCTATGTCAGCTTCTTTAGTACTCAATAAACTGACTAGAGTACACAGCAGTGAGAATCTCTGACATATAGTTTTCCTTGGCACCAGGGAACTTTGTTAACTTTAAAACTGTTAAACACAGTTCCCTGGTTAGCACTTCCTATTTAACAATCCCAACTGTTTTGTTCCTTACCAAAAACATTCTGGATAACACAAAACTTCTAATAATACACCCTCAAAATATTGGCCCACTGAGTGATTGCATTATCAGAGTTCCACTGTTCTTAACAGGTTGACAGAGAACTTCTCTTTAGTACTCTACAAGTTCACAAGGTGACCTAACAATCTAAAGTAGATCTTTTCTTAATATAAGGCTAACTGACATTAACCTTAGTAGCGCTAGGACACTGCGGTCCAAACAACACCCTTACCACGTGACCCAATATTGGCCATCTTATCAAACTACCTTCAGTCTGACACTCCCCTAACTATATAAGACAGTGTACATGTTTACAGTGTACAGATCACCACCTTCATGCACATAAGCAAAATAGCGCCTGGGTTATTAACAACATATGAGAAAATTTGACACTCGGCTTAAAGGATTTAAACATTAACCAATAACAGAACTTTTTCCAGCAATCAACCAACTCACACCAAATAACCTGACACAGAATTGTCCCTATCAACCAGAAAACAGATGTGAAGCGTAACTGAAGAGACTCCTTTATTTAAGTTCACTTGGAATGACTTTGAAACAAAGGAGAAATAATTAAGGATAAATACTCACACAATCATATTTTTCTTAACTTTAAAATGCCATCACTTCTCATGGAATCCTGATTTCAAGTTAAAGCTCATTGTTGTTTTATATGAATTAATAAAGTAATACTTCTCTAAATACACTGCTAATTAATTTTCAGTGATAATAAACTTGGGAAGTTTTGAAAAAAAATGTTCTTCATTTCTCTGTAAACAGGTACTCTAATGCTTAACATGATGCAGGGTTTTATAATACTGGGCAAACAAGGTGGCAAAATTTATATTTATATTCATATAGACATATACATATATATATATATATATATATGTATATTTGTATTCCTTACGAAATTAGCTTTCAAGTGAACAGAAAACTCAAGCTTTTGTACAAAATGATGAGAATCTGGCACTAACTTTGCAGGAACAAAAGTATCAGCTCAGCTATGTGTAATATTCATCCCACTACATGATCAGCATTGCCAAGCCACCTCAGTGAACAACAAAATGCATCTTGTGTTGCTGTGATTTTCTCACATTCACTGCACATGTGATGTAATTTGACCTTTGGCAGATAACATTTCAATTCAGAAGGAAAGAAAAAGAAATTACATAACAGAAATTCATTGCTAGAGAAGGTAAAATCTGACCGGTCAAACAAAGGTGAAAAATTTTCCCTTAACAGAACACCAGAACAGATAACAAGAACCATCTGTATTGTATGCCTACTCTGTTCCATTGGGGTCTTGATGGTATCGACCAAATGGTTCCTTGTCCTCGTTCTCTTCACTATACATAGAATAACAGTCTGTGATGAATGTTTCAAATTCCTCATTGACAGAACAGGAGTTGGTACTGACACGGAGTTGTCGAAGCCGAGGCACACCTAAGAGTTTGTTCTCATAGTATATGTAGCCCTGTGTATCAGGTGGGAGAGCTTCCCCATTGTACCATTTCTCCCAATACAAACCATCCATCAAGGGGCCCTTGGCAAACTGTAGTATGGGGTGAAAATACTTCTTTGACTTATCAAAGGAAGAAGGACCATCGAAAACTTTGAGATATTTTACCACTTTCCTGATTTTGACCCAATGATTCTGCTATTAAGGTCATCATATTTCCTGAAGGGATTTGCAAAACCACTAAGTGAGACTGTTATTGCCTAATGTGCTATGCTGTTCATCAACAAATATGCAAAGCTGCAAATGTGACAAGCTATCCCTTTCCTCCAACGCATACACTCAGTACAAACTATGTTCAAGTTTGCCCATATTCAGTTCACGATAACTTGCCCCGACCTGCGTGTACATTTCAGCACAGATAATTTGTCAAACTCTCAAAATCCTACAGTGCATTCAATAACTCTAACAATCTAATGTTTGTCATTTGCTATTTGCCATAATGCCATTTCCTCCATTTTCTTACAACAGTTCTATCTCATCTCTCTGGTAATCTCATTACATTTGCTCTGTTTGTGCTCTTACTGTAAGATAAGATTAGAGATGTTAACTTTAAATGGTGCTGCTTGCCGTTGCCTATGTATTACTGTGCCTAATTAATTATCTGAAAGAATGAAAGAAAAATGCTTGAGGAAGAATCATTTAGTTCTAAGGCAAATGCAGGAACTGCCATTTTCTTTTGTTTCAGCATGAATCTTCTAGCAGTCATGAAGCACCTTCAACCTGTGAAATATTACAAATAAAAGCCTAACTGAAAATAAATGCCTACTTTTCTTCTTTTGTCTTCATTTTTTTTTCAGTTTCTTACAAAATATGATGCAAATATAAGAGAACATCCTCATCGACACAAACCTTCCAGTAGTCATCAACACTGGTTATGCTTCTGAATGACACACCCTCTTTAGACTGTGAGTCCAAGAAAAGATCCATCATCACTTTGGTGTAGTAGTACATGTCAGTGGATGCCATACTAAAGGCAACTGAGGCACAGGAAAAAGAAAGAATAGAAATGTAAACAATGATTAAATAAAGTAACACCTATAAATTAAAAACATGGGTAGGAGAGAAGTTTGAGAGTTGATCATATCCCCGAGTCCAAATTCCTGTCAGCTAACCAATGCTGGTGGAAGGTTTCATCTCAATTACATATGTAGACCGGTGGAAAGGTAGGGAGGGCGCAGACAAGGCGGGGTGACTTTCTCCATGTGCAAGTGAACTCTGGTAGTAGTTGGCGATCCCACACAGGCCGAACAAAGTGCAGTTCTTGGTGAGGCGAAGAAAGGAGTTCACTCTCATGATGACAGTTTGCTGAACCTTCAAACGATATTCACTAAAAAGGGTGCTGCCCTCTCTGGTGCTATCGATTTGAAAGTTTATATGCTTACTACTCACTTCTTCGCCTCGTTGTTCAGCACAGCAAGCACACATTCAAACTCAGTCATTCTCACTGTCTCACACATAATATGGTGGATGCTACCTAAGACCTTGCTGCCATAGAGCCTCAACTGTTTTAGAACCTTCTGACATCATAACTCATTTCTTTTCATGTTAATTTACCTGCTAAAGATCCAAACCTTTTGCCTTACACACCCAAATGTCTCTTGCTGACAAGCAAAAATTCTCAGACAAGACTAAAAGAGGCACTATGTAAAAAAATATGCACAGCAAGAAGTATTTAGGGAAAGGGGTCACGGACAGAGCAGAATCCAGTATCACCTATTGCCTTTTGTTTCTCAGGATGGTCCTCTGCAATTTTTCAAAAGATGAAGAATGGGTCATAAAATATGTGTGGGATGGTGAGAAATGACTGAGCTGAACCAGTGCTGGGGAATTTCTGGAGTGTGTCCCTTACTGTGCTGAACAACGAGACGAAGAAGGGAGTAAGCATATAAACCTCAAAATCGAAAGCCCCAGTGAGGGCGACATCCTTTTCTAGTGAGTATCGTTTGAAGGTTCAGCAAACTTTTGTCAAGGAATGAGAATGCTTTCTCTAAGAAGCAATAAAGCTCATGTGATTGAAACAAAATACTGAATTTTTTTGCAGAAATCACTAAATGAAGAAATGGGAAAGGTTAAATTTATTGTGCCTATAAAGAGGTTTGGTGATAACCACATTTTAAAAGAGTATGGTTCATGCTCCTAGGGATTAGGGCTTTTTTTGTTTCCTATTGACCAGGTGCTCAGGCATAGGATGATGGACATGCTGACAAAATAATTTATTCCTAACAGGCGATGGATCAGGTATGCTGGTTCTATCTGAACTTACTTATACAAATTAATATGAGGAAGATAAGATAGATGAGCAGTTCTCGAAAGGTCCTCCTCACTTCAGTTTCCTGGTCAGCTTTTGTGTCAGTTGTGTGCCTTGTGTTCCATATCACTGAAGAGAAAGACCACAGTCATTAAATTACACCAGGTGAAGCATTAATATTTGGAACCAGTTCTTGTTTCCAGTCTTTTGTTAATTAAAAAAAAAAAAAAAGGAATCCAGCTTCAAGTTCCTCTGTCAGAGACTGAATTTATATGTGGTTCTTTCCCAAATCTTCTACCAAGAATAATAAAAGAAACATTTCATCTCTCATGATGTTAAACAATGAGATTAATACTGCTTCTGAATACAGTAATTAAATGTTTGGATGGTAACATGGAAATAAATGCATGCCATCTTAGATGATATTTTGAACCATTCAATGAGTCGCATGAAGAAAAAAAAATGAAACTGATAAACAGATAAAATCAAGCTGATAACAGAAATGTGAGAACATTGAGATCATTTTTTATCTTATCTATGCCAGCGCACCACTCTCCCCTACATCTCCAAATTGTAGACTAAAATTAACTAGGTAACAATCTTCCTGATGCACTAGGAGGAATGATGTGAGAATGATGTAATGCACTAAGCTATCAATGACTGCTCCATGATAGGCTTAACATTGCTCTATCTGCAGCCTGCATATTGAGAATGTATAGCTGTACTATCCCATCATAATGCAAAGAAAAGCCCTGCTAAACTAGCCAGCATGAAATTTTTGCATTTCTTTGACTTCTATGGTCAGTTTTAAACCAACCTCTCTATGTAATGATTATTGCTGTGGCAAGTAAAGAGGCGTAAGTAGCAGTTCTCAGCTGCTTTGTCTAGGTTAGGCTGTAAACTGCCTGTTACTTTAGGAAGATGAAAGTCTCACATGATGTCCTAGCAACTGGATCTTGTATCTGGGCTGATCATGAGTCTCTCCATCCAATTCAAGTTTTCTTATGAAAACAAATTTCTCCTATAGTCTAAGTTTAGTAAGTATCAAATTGGCTGCACAGATTGACATAAAATATCTAGCTCTGTGGGCATATATCTTTTAAAAAAATCCCAAGCCAATCTTGAATTTTCCTTGACCAATAATTTTTTTATGTGTGACTATGAAATCCATTTCATGATAATGTTAGTGTAAAAGTTATTACCTGTATATTTCTGGTGTCTTGGCTGAATGCCTGATCCCCATTTTCATCTTGTTCTCTAGTCTACATTTCTCATATGCCTCCATTTCTGTTTTAAACCTGACAAATGTCCAGCTCCACTATCAATATTACAGTAGTAAATATTTGTGCTTTCATGCCAGCACTCAACTGTAATTTTCTCAGTAATCACTAAAGCTACATTTTTAAACTTATGTCACTTAAGCATCTGCCTGAGATAAATCATTTGCACAATCATTTATGACATATAGTTATGATCAGCACCTTTAGATCATATTTTCTAGTTGTCAGTTTTCTAATGACATGGGATGATCTGTACAACTTATTTATCTTGCTATGCCCTACAATATGATGTATGACATGTTGATGTAACTTGTACAGCTACCCTGCCAGCCTTCATTAGCCTTTCACTCATTGTCCATTTTTCCCATCGAAAGATGAGGGTAGACACCTCTGAGAGCTACATGTCAATGTAACCATGTTATTTTTCACACCAATTTCCCCTTGAGTTAGTCTGGTGTTAGTCAGAGTCTACGCTTCAATGCAGTCGCGCCGGCATCTGGCTCCTGCGAGGCTCTTCATGATTCTCCCACAAGGCTGGCTGATAGTCTGGATGCTGTGACTGATGTCAAAATGTTCTATCTGCACTACATGTAAATAAATTGATTGATGACACTCTACCCTGTGGCGTTCCTGACGTCAGTTTGCAACTGCTGCTGTTGGTTGAAATTCAAGTTAGGCTAATGCCCATAGCCGAGCTTGCCTCCCCGCCACTCTTCATCTTCATCAACATCAACATCAACAAACCAACAACCACCTCCTATTTTCTTCATTTACTACAAGACAAAAAATCACTGAGAACATCCAAAGGAGCTCTGACCTAATGTCCACATTCCTGATAAAGAATTATATGTATAATCATGGCAGTTTCATCCAATACCACAAAGGATGGGATAGAAACTGGGGTAACAAATGTAATCCTAATTCAATATGATTCTAAATACAAAACTGTGAAAAGTCAAATACTGAAAAATATTCATTCTGATTAATATTTGTGAGCTTACCTGCAATACACCTTCTAAATGCACTTTTTCTGGTGGGATCTTTCTGGTCTAGGTTTAGCTCCCCCTCCCCTTCCATCCTTGGCCGAGGTAAGCACTTTCAGCTCTCTACCTTCATAATAATAATATTACAAAACTGGTGGGTTAAAAATTATTTCTCACACGTTTAATGTATTTCAATTTAATCAGTTCTCCTAGTCAATTGCACTGTCTTATATAATGCTATCCACCTTCATGACTTCAAGCCTTGTTAACCCTTTGATTGTATTTTGCTCATTTATGGCTATAATAAGCATGACTCAAGAGGCTTGAATCACAAATCTGAAAGAATTTGGTCAGGTTTTGGCAATGACTGTGCAAAAATCTGGCATGATCAGTTTGGCCTCCATCGATTGCCAGATTGCACAAAGGGTTTGACTTTCATTATTTTATTTTGTGCTGCTTAGCAAGGACGAGTTTTGGCAGAGATTTTGATGAGAAAATGGAAATTACAGTGGTGAAGTCAATACCATGCATCGCTGTCTCCAAATGATGAATACACAGGTGAGAAGTTTGTGAATACACCTGCTCTAGTGTTACAATGACATGATTTGGTAGTAGTGTGACCTGTACAAAACAGATTATTTCTTGAGACACTGTTCTTTTGCGCATGCAAGGTGTGCAATAAAGAGGAAATGACTCAGATAAAACTACCATGATATCCCACAGATAGCTGAATGAGGGGTTGTTGTTTTTTTTCCTGTTTCTTCCTGTTCTTCTTCCCTGTGAGTTGATACATCTATTCACATGATTCCTCAACTGTACAAGAAAACTCAACATTGCTCATTCTAAGACCAAAAATTGGGCACAAACATGGTCAATATTTAGGAGACATTATTTAAAAATGTCAAAGATTATGAAGTTTTACATGGTATAAAACAGATCCACACTTTAGACTCACAATGGTAACTGCAAAGTAGCATTATGTTCATTAATTTTATTGTGAAAAGCTGTTATGAAAGTAATCTAAGGTACACAGACTACACAGTCTATGTTATCTTCTCTGTGAAAATGTATGGTTTTCAGTGCCTGTCATTCTAAATAATGTGGCAAAAATTACTGAAATAAAAAATAAAAAAATAACAACATAACCTTTTTTTTTCACTTTGATCTACAGTTTTTTAACATAGCAAAAAAAAGTAATGGAACTGTCAAAAGGATTAAGCCTTCATATTGAGTACTGAACTCACATAAGCATGAGAATATGATATTTTAGCTTTTCAGTAGTCTTTATTTAAACAACGATGGCAATTTAAAACCCTGCTTCAGGATTAGAACAGCAGAGTATGCTTAAGAAAGTTTCTCGACAATAATGTCTAACTTTAATCCTGCACCTAATCCTTACCAAACACTACGTGAGAACGTCTCAGGATATTGCCATCATGCATCACTTTGATGTACTTTTGGCTCATTTTACTCCTAGCTGCGATGGGTTTTATGGGCATTGGGTTTGGGACCCTTCTCAATGGGCATTAGAGGCAAAAATCTCTCTCAAAGGGCATTAGACTTAGAGTTGGGAATCCTTCTTGATGGGCATTAGGATTAAGGACCCTCCCTCAGTGGACTTTAGGGGGAGTGACCCCATCTCATTTAGACTTAGGATTTGGGGTGGGACTTTTGGTTTTATCATCAGTGAGGTAAAGTTTCCCATGCTATTTTGCAAAGAAATTCTAATGGACTGATGGTGATAAGTTACGCGCCATGTAATCTGCATTACAATCTCACAGAAAGGGTCTATATTCAGCATCTCCCCTTAGCCTTAACGGTTCATTGTAGTTTAGTACAGTTGGTGAATTTATTTTGAAGGGAGTCATGGGAAGAAAAAGAGGAGTAATCACGGAATAGGAGAAAAAGATAGTCAATTATAGTCAAATTTAGATCTAGAATAGTCGTTTGCACTGCACAGTTGGCATATGACACTTCCCTGCCTAGACGCATTGCTAGACAGCAACCTCTTCGCCCTCACCTCCTGAATTATTTACAACAGGTTTACGTGAGATGCTGCATTCCGACGCTGAGGCACATTCCAGATATTCATGCGTTGCTTTGTTGTGGTGACGTTTTTCTCACTACCAGATACAGAGTTAATTTCACGATCAAACCCTCACCTGGGGATTTTTCACACCACGATATCTTATTTTGGAATGTTGGTGACAGTATCAGGCGAAACAAATGCACATTTTCAAAGGTCTGCAAAGACCGTTTCCTTCGTGAAGAAGAAAATCAAAAGTAAGCGATATTTAAAGGTATCGGTCCTGATATATGCCAAAGAGGCATCAAATTATTGTGAGCTAATGTTCCGGGGGTGTGTCTGGGTTTTCCCAAGTACCGGGGGTAAACTGATTAAATAGTAAGTTGTTTCTTGCTGTTCCGTACCAAGCGTCTTTCACTCCCAAGAAATTCTGACCCGTCTTAATCTTCATGCCCACACTTTTTCTACAGTAACCCCACTTTGACCCCATCTATTCAACGTGAGAGGCACCAGGGGTGGTATCCAAACTGAGAAAAGATAGATCTAGTCATATAAATGAAAACAGAAAATTGGAGTTTCATACTTCAAGATGAATAATTTCTTTTGTATGGGTAATATAACACTATATTATGTAGGTTTGCAGGCGGTTAGATCTGTTTTGCTTTTGAGGCCAAAAAGAAATAAAAAGATATATTTCTGCAAGACACAGTCTGGTTTCTACCTGGTTTTTCTTCTGTTTTTTGTTTTTTGGCCCTAGTTGTAAATTTGTGGGATGTTTGATGTTTCTTTTTGATTGACTTTGCTCCAGAATATTCAGTCTTCTATAGTTTTCGCAGGATGGAGTCTTATGTAGCCGTCTTACAAATCGATATTTCTGAGAACACGACGGGGAAAAACAATGGGCTGTGATGTAAGAACAACGTGACTGCTCATTTTTCATGTAAACTTTTCATCTCTCCTTTTGCTTACCAACCTTAGTCATCGATCATTTGCTCGGTTGCTCTGTGATTTTGTCCTGCATGTTGGCAGGTCAGTCGATTGATTGATTATTGACATTTCATGATCAAAAGGATGTTTTGAGTGGCCGACAGAGTGAATAGTGTGATTGGACATTGACAGGAATTTTGATTGACTGGTTGTGCATGGAATGTTAAGCTGGTTAATAAACTGCACAATTTTAGACCAAACAGTGATACTACCACTGACTCTGTCCAGTGGTATATCTACAGTAAGTAGCACCTATGGCAAACACTAAACCTGCACCCTTGTCCAAACAAATAGTAGATAACCATCATGAAATTCTTAGTAAACTCAAGCAAACTGTGGGTGCCACCAAGAGGATGAATTTGTTCTGCCAATCAAGCATAAAATCAATGACAGCTCATTACATACGACAAGAAAGTTCATTTCTTAACCATCCAAGGATGGCTTGCCTGACTTCAAACGAAAATGCTGAGTGGTGCCCCCTTCAAGTGATGCCCAATAATGGCATTGCCATATCCTTGGAACATCACAGTCTCTGCCATCCTGTTATATATATATTCAGTTTAAAGTGATGGGCATAATCAGCTGTAACAAATATGAAAGCTTTACAATAGTCGGCCTACTCATAGTCAGACCATCCAGTGATTTTATTGTTCAAAGGTCAAATGTAAACTACGGTACCTCAAAAAGTGTTACTTTCTGACTGATTGTCCAACACAGGTGTCTTCTGATAAGTAGGGTGGAGCATGAACAATGCAGACACTTCAGGACCAATTAGAAGTGTAATTATTAACTGATAATCAAACGGACGACTTAGAGGTCAGCAATTATGCAAGCTGTCACTTTGATCAGTATCCAAAGATGAACAGTAAAGCAGATCATCAAAATGATAAGAGAGAGAAAAAGAGAGAAGGAGACAAGATACATACTGCATAAAGTTTAAGTCAAAGAGAGAGAGAAAAAAAACATCACAATCATGAATTCTGCAACACACTTTTAATTTAACTGATTACATAAGAAATTATAATTCACAATGAAGTTGACAAAAATCAGATGTGATGGCCTGCAAATAGCTATCAGAAGTTACTCAGAATATCCCTTAAATTTTATTTTTTTTTTAAATTTTCTCAAAGACTGCAGATTGCATGTGAGACTGATAAAAAATGTCTGTCAATTGATATGTTCCTGCATAAACCTATAATTAAGATGTAGCTGTTATCTGATCATATGACAGCTGAATGACTGTTTTCAGGACTTGTTATGATTGGTCTTATGCTGGAGGTTACCACCTATTCATCTGCAAAATGCACAAAGAGACTAGCATAATCGACATACCTCTAATTGGATCCTATGAAGTGTGATTTATCTAAAATATCAAATTTCTGACTCATGTGACAAGGAATACTGACCTAAAAGTAATAATTCTGATCTAACCTTGAGAAGTTTGCAAATCGAGACAGAAGCTGGGACACAATCTTGATGCTCTGTACTGCAGTCTTATTACCCACCTGCTTCCACATTTACTTTTAAACTGAAGCACTTTTACTATCAAACTGTCTTCAGTACCACCAAAATGTCTTCAATCCTACCAAAATGTCTTCAATCCTATGAGATAATAATGTTCTTTAATTTCCCAGCAAGTTATCATTTCTATCCTTTTGCAGACAAAGTCCCTTTAAAAGGCCTCTCCACCTATTTAACACAAGTGCACCAGATTATGTAATGCTAGAATCATCCTCTGTCAAACTTTTTCAAGCTAATGAGGATGGGATAAGCTGAGCATTCTTCTGTTTTCTCATGCATGCTCAGTTTCAACACAATATATTATTTCTGTGGCCAAGTTAATGTTCACTTATCAGTCTATTGTAAATAACTTCAAGAAGAATAAGAAAATCAGCAGTGGACGGAGTGCAGGGGCAGTAAAACTCCCTCTGAAAGCAGTAGTTTATAGTTGTGATTTTCTCATAATAAACTGGCAGGATAAAGGTATTTTTTCTAAAATACTCTGCTATGTATAACACTGGTAATAATTACAAACACCTACACTGATTTACAAAGAACAAAACCCGATCAGTGAAGCTGAAATTTCATCCTGAATATACAAAGCGCAAATTTTTAATAGGAAAGATAAGAATTAGATCTAGTCTGATTTGGGTGAAATGTAATTATAATTAATACTTTGAGTAAGATGCATCCGTTGCACCCACTGAAATACTATGTACTCCATTATCACGTCAGATTACAGATGTATATGGCTTTGTTCCTTATATGTCAGTATAGAGATGGAACAAAAAAGAAAAAAAAAAAAAACTCAAAAACATTGGTTACATTAAATAATACCACAGGCACCTCTGGACAACTAGAGGTTTGTTTGTATATAATAAATTTGGTGTATTACACAAGAGCCACAAATGTATACTTAATTTACATGCCAGCTGTAGATGTTAATGAGATTCTTCTGGACCAAAAACTATGAAGAAAACAAAAAACATTATCACAGATTACTTCACCAACAATTTTGAAATACATGTGATCCAGGTGTATGCAACCTGACTAGTGAGGTTTGTAATACTTAACATAAAAATGTGCCACAAACAAATATAACAATATCTGACAGTGAAACAGTTTATTCCTTCTCACCTCCAGAGTTTCAGGTCTAGCATTATATGTCAGCAAAAATAATTTGACTGAAAACCACAGCAGAAATGGACTCATGTGAAATATACCAACTGAAAGAAACATTACTAATGGACAGAAATCAGTCTAATGCACTGACTCAAACAAATTATGAACATATACCTACTAAGCCTACACATGATCCATGAAAATATAACACAGCTAGAAATAAATGTATGTCTTCCGTAAACAACTGTATACCAATTTTCAAAATATAATGATAGATAATGCCATCTTGCATGGCCTTCTAAGGACGGATTAACTCAAACTGCTCTGATCAGGATGGATCCAGATGTATTCCTTTACAAAAATTTCATAGCATGGCCCTGTCAGAAGATTGCAGCACCTGCATTCAAATATTATCATCACTCTTTCTTCATGTTTCAATATGTAACCAAATTTCTTAGTTCCATACAACGTTTTTCCATACTTGAAATGAACAAGAAGATTGAAAAATAATCTTACAAAAGCACTTTAGTTAACTGCACTAATGCATGAGAACGTAGACTTTAATATAATTCTTCTTCTAAATTAATATATTTACTTCCACTGGCTTCGGATCCACCACTAATATATTAGCATTTCATGGATTAACCAGTCACTGGCATGCAAGATCCCATTCTTATTGAAGTTCTCACTGCAATCTTAAACAGAGCCATTCAAGATCCTTTTGAAAAGGAATAAGGGACGGATAAAAAGAGGAAAATTCACAGCTCTATTAGTAATAGAAAGAGGATTGGTTTGTTTGTAAATAGCATCATGCAGTGTTTTTAAAGCACCTATTATCTAAAGTATACAAAAAGATGAGATGCTACAGATATCACCTTAGACTTTATTCAAGGGCATGAAAGACCCCAGAGTGAACTAGTTTGGTCCTTTGTATTTTGTGTTTTATAATGCTTCCCTATTATCATCATCGTAGTGATCCCATATCTAATGATTCTCCACAAAACATGAAACAAGTTTCTGTAACTGAAAACGAAAGTGTTGACAAAACTAACCCATGAAAAGAAAATCTGTAACACTTTAAAGAAACTGACATTTACCCTGCGTAGAAATACAGTGTGACAAAAGAAGAGACCGACAATAAAAATACAAAGAGCATCTAGCTACTGGAATGGTGGGTAGAATGCTTGGTCTTGAGACAGCCCATCCTCACAACATCTGCTGTAGTTGTTACACATCAATTACAAACTGGATGTCATGGGACTTTCGTCGAGATCCTGAAGCAGAAGAAGTACAGAAAATTACTTCCAGACGGCAGTAGAAATCATCTGTCTTAATAATCTTAATAAAAGGCAGTAAATTTCTTTTCCACATACTATGTGCATTATATTTCATTTGTAGGATTAAATAGTCAGCGGTCTTGTATCTCAAGATTTCAAAGCTAGGTTATACGATGGAAAGAAGAGTATCTTGCCTTATCAAAGACAATTCAAAATATAGAGCCCACCTATAGTTACAAAAACACTATTTCCATTTCAGCAGTCAAGGAGTGTCATGGGCAAACCCTCCTGAAGGTCTGACAAAGAGCATCACATCACTAGAGTATCTTACAACTACAGAAGAGAAATGCAGAAAGTCTTCCAGAGAACAACTATGTCCATAAGGTAATTTGCATAAGGCAATGGGTTTAAATTTAAAATTGCAGTAGGCAAGAAAGAAATTCCTCATGAGATGGTCAAATTAATAAAACCCATAGTGAATAACATGTATCATTACAATATTCTCTAAAAGATAAAATAATAGTCAAAGAGGATGGATACCTGAAGCAGATTTAAAATGCAAGAAAGGAATCTTTGTTTGTAAAAGTTAACATCCAAAGTGTTATCAATATAAAAATCTATTTACACCTGAGAACAATCTCAAAAATTGTTACAGTTCATGCAATTAACTGTTGTCAAATAATAACCCCAACAATGCAACATCTGGGAAGGGGATGAAGCAAATCACTAAGGATGGATCACTGCAAATCATTCTGTTTAAAGATCACTCTTTCCAATGACTTTAAAATTGAATGGAACAGCAAGACATCATGGTCTCTCTGCACAGTTAATTTCCATCAACTTCTTCCTCCTTCATATTCTTTCACAACACAAACACATGATCCTGGCTGTGAAATGGCAAAAGTCTACTATTCTGCATTTCTTTTGGCAAAGTATCGACTGAAAAAAGGTTATTCTTGACTATAGTATTATATCAAAATGTGGCTCTTAACAGAAAGCCATGGTATTGGTGGTGCAAACCATAAGCATCCAAATAGATGGAAAAGGGAGCAAAATATTCTTTATCCCCTCTTTAAATAGCCCCAACTTTATTTTGTACATGTACCACACTTTTGTTGTATAATTCTTTAAAACTGTTATGTCAGAAAATAAGAGCGGTGGGTTGAATTGTGGAAAAAAACAAAAAAACAAAACAAATACAGCCTCCTATCAACAACACATGAAAGACCAAAAGCATAGCATGAGAAAATGTTCTTCTATGATGCTCTTGTCAACACATGTACAAAACACATGAAATTTCCCCCCATGCAAAATAGTCCCACATAGGGCATCACAATCATGTCAAGTTTATGATTCCATTGATATAATTCATGCAATGATCTTTCGAGGAACTTAAGAAAGAAAAAAATCCACAACGCAGAAAAAAATAAAATGTGAATGAAGGATTTTGCTATTTTCCTCTGACTTCTTGTATTTCAGATATGGCTAATTGTAGTTTGTACTCTGAAGCACATTGACATAGACAGGGAAAGAATGAGATAAACATTCATAAAAAACTAGCCTAGTAGATAAAAACAGTAATTTAGAAAAAGGCATTGGCTGCTGTACAAGCTGACAATGTGATCTAAAAATCAAATAGCATAGACACTACATGACTGATGTCTACTCACTTTTGTTATCACCTGTATCAAGTTTACTGATATCTCCAATTTCAGGAATCATCCCAAATTTCCTCCACTCTAATCAAAGGTTATCCAATGATTACTTTGTAAGATAAAGTTTTAATTTATTCAAATTTTACAAATCCTAGACCCGGTCAGGTAATCATCGAGTATACTATTCCTCCTTAACTTCAGCTATACCCTCATATTACTGACATATAACATAACATTCATGCTGTCCAAGGACTCTTGTGGGTTGCATAGGACACAAACTTTGTCAAAATCATAATAAATTTCATGCACGCATAAGCATAAACCAATCTACCATTTTTGTGAGAAAAAAAATGACGCAAAACTGCACCACAAAAAATGTCAAAAACGGTATCAAAATAAGTGACGTTAAAAACCATGTCTAGTATTCTTATTGAGGTTTCAATGACAATCCTACATACCACCTGAACTGTCAAAATAGTTGTAATTAGTATTCTACTATTAAGAGGACTGATGAAGAGACAAAACTCCTCTGTGTCAGTTGTGGTTTATGCTCAAAGACACAAACTATCATCAATGTCATGTACTCCAAAAATATGTGCAGTAGTTTCTAATATTCATCATGACCTAAACATAAAGCAAGAACAAGCCTTTTTTTTTTCTTTTTGAAAGAACTGACATAAAAACCTCAATACTAATCTGAGTCTACATAATTTGTATGACAGCATTCACAATGCACAATTGAAGCAGGCAAGAAAACTTAAGGATAGATCTAGCAAGATTTACCCTTCAAACATCTGAGGACTGAAAAGAACAAAGTATATGTTACAGTTCAAACAAAACCAATATGGTGAAAGCCACACATGAGAATGAAAAATAAGGTAAATAAGACACAGACTTGATGTCTTATATATATATCTCTTCTTAAAGTCACATTCGAAGCTGTCCAGTCTACTTCACTCTTTTCTTTACATTTCAGAAGAAAAAAAAATTCATGGGAAATTACACTGAGTATAAATTCAAACAAAATTAGAGTCTCACTATGCAATGGCAATTACCTTTATTAAGACTTTACCCAAAACATTTTGTGACCAGTAATATTATAAAGTGCCTTTATTATTTCAAGACTTTACCTGAAACATCCTCTGACCAGTAATAATGTAATTTCCTATTTATGGTGTACCTTACAAAAATGAGACAAACTTTCACATCTTTAGATGTCAATCTAATACTAAGCAATATATTAGCAAGTTCCTCAGCCTGAGCATAAATGAAATTGCTGTAACGGTATAGATGGGAATGTTATGATCTCATATCTTGCACTCAAGTGAGCTCAAAACAAAGGCTTGGCATTACCGTATATTCACTATACAGGTGAAGAGTATCCTCGATATGTCTTATAGACTTGCTTCCATGGTACAAATCCTGAGGTCTTGTTTGCATAGTGAGACTCAAACACACCTGGTTAAAGTAACTTTCTTAAAGCAAGAGACTTGTAACAGAACAAGGTCAGCATCTTGACACAGCTACTAGCCTGGTCATACAAGTATGAAGTAACACAAATGACAACACTGCATGATATGCCTTAAATCTATATTCTTACCCCATTCTGTGCTGACTCTGCTCTGGATCTGGACCGAAGCCCACTATGACCACTGCCGCCCCCTGGTGAGGCCCCGCGTGCACTATTGGCCCCCACTGAGGTTTCAGAATCCCACCTTTCCAATTCTTCCCTAACCAATTTCTCCATCTGTTCTCGTTTCATTTCATCACTGGTACCATCAGACTGTAAAACAACAAAAGTAACTTCATGGTCAAGGTAATTTTATGCTTGGAAATGCAGAAATTATTCTCATTTTTCTTATAAAATTAGCAATCACTAGTACAGTGATCCTCCATTACAACGAGCTCGGATTCAACGAGACCTCGCATTCAATGAGAGAAATGAAAATCCGTTTTTATTTTCCTTATTTAAAATACAGTCGATTCCGCTTAATCGCCCTTCCTTGTCACCAGACTCAGGGCAGACTTGAAGTTGACGGTGTTGTAGCGCACAAACTGTTTGATCTCCGCAGTCTCTCTCACTGGCCACCTTGCAGTAGCCTGGCAGACAATAAGGACTAGGATGGCACGGTTGGGATCGACCGCTCATCCACATGATACGTTCTCCGATCTAGCCAAATTCCACCAGACAGGCGCAATATGATGTTTACATTCTCCGCCTCACTGAGATGGAAGGCATGTGGGGAGGAGACTATACAGTTTTCGGCGCATTAGCATTATCGGACTGGCGACAACGGTGATGTCTAGCATGGGACGAAGGGGGACAAGGGGAGGGGGAGGTGGGAAGGAAAGGCTTATCACACCTATTTCGGCGTGGCAGCTGTCATTCAGTCAATCGCTCTGCCATCCAATGCACAGTTAAACCGTCTCTGAATTCACGGGCACTGAAGAGTGGTTGATGATCAGGAGTAGGAGGCATTTATCCAGTGACTTTTATAGAGAAAAACTTCAGTACCCTGGGAAACAAAGTGATTAAGCATAATAGGTGATTAAGCAGAGGGCAATTAAGCGGAGTCGACTGTAGTAAATGTACCCCTGATCCAACTAATACAAAATTCTAGCAATTTGGCTCTAACGAGGTCACTGACCTGAAGTTCAGCCATCGCACATCCTTTTCACCCGCAATAAAACTGTCAGCAGCAAGCAACTCCCGAAGGTTTACGTAACAACTGCTAAGAACAGTCTACAAACAAGACTGAGTGAACATGAAAGGTTACCGGTAATTGTTGCGTGTGCAAAGGAGTGGAGTAGGGAGGGAGTAGACGGAGGAAACAGATAGGACCATCTGGGTGATCAGCAGAAGGGAGCGGATGAGTAATTAAAGCCTTTGAAGTCTCTGCAATGCAAGGGCGAGGGGAAGGGAGGAAAATGGACAAAGGAACGATGGAATAATATGGCTGATGATTGGCCAAGCCTTTTGTTTGGATCAATAACTGTGCCAGGCGAAATTTTAATCATAGACCCAGAGATAGTGATTGAAACCATTGGTTCCTCTACATTTACATTGCTTTGTCTACAAAAAAAAAAAATTGTTTTTTTTTAAAATAAATCAGTACATATATCAGCTTGCGATGTTGTCATGCCGATGGTGTCTGGAGTCAAGGGTAGCAACCAGCGATATTTTTGAAGTGCAAAGTTAAGTACCCTTTTAGCTAAAGGTTCTCATTAGAGATAAAGCAGTTTTCACATGACTTCAAGAGACCTTGCCTTCAACGAGACCTCTATTTCAACGAGGACTGAAGGTCAGTCCCGGCGACCTCGTTAGATCCGAGGTCCACTGTACCAGTTATTTATGAGTTATGAAAGTGGCCCTAAGATGTCACTAGCAATCAATCTGAGCAAGTTCATACAGCCTGCTCATCCAAATAAAAAATAAAACTATCAGCCTGCTTACCAAGTTTCAGAATACATGAAATATTGCTTTTTCTTGCATCACTCATAATAACCAATGCTGATCTGTTATTACATAAAACATAAATGATATCAATCATGTATTCAATAATTAATCTTTTAACAGATTACTCACCTCTGTTATGCTATCTAAAATCTTTCCCATCGTCTCTCGTCTTTTTAATTTGGCTTTCTCCATGGCTTCTAATTTGACTAAAACAGCATCAATTTTAGACACTATGCTGCCAATAGAATGTTCCATCCTGTCAACTCTTCTGGACAAAACTGTAAATTCTTCATATGAAACTCCATTGGATGTACGACCAGTGCGGGAAGATTTGGTGCCACTGTCTTCATCATCACTATCATCACCACTATCACCATCATTGAAGCTGACACGACTACTGGAGCGACGACCAGTACCAGGACGGTCTGCTTTGCCACCAAGATCTTCATATTCTTTGTTAAGGGCAGCCTGAGGTTCGGAAACCAAAACATAATGTGACTCCCTACAGTATGCAGGTACAGTGGAATCTCAATTATAAATATGCCCTTGATGCACAGATAAAATTATATTCTTATGGAGATGAATTTAATAATCAAGATCCATTTTAGTAATTAAATGACAGAATAACAATGAATGCATGTAAAATTCATGTTTAATAATGAGGTATATTTCTTAAAATGAGTACTTTATTATCGAGGTTCCACTGTATTATTAAATAAGATTTAAGCAAATATTGTTGATGCTGGTCACTGACTTTATTATTCATTCTAAGATCAAAGAACCAAGATTAACATCCACAGTGTGAACCAGTATCTCATGTACCAGATGAGGCTCATGTGAATATTTAAAATTCATTATTATGCATGTACTAGACATATATAAGTAACTAATTTGATTCATATATACATTTAAATCTAAAAGTTGAGCTGAAGATACAAAGCATGATCGACAAGTTACCAAAGCCATAAACTATATGAACAAACCTTCTGATCAGCCAAGTCAGCCTGCATGCGCTTCTGTTCTTCCTCATCAAGGACACGATCACCATCAAGATCATATTTAGCGAACATAGCCTCAATTTCACCATCAGCATAGCCACGTCTGGTGAGAAGAAAAAAATTTCCCAAACTGTATTGCAGGTTTTGATAATGCAAGATTCCTATCACACATTACTCATAAAGGAATTGTCATATTCTAGAATCCTTCCAACAATTTCACATTTCACAATGATAAAACTAAGCATGTGGATTTGCACTACTGTAACTTCATAATTATGGAGGAACTTATAGGTGCCTGCTCCCATCACTTTATATTACTAGCAGGCCAGATCACTCAATAACTTCCCAAATTTCCCTGGGAACATAGTGCCACTGCCATTTTGCAGATAGTGACAGCAAGTATTCATTCAACAGTTGTAATCAGGTACCCATTTTATAGATGGATGGGTAAAAGACTGGTGAGAATCTAACTAATGACCTTTTGATCTTGAGTCTAATACACGATTTGCAATCTATGTCCACCAGCTAATGTCTGTCATACATCTGTTCTAGAATTTTGCATGTTTTACAGAGGTTAAGACAATTAAAGTATGATCATCTGAAAAGTTACCCTTAGGAATTACTGACGAAACAGGCAAGCTCAGCTAGCACTTACGCTTTCAGATCCTGTCTCCATTCATCAAAGTCCAGCTGCTTGTCTTGGTTGATATCTGCCGACTGCAAGGCCTTCTGGATGTCCACAATCTTGTCACGCTTGAAGTTCAGTTTGTCCAGCATCTTCATGTATCCCTGTTTTCAGAATGAGAAAACAAATGAACCTTACCCCTACAACTATCCATTTGCTAATTATATTTCTATACCTTTCATATCTGAACACTGACTGTTTCATAGGGAATTCGTGTCATATGTCCTCACCAAATGCACAAATCACAATCAACACCATCAGTCAAGATCATCAGTGACAAACACTACTTTTCTCTGACAGTCTTATCTCTTACATATGCTTGAGGACAAAAGGTCTGGTAAAAAAAACTGTTCCTGGATGACGAATCTCACCTTCTTGAAGTAGTCCGCAATCTCAAACTCGTTCTTTGCATTGGCCATGTCAGACTTAACTTCAGAGTAGGTGTCATTGATGATGGCCAAGAACATGTTGATCAAGACGAAGAAGACAAAGAAGACAAACAGCATGAAGAAGATGGGACCCAGGATACGGTTGGCCTCTTCCAGCTGGTGGAAGTCAAAGTCTCCCAAGATGATTCGGAACAGAGTGAAGCTGTTGCAAAGTACGAGGTTTGATTATTAGTGATGTTTAGTGAAAATGAATTATTACTCATTTTTTTGACATTCATGCTGCTACACTGAGCATTTTCCTTTTCTTACAGCTTAAAAGTGAAATTTGCCTTCATCTGAATAATATGTTGTCTGGCAATCATCTGGAATCAGTATCAGGAAAGATTACATCATTTGAGAGAGTTCAAGATTTTTCACTCAGCCTTCATCATTACTCATCATGTTAAACCCTTTATTGTTTGCCCCCAAGTTTCACTGCATTGCTTCCAATACAACTCCAGTTTTATGATAATGAATATCAAAATAAATATTTCTGTAGTGATGCTCTATGCTGAATTTGACAGACCTGTGCACCTTGACAAAGCATTCAGAATTATGCAGTGGGTGTCTAGGCTGGTGATGAAAGGGTTAACCTGATCAAAATGAGATAGAATACCTTGCAAGCTTTTGTCATACAAAGCACTCACTGCATTGCTAAGAGTACAAACTTAATTATCAGAACATCTCATTTCTGTTATTAAGAACTGAACATCAGCATCAACAAAGACTTACAATGAGTTTCCAAAGCTGCTGAAGTCTTTGACCTGGGTGCCAAACAGCAGGTAACCCAGCTGGGTGAAGGCCAGGAAGATGATGATAAACATCACAAAGAATCCAGCCAAGTCTTTAGCACAGCGTCCCAGAGTGGAGGACAGCTGAGTCATGGTCTTGTTGAAGCTGATGTACTTGAAGATCTGAATAAGAAACAACAAGTTTTTTGTTTACTAAATCTACAACAGGTTATCATGTCCTACATCATCCCACAAGAGAGAAGACATAAACAAGAAGCTGAATGCTCCTCATCATTCCCTTCCTCAATGAGAAAAGTGAACTCTGCTTTACGTTAGATGGGCATGCTTCTTATAACGAAGACTTCTTGCTACCGCTTTCTATTTATTAATGAAACCTGTAAGGAAGTCTGT
Organism: Ellobium chinense; assembly: GCA_033807755.1. Taxonomy (NCBI): domain Eukaryota; kingdom Metazoa; phylum Mollusca; class Gastropoda; order Ellobiida; family Ellobiidae; genus Ellobium; species Ellobium chinense. The sequence goes on along the minus strand of JAWQUT010000038.1, from coordinate 2,280,000 downwards.
TTTACATGCTCTCCACATTTTCCCAAATTTACTCTTAACATAATCATTCTTAAACTTATCTTCCTCCATTATAACACTGAACAGGAAGTTTAAATCCCCTGAAAACCAGTCAAATATTGTAAAGTCTCTCTTTCCATTTAGTTTGAAAATGTATGTGTTTTTCCCTTCCACTACCTATTTGACACGTGATAGATTAAACAATCTGAATTCCTCTTAGAAGAATAAAACAAAAAATGAAAGCATGTCATATGGGTCATATCACGACATCTGTTCAGTCAATTACCATAAAAAAGAACAAGTTTTATTCTGTGAAGTGTTGTCCAGCTGTCATTTACTCATCTGTGTCAAAGTGACAACTCCATAGTGACAACTTCATTTAAAGTGCATTAGAATCATTCCCAGGGAGCTGACTGTTGGAGCAACACACAGGACAATCTCTATGGAATGACCCATTAACAAACATCTCAAAGTATTACCTTGATCCAGGCCAAGAAAACTGCTATAGCTATTGCATTGCTGAATCGTGTCTCCCAGTAGCTGAGTCGCTCAAAGTCCGAGTACACAGTGGGGTCTTGCAGCAAACCTGTCAGTTTGTTATCCACCTAAAATGTTAAAAAATAAAATAAGAACAACTGGCGGATGGTGTCCAGTCAGGCAAGTATGCTGAAATAAATGATACAGTTTACTACCTGAAGTATTTTAAGTTCTATTCTTTGAAGCTGCTCCACACATCCATCATCAAGCTCTGTGCAAAAGCCTTCCAAATGTACACCACTAAATTCACACATAACTAGCCAAGTGTAACAACATAAACTTACCTCAATGGTCCGGTATATGTTGAACGCCACACACACAATGGAGATTATGATCACTAGAATGTCCAAGATGTTCCAGAAGCCTTTGAAGTAGGACAGTTTGTGCTTTTTGATCTGTGCAGATTGTAGAGAAGCAGCATGTTAAGTATCCCTCATTAGATCCAATGTAAGTACATGACTTCAAATGTATTCATGGATTCATATTTGTTTATAATATTGTCTGCTTTAATGAATCTTCCCATACGTCTTTATTGTTTCATTTTTCTTTTTTTCTATTAAAACTTCAGTGTTTCAAGAAGGCAATTGTTAACAGTCAAGTCAGATCACACTTTGCAGGTGCATCGCAAATACCCCCTGCAGTATTCCACTATGTCTTAAGTCAGTTCTATTTACCACTGTTGCTGAAATGGAATACATCCTAACATCACTAAGGCTTAACAAACAGGATGATACTTTGGAATCTTGATAAATATAAAGCAAATGAATAGCTACCTTCCCCGGACCAAAGAATCAAATTAAGTGCCTTATCTAGACAACTGAACACCATTTTCTGGAAAGCCTTAAGAATGCTTCGTCTCCAGGGAACAGTCAGCCCTCCAGGCATGCAACAATGGAAAGTTATGAATTCCACATTTATGCATAGCTCTTTCAGCTGATCAAAATTGCAACAAAACATACTCCAGAAAGTCTGCCAAAATGCTATATATACAGTCGACTACCCTTAAGCTGATGTCATCGGGGTGCTAGAAAAAAGATCAACATATCTGTAGTTCAACTCAACCGTCACCCACCTAGAGTGACTTTTCAGGGGACATAAGCATCTAAATATTATAAATTGGTTATATATCCCTGCTGAAGTCCGTGGCTACAAATTTCTGTTTTTTTCCACTCTCCACCGCTTCAGTTAATTCAATTTTCCTCTTCAGTGGAACAACATTCAATTTCTTAACTGTCGGCGTCACCATATCTTGCAACTTTTGAGATATGCGCAGGGTCTACAGTAGGCTAGTATGTAATATACATCTGATCGCTCAAACAGTAAACAGCAGTCAAACTCACACTAGAAGCACAGTGATGGTACTGGTACCAGTTGCTTATTTTTCCTGGATTTCATTGAACTGAGTTGTAATAGTTAACCAATGAACTGTCTTCGGTAAACATAACAGCTGCAGAACATGCACACAAAATTGACATCGCCTCGCTAATGATAATCAGCTTGCTAATGGACAGCGCCCGTGTCAGAGTGTTTATGTGCTCCCCGTCTCAGTGCTAAATATCGGTCGGAAAATTGAGAATGAGATCAACTCACCCGTTTCGCGTTAAAGAATTGGAATGAGATTCGGGGAAGGATACGGAAGTCAACACAGACGTTGCGACGCTTAAGTTGAAGTCAATACAACCGTTCTACGTTTGTATAAAATATGATACATGGTGCTGGTTCCCCCAAAAAAGATCAACATAAGAGAAGTTCAACTCAAACGAGTTCAACTTAAGTGAAGTCGACTGTACTATGAACAGCTCACCTCCAGGATCTCTTCCACCATGTAGTACAAGATGAATATGCAGAAGATAATCTCACAAGCCATAATGAAGTAGTCACCGATAGTCACGTAGCGGATCAGTTTCACTGTGCGGAAAGTCCAGGATGGGATGGCACCACCAGTAGCAGGAAATTCAACCAGAAGTCTGAATTAATATACAAATCAGATCACATGTTTCTGCTTTCAACATACTTCGCTTTTATACTCTAAACATATAACACTCAATATTGCTCCAACATTTTCCTTTGCTCTTGTTCTACAGGCTTAACATTACAGATCATTAAAATTTCACAATTCCAGGCCTCATGCAGTTTTGAAAACTATTATCTAATCATGGCTTCATCAAGCTGAATTGAATTTATTATTATGTACACTACTTCATGGCATGCAGTGCAGATAAATTATGAATTTGAATATTTGCAATATTAGTCTTTTCTGTTTAAAGAAGAAGCTATCTTATATGGTCAACCAGGAATATGTGAATATGTGAAATTTTCAGGTAGTGTCGCACAGACCTGACAACACAAAAGAGGTTGATGTTGGCGTTGTAGACAGAGAAGTCAATGAAGACAGCTCGAGTACCACGCTGTATCCACAAGTTGTCAAACAAGTGATCTATGATCTCTAGGGATGCTGCTTTAGTAGTGTTCAAGTCTTTGTAGTAGCCTGCACCACTGTAAGTGTTTAGCTGTCCCCAGTGTGAAGAACCGTCCAGTTGACTTTCAGTGAAGTAGAACCACCTGTAACAGGAAATAACATTTTTCTTCAAATTTTGTACATAAAGAATAAAGGAGACTGATCTTGCTGTATGGAAAAATGCTAGGCAATTTGCTGAAGCTACAGTGTTCCTCTTTCCATGTGACTGCTATATGCATGATTTCCTAATTTGACACCTTACATCTTTCTAATGCCATCACTCATCACTTAGAGTCCGCACTGTGTCATGGCAGCCCTCTTTGTTCTGTGCAATCCTCTGAATTTCTCAAAAGCTGTCCAGCCTTAATTCTCCAGCCTCTTTTTCTAAAGTATTCTCAATGTTTCTCTTAGGTGGTCTCTTTTCCTTTTCCCAAGATTTTATAATTTCTAAACACTAAAATAACTTTCAATATGATCTATACAGAGCCTGATAACCTATAATAAAATCAGTCAATTTCACTCTAGAAAATGCAGCTATGACTGCCTTCCTTCAAGTCAGTATCATGGTATATTGTGGAACAAATGTGAAAGTGAAATAGATTGCAAACCTAGTTGCAGTTTCTGACTATGAGACACAAAAAAGTCATATCCAATGTCTAAATTTCCAGTTAAGGATATACTTTACACTGCTTACGCAGAATTGTCTGGTTCCTGTAAGTAGCGTCCAAATGGTTTGGTGTCTTCAATGCTTTCTGCATAGGAGTCGTAGCACTCAGAGATGAAGCTTTCAAAGTCTTCATGGACCTTTGAGAATACAAATACATTATGAATAAGTCATGATCCAACGACAGTGGATACCTGTGTATCACTGATTCACTGAAAACCTAGATATCGAACAATTTATAGTAACTTCAACAAGCAACTGCTTGTTTTGGGTTTTTTTTTCCCTCCCTGGGTTGATCTGCATCCTAAAATTCTTCAAGATCACCACAAATTTTATACCTTTGTTTCTTAACAATAATCAATAGTCTCCAGCCACATCTTATAGAGACCGCTTGACCTGCATGGTTCTAGAGAGTGAAATGCACAGGAGTGCTTTATTGACAACTAACAGTGTTACCTGGCAGGAGTTGCTGTGAACCTTGAGCTGTCGAATTCTTGGCACACCCAGTAACTTGTTTTCATAGTAGATGTAGCCCAATTCACCAGCAGGGATAGAATCATTGTTGTACCAGGTTTCCCAGTAGAGTCCATTCATCAGTGGTCCCTTGGCATACTGGCAATAGTCACATACATTAGAAGTTGATAAGCAGCAGAAAACAAAATCTCCTACCAACCTTCTATTTTAAACGTTAACCACAATCTAACCAATATTTGAAGTTGCAAAATGTTAGTCTTGTTATATTTCCATGCCAAGTGTAGAATAGTGGTATACTTATCTTGTCCAAATTTAAAGTTAAAATGGGGGGTGAGCACACTAGAGGTTTATCACAGGCAATTCAAAATACCAACAAATCTGTATAGATTCCCTATGAAGCAGATCCAAGAATAACTTACACGCCAGAAATCTTCAACACTGGTCAGGGTACGGAAGGTTCCACCATTCTCACTGTTTGCAGTGTCAAGGAACAGATCACTCATCACTTTGGTGTAGTAATACATGGTTGTTGAGGTCATGCCAAAAGTAACTGAGAACAAAAAAAATGCAAATTGAGCTCTACCTCCAAACATGGATATAGCAATTCATATTTTAGCAAGCCATCCAGTGTAATTTCAGTTGACAGTATACTTAGCAAATGATTCACTCTTCCCAAGGTTATATTTTTGCTTATCCAGGGCAATTCCACTTATAAGCTAAGAGTATAAATCCTGCATTCAAAGGATAAAGGACAGTCTTTAATTGGGTACACCAGTCGGGGCAGAGGCTGCAAGTAAAGAAAACATTCTCAATTGTATTGGAAAACATATTAACTTATTATTGTCTTCAGTGTTTGAAACAGATCATCCATCATGCAAATGTACTTACTGACACACAGGACAACCAGGAAAACAATGTATACAATGAGCTCTCTCAAAGTTGTCTTCACATACAACTCCCGATTGGTCTTTGTTTCCTCAGTTTGGCGGGTAGCCCACAGAGCTGTGGAATAAACCAGATATTAATACTAAAGAGAGGCTTTCAAAATACATGAGCAAGTTAAGATCAAAATTACAACAGTGCATACTTCGATTTTAATTTGAATACTGACATGAACCTGAATACGACATCCCATAACATCACAGAATGATAATCAACGATACTTCATATTATCAGCTAAAGAAACCAAAAGCAGTGTCTGTAATCCTACAACTACTACATGCCCATAAACACCCACATGTTTTGAGGTGCACAAATGCTATGACGTTACTCCTGTTCTGCTTTCAAATCTAGAACCCGTGATTTAAAGTGATGTTCTGATGTAGAAAAAGAGACATAAGAAGTCTGAAATGCAGATGTTCAGGGCTGACAAAAGTGGTTAGAAACTTACATCGTACACCCCTGAGACAGAAACCAAAGATTCCTCCTCCACCTCCGCTGGATTTCTTGAGATCAGTGGTAGAGCTGACCATCTGGCTGGAGGATGACTTGGCACTTCGATTCTGCCCGGCCATGTAAACCTGGAAGGTTTCAAGTGGTGAAAGAATTTTCAGAGGGAATCAGTGCAAATGACATTATGTTAATAACATCCTGCTGATCCTAAAACCATTGAACAGTCATTTTACTGGGCTCCCAAATTATGTCTAGTTCCTGGCTGCATGAGTGATCATTCTAACTTTAATAAGACAATATTCTGAGTATTGAGATATCACAAATACACTGTTAAAGAGAAATGTAGTCTAGTGCTTGCAAGTCTCCAAACTAGGCAGTCTGCACCACAGAACTAACAAAAATATTGTCAAAGAGACAACAATCAAACATTAAATCATTATGACACATATTATTATGTATATGAGTGGAAAAAACATGTTGTAGTAGCAAAGAATTAGCTTTGAGGAACAAAATTTCAGCAGAGGTTCTATCTAATGCTTTCTACATTTGAATGTGCAACTCAAGGCAAACTGTGAAATCCACACAAAATGACTGTAAGAATAAACAATGAATTTTATTTTATGACAGCAATTCAAAACATTTATAAGAGGGTGGTGCGTGAAAGTATTCTATAAAACCTGGCAGAACTTAAAGGAAAAATACACTGCATTCCAATATACCACATAATAAAATGTTCCATAGAAAATTGCAACAAGCTTTCTGCTGTAAATGCTGACCTGAAAAAAAGTTAAAAGGAAATGGTGCTCCAATCCCAGACTTATGGGGAACGTCAAAGCAAAAGGCAGATATTCATACCCCTCCCCTTCCTAAATTTTGGTTTTCACATCTCATGGATGTCATTTATCTCATGTGTGTTAAACCATGTTAAGGGTGTAGGGCACGTATAGAAATCTTTCCCAAAGCTTTTCAAGGCCATTATAATCCCCAGTCTAATAATAAGGTACCTCACTGTCCATGCCTAAGTCAGGGTCATTGCGGATACCATCTCCATATCCATCATCCCAGGCAGTCCGAGACTGCCCACTTCCCGGTCGATTGGACATTACTTCTGGTCTCTTAGGAATTGGCTGCAGCTTATCTGAAATTAGTGAGATAAAAATAGGGATGAGAAGGACTTTTAACCTGGCACGTACACCAGCCCACAGAATTTTGGCTGCATTCTTTCAGACAGTAATTCTCCTATGTACTAGGGGGAAGAGTATATTCTTACTATAGAGTTGGTATACTCTGAATAAATGAAGATGATGACAGTTGGGAGTTCAAATCTTGACCAAAATATTTCTTTTGTATAATGGATTTTAATAATTTTTCATTCACATTTCAACACAATTTTTATATCTTTAAGTTTGGTTATGAACCAAAATCTTTAAAAACTTGCCATCTTTGAAATTGGCATTGTGACACAATTCTGCATTACACATTAAAACTGATAACTGAAAGTCAGTATGAACAGTTTTAGATTTGACTGATCTAGACTGTACACTTATCTATAAGGAGCTTTCACATAATGCTTCATTCCTTTTATCTCTGTCTCCGATCATACATATATTGTTAAGCAATTAAGTCAAGATCTAAATTTCTTAAGGCCTGCAATAACTACACTTTCAAGTTCTTCCAGATTTCTACATTTTTTTTTCTATTTAGTCAAAAGCCAATTCTTGACCCTGGGACACTTTAAACTGCTTTTTTAGAAGCTACAACTGAAACTAAACTATCTCAATTTTACTGCTCTGGATAAAAAAGCTATGTGTGTGTGTAAAATAACACTTAAACAAATGATGGTAATGGTGTATTGAATATCACTGTCTGTAAAGAGTGCAGCACACATATAGACTATAGAGTAACAGTAACATTTTCCTTGGAAGTTTGGCACTTCATTATAAAAGAAAATAAAGATCAGTCTGTAACTCAAATAAATTAAATGATTGGGCTTCGTTCAAGTGTTTTTCGATTTACATAACTTCAACCGCGAGAGCTTGTCTAGATGGGTTTTTGATTATTGTTCATTTCATACTATTCCTAGTAAGTGTCTAGTACTACTAGTAGTAGTGTGAGTTTCGTGACCTCGGACAACGAGTTCATTCGAGAGGCCAGTTTCCAAACTCCAAATCCGAGCGAACATAATTTCAGCTTTAAAGATATCGAGGGCGAGTTACTCACGATGAATGAAAGGACAAGGCAGCAACTTTAGACATCAATATTTCAGTCAAATTCGCATTCCATTTCCACTACTACAAAGCCCACGAATATGGTTATGGCAACACTCCTCACAGTCTTTGAGAAAAAGTTCACCAAAGTTTTGTGGGTCAGTCCGCAGTTCCGTTTCTCCAGTTTCCAGTAGTGATGGGTGTTATCGAGTACATAAGTGTCAATTTTTGTATAATGAGTACGAATACCGATGCGCGTTTGTAATACTAATACAGTAGATGGGACGCAAAGACGTTTTTAATAGTTGTTAAAGTTAGCAAGAAATATTTACTATAAATAATTAGAACATATTCTATTAGTACGATAAAAATAAGACTGCCACATAGCTTTTTATCTCTTTAGAGCCTACCTTCTGATTACAAACTTAGAATTTAAAATTTCACTTCTGTGAACACAATCCAATAATTCCGGTGTCCAGTGGTGGAGTTGACTGACCCTTTTGTTATGGTGTGGGTGCAAACGTTCACTGCTCCTTGGTTTCTCATCACTGAGTACCAAAAGCTTTGTGATTTCACATTCACTTTCTTCACACTTAAGGGAAGATTTGCAGTACCTTTGTATATCATCATAGTGCATTATCGTGGTGCGCATTGCCCATTTCATTTTTTTTTTCAAGTCTACCAAAGAAGCTATAATATTGGTATATGTATGGTTAATATGTATTGCAAGCAAAATTGTGGGTCAAGATGCTGAACAATTTTTTTATTCTGTTTTGTGTTTTGTTTTGTTTTGCTTTGCTTTGTTTTGTTTTTGAGATATGATCTTAGGAACATTGCATCTCAGAAACATTTCACGGATTTCCTTCAAATTTTCACATTTTGCAGAGATTGGCAACATCACAAGATACAGGTTCATACCAGAACTTTTTACATCCTGGTGGATATTTTTCAATATAATAGCTTAAAATCTATCCCTAACCTTAATTCACATTAGGAGAACCGATTTCGACCTCCCCCTCTTTTTTTTTTTTCTTTGAACATTGAATTTCTTTGAAATCTTTCATGCAAATCTTCCAGTAGTGACCAAATCTTTCCTCGCGCCAACTACCTAACCGCTGGTTTTAAAGTGGGAATAAGTTTGATTTTTCTAAATACATATTAAGAAATTCGAGATGCCCGTCACAGAAAGTTAACTGTTGCGGAAAGTGTGTAGTGTCATTTATTTTATAAATTCTAACTTTTCATCCAGGAAACAAGGAAATGACAAAAATAGCAAAAATGAGCAGAATCAAAATTTTACCCATTAGGAATGTAAGGAACGCACAAATCAGTTTTCGTCGCTTTACGGATGCCTTTTATTAAAAAAAAAGTTATGCCTACATATTTGTTTCCTTTCCCATATATATGACTCTCCATTCATTACTTAACTAATTGGATCTATAGAGGGCTAGAGGTCATGGATACAATTCTACAAAAATCTCCAGATTTGTTACTTAGACAAACATTATGTTGTATTCTATTACTTTCTAACGTGTTACTGCTGTCTTATGAATGTGAGGGGAGGGAGAGGATGGGGGATGAACAAGTAGTGTTTTCGGTCATTAATTTGTTAAGCACGGAAGTAAAAAATCTATGCGCCATAGTATGAGAAGCGTCAAGCGAGAGAGGGAGGAAGGCTAAAAGAAACAAAATAGCCACATGTCAGGGACTAAGTATGCATCAAATGCGCACAAAATTTCACGTTTGCGGTTTTGCAGTGTGTAGCTTGATTTTTGCTGATACAGACAGGGGGGAGCTTTGAGAGAAAGCATTATAGTGACGCCATTAACATCCCCATGACGTCGGTGATGCTAACTATGACATCATAATGGCGACGATACTAAAGCTACATAAACTCTACTGGCCTCAACTATGCGACACTTCTGAGTTCCTACAAGACTCGTGATATGGAGAAAAGAAAAGTCATACAATATCACATTGAGTGGGACTTATTTCGTGCTAGGAGAAGTATGGATTTGTCTCAAGTAATGTTTATGTGCCATCTCTCCAGCTTAGCTAAAGGATTCAACATACTTGCTATCACATGCGTTTTATGGGTTGACTGGGGTGTGTCCCTACCTCTGTGGATAAACTCTCTCTCTTTCTCTCTCTCTCTCTCTCTCTCTCTCTCTCTCTCTCTCTCTCCTTCTCTTTCTCTTCCACTCTTTCTGTGACTGTGAGCATATGTTCAGCCACTACTCCATCAAAACCTCCGACTCAGTTGTGTGTTTGCCCACAGGCAAATCCACCTGCCTCGGACACGCCCCATGTTGGTTCCGGGCCCATTTATTGTTGCACACTCTCCTGTTGCTCCAACGTTATTGACGTTATTGTTACTATTGCTTTTGATAGGGCGAAACAAACTTGGAAAGTAGTCCTACCTTTATCCGAATTAAACATACTCGAATATACAAATTGCGCGTTTTGCCCGTGTTCGTGGTTTGCCAGTTTCGAGTAACAGACAAAAAATTGATTTGATTTAAAACATTTAACGGTTACTGCTAGCTGGGTCAGTTGTCATTATTTGTCGTGTTATCGAACCGATATTTTACATTGAGAATTCTAAAATTGTGAAAATTCTCTTTTGAGATCAGATGAAGACCAATTTTTGGTCCCATTCATTTTAGAGAAAGGAAGGTGACTTTATTATATTTAACATAGGGAAAATTCAAACTGGCATATCCAGAGGAACGACATCTCCCTGCTCCTGCTCCTTACTCCCTGCTGCTTGGCACTATCACCTGCGGCTACTAACAGTGTACTCATGGGGGCGTTTACTTCCGGAATCAGATTTTTTTTTTTTTACCTGAGATATAAATACACAAGGGCACATGAAAAGATAGGTTTTGTTGTTGCTTTTTGTTGATGTTATTCGGTATTAACGCACAGTTAGTAATCTGGAGAACTGATTATCAGATGTGTAACACCATAGTAATTACCCACTGATAAATTTAAATGGGCCTAACAATCCATATCGTTTCAAATTACGCGCATTATTTTATCTTTTCACTTTCACATGGAAAGAGTGCTATCATACTAGAGACGGAGGCCGACAGACATTATTTTTCTGTTTGCAAAACCCGATTATATTACATCCGAATAGACACCGGAAGACAGATAGAAAACTGATGACGTATGTGAGAATGGTGTGACTGTTGTTGTTTTGGAGGAGAAATGAAATTCAAACAGTAATTTTACACAGTTTTTTTTTTTTTTCTGCCTGTCCTATCCAGTACTACAACGACTTAGTCTACTTCACAATTGTAATAAATTGTATGGACTGTAATAAATCTGTTGAACACCAGCGTAAGGAGAACTATAATTATTACGTGAAATACCAACGTACAGAAGTATCCTTAAACTCGGAAGAGGAGTGAAGATAGTGCAGACCAGGTTCATTTCCATCCTTACCGTGTGGTTTTGTCTCAAAACATTCCAAGACTTTTAGACAACTTGGTAGGCTCTTGGACCAGTGTGATAAGGCAAAATTTATTTTGTCTATTAGAGAAAAGGAATGTGTGTGTGTGTGTGTGTGTGTGTGTATCAGTATCGATGCACTAGTATAAAGTATAACTCTTACGACGGTAAAAGGTCCCATCGTTAATACACAAGTTCTACATTATTTAACGCGTGAAGTTGTTAAATCTGCTATGTATAGCATTATATACTGCAATATTGTGAAAAGACTGTGCAGCACATCTCCTCCCTCCTACATCTCTTCCCCATTTCCCCATTCCCAACTCAATTTTTACAGTCTAAAACTCAAACTATACATAAATAAATACTTCGCTCGATCCTTCAGTCACAGCCTATACATTAGTCCCAACTAGCCTTAATATATTATGCCATGAATGATCAGAGGAGGTAAATCAGCAGCGATTATAGTTGATACCCTCGTTTTAACTAATACAATTAAAACAAGTATAAGAATTTATACATCCATGTAATTAGCAACAACAACTTGTGAACATAACTTACGTGGTCGACATGATACCAACACCTTTGCGGGTGATAAGAATGTTTAAAGAAATGCCCTACCTTATAGTTATAGAGTTTCTTCAAATGAGTCGAAATTTTCGGAGAAAGAAAGTTGCTTTCTGCGTTGCCTTTTTTTTTTGTTATCTTCCTCTTTGGTCTGGTCTTTAATGTGCGCACGTTGTTGCTGCAGGCGAGGTAATGACAAAAGTCCCAGCAGTCACCTTAGAGATATCTACCCCGCCTCCCGGATGGTTGGTTGACGTCACCGGTATCCGGGTAACCAGATCGATAAAATCAATAATCAGATCGATGCCTTGATCGAATTGAACCAGCGATGAACGTGGAGGTAAGCCATTGATGTCATCCCGAAAATTGATGGCGAAGCTGGGCTCGTGTCTTAGATCAATACTGATCAGCTTTGGGATGTTACGGTAGCCACACTGAATTTCATGACCCAGGAAAACACTATTCATGAAAGACGAACAAGACGCTCTGATTTTTGTGTCTCTACACTTTTGACATTAGCTACAGCCCACGAAGACATTTGATTTTTATATACTTTTAGCATTAGTTGAAGACATTGGAAGTTATACTTAAATACCATAAGTAATAATATCATTGGTCTTGGTAATATTGAGGATACCGAATGTGGTAGTGGTAGTAGTGTAATGGTATTGATGATAGTGGTGATCGCGATGCTGGCGACGATGGAGATTAAGTAATAACATACGGGATAGGGACTGTGCTGGATGAAAACGTAAAAGAGGAGAACGGAGAAGACTAGTGATGAAGATAGACCCCTTACAGTGACGCATATTATGACATTATGATCTTTGTTTTCCGACGGCACGTGATGAACGTATGGCCCTTGGGCTGGCTCAAGACATTCCTGGAAGGATGTTCCCATGGTGACATCACGTCAGAGACCCTACGGTCAACCTCTCAGGACGGCTAACAACTGGTGGATAAGTGTCAGCTTAGACCAGCCACAGAGCTGAGACAATACCTGCAAACTAAGAAGACAAACTCGGTGGTGAGACCAATGATGGGGATGGAATATTGCGATGACGCTATCGATAATACCTCGATGAATTTGATGAATGTGAGGCCAGTGCCAGCAGCGATGCGGCAAAGCGTCTCAGAGATACTGTTTGTGAATTTGGAGGTGATGGCAAGGCAGGTTTTAGCGCATCCTGCTGTCTTTATTTCTCTTATGTCTGTGAAATCCCCCACCTCCCCTACCCTCCACAAAACCCTCTTACCTTGCGATAAGGGCTATTTTATGACAACTATAAATTTATATTGTACCTTATTTATTTGCTAAAAAATAGTTGATGACTGTGGGGCAATGGCGACAGCAGTGAAGATGATGATAACAATGTTTATCTTCTCCATCCTCATAACCGCGTGCAGCACCAGTTACATAGATTTTCTCAACATTCACGCTGCTTCCATCATTTCACGATCCGTTACGATTTAGTAAAAATATATTTCAAATGTTTTGCAGACAATTTTCACAAGTTTAAAAGGTTTCAACAGACACACACACACACACACACACACACGCGCGCGCGCGCGCGCACGCACGCACGCACGCACACACACACACACACACACACACACACACACACA
>JAWQUT010000038.1:2220988-2262381 GCA_033807755.1 Ellobium chinense | reverse complement strand
AAAGGAACTACTGATGATAAAAAAAACAACATTGAAATCGCAGGGGGCACAGTTTTTAGGAAAAAGGAAATGTTATAATTTGACGGCTTTCATCCGGGACAGTACAACGTCACTTCCGTTTAAGAATGGGCGATTCCACATATTCTGGATAAAATTCCAAGTACCTTGGACCTCGGTATCGTAACAGAAAAGACGTACGATTTCATGTAATTGCACATTGACGGGGTTTGAGATCTTTTCACCCTGTTGACCGTTCAGTAATAATTACAATGATATTTGGTGCATACGCATGCGAGATGTCAGTGATAGCATGCTGGATTATACCGTGTCGGGAGGCTCTTCTAGTGGCTGTCCAATTGTGCCAGATTTAGCGGGTTACAAATAAAGACGCGAGGTGGGGGTGCTAACAGTGCGAAGCGACTTTTGACTTGGAATCCATTCGACTCCATTCCCTAAAAAGACTGTTGACGTGACTGGACTGAATTTGCAACCTCTAAGCTGGGCGACTTAGATTTGACTTAAGATGCGATGTTCATATCGCCATGATGACTTGCTGGTGAAAGAGTTAGAATCTGATCCAACTGGAACAAGGGTTTCCTCATGTTATATTGTAATAAAATGCCAAAGTCAGTTGTTACAAAGCGAAATGATAGCAGCCTCTCTTTAATTGCTATTTAAGGATATAGCTGAAACACAAAATCAGCGGTAAATTTGATGCTTATTTGCTACCCACATCTATTTGAGACTGACTTAAATGAGACTTCACTCCTCATACATGAGTTTCAAAAAGTTTTGCTTGGTAATATTGACCCGCCAAAAACTAGTGTTGAATATTTTTGCATGTTGGTGGTGAGCTGGAAAATGCTAGCATAAAAATTGTGTGCTGCCTTATAGACAAGGTAGCAGCAAACTTCAAGGCAAAGCAATGTGATGGCCGACATTGGGTCATGCGGTAAGGGCATTGCACGGATTGCTGTCCTACTGCCTCCTAATGCTATTAGAAAAAAGACATTACTTCACTTGATGTTGTAAGGGCTGACTTGTGACTAGAGCTGCTACTTAAAATCGAGACTTCAATATTAGGCCTATAAATAATAGAAACTAGATTTCCTGACAAAGAAACTCATCATCACGGGAGTAAGGTTGTCAGTCTGGGAAAAGTACTGTTTTAAGGGCTAAGAAATCAATAAAAGTTCACCACACACCGACTTTTATTCTTAAAGTATCAGCTTATATAAAACTAAAAGGAACGAAACGGTAACAGGGGACAGCTTAATATTAGGCCTATATCTTAGATTCTAATTAAGGAGGTATCGAAAATTAGATTTAATTGATTCCACATGTGGAATTGAGAGTCGAGTACTTGAATTGAAATAAAACTATCTTTTGTCCTCAGGAACATCTTGTATTGCCAGATTGGCTATTTTAAAGCCACACATGATATTCTGTGAAGAATCTGGCGGGAAAATTTTACCCCTGGCGGGTTGGATAACCATATTTTTGGGTTAAGTGACAAACCAAATCAATACTTCACAAAATTAATAAATAATAAAATAAACAATAAATAAGCAGATTATTTCAAGACAGCATCTAGGGTCTCTCCCACTTAATGCATGATTTAAGCTTAGAGGCAGGTGTAGGAAAAAGAAGGCACATTTGGAAGAATTTCTAGATGTTTGTAATATCTAAGACTGTCCCAAGATTGATTGATTGAGTTTGTGTTTTACGGCGTGTCAGCACGATTACGGCTATATTACGCCCTCATGGTTACTGTTAAAGTCTTTTAGTAGAATTTTCCTATCAATTTTGCCCGGACAGCGGCCGGTAGGCCTACTCTTTTACGATTTTAAAACTGCCAAGGGATTTTTAACGTGCGCAACGTGCACACGGGACCTCCTAGTTTTTCGTCCTTATCCGAGAAGACTAGACGCCGGCTTTCCTACTCTAAAAGCCAGAGTGTGGCCGTCCTATCGGCTTCAAAACTGCAACGGGCGTCACTGTTGCAGGGTCACACTCCTAAAAATGTGCAGAGACCATGTTTTAGGTAAAACGTTGTAGTACACAAATATGTTTGTTGTATGTTATGATTTTATATGTTCATTGTATGTTATGATTTTATATGTTCGTTGTATGTTATGATTTTATATCCTTTCGTATAGACCTATGTCTTTAATAAAGTTTAAGATGTTGTGTGTTGTATTAGTAGTAAATAGTTCTTCCCAAGGGTTCCGTTCCTTCTATATTCTTACCGCAATTCCTGTCCCTATCACTAAACCCGGCACTAAGTGGGAGTTGTTGTTATTATTGGTTGTTACATATTTTTTAGCTTTTATTTTGTATGGTTATCAATGCCCTTGAGTGATTAGATAAATCTCCTGTGAATTAATCTTCCTTTGCATTCGCGGGAAAGACACTTGTCGCTGCCTTTGACTCTGGGCAGGCAGATATTTCCTGTACATTTCATGTATTTCAGTGAATAGGCAGACATGATGACCGGCGGTATGTTTTGGCTACTATCATGTTCAAGTTCTCTGCTGTGCTAACAGCTCATAAAAGTTATATTCGAAAGGCATTGGCAAATGTTGGGCTATTTTTCAAAAAGTTGGGGGTTTTGTTTTGTTATTTCTTTCACCCTATGTTGGCGGCTTTTTAAATTTGAGATCTGGCAACACGAGTAACAATTCGTAATGTTATGTTTTGAAGCTGACGAGGCTGACGGTTGTTTTAGCAGTTTTAGGTAAGTTTTGACACACTTCTGTTTTTTAGCCAGCTCAGATATCAGCACCCAGATGCAACAGTGGAACTGACAAAATATGAGCAAGCCAAGCTCAGTTGTACGGTCTAGATCTCTAGTCTAGAATAGTGGCACGTTATCAGAGAGAGATCAGTCACACAACAGTGAACACTCAACAGTAACAGTCCTTGCCAAACGCCACAGTTGAGTTGGTGGACTGGTGGTAGTAAGAAAGACGGTATGCCACAACTACATGATCGTATTAGGACTGGCGCAAGTATAAATCCATAGAATCCATTCCCACACAAGCTGCTGCTGTAGACTCACTGCCTGCTTTAACTGGTGCCTGGTGGGCCCTGGCACCAAGAAGACAGCCTTTCTTCTTCTGCATTGTCAAATTATGCCTTTTTCCTCTTTCATTTTTTACTTTGACTTTGTCTTTGGATGTAGACTAGTTGAAAATGTGGGAAGAAGGTGAGCTTGGCTGGCATGGGCTTTTGGCTTTCTTTAACAACGGCACCGAAGTCGAAATATCGATATAGTCCATGCGGCATGGTTTGTCTATGACTAAATGAACTGTCTTTATCATTGCAGTGCTGTCCTTCGACATTGCCATCCTTTTAACTGATCTCGAGCCTTTACCTTTGCTCCATCACGCACAGATGTCAAGAAGGCAACCGTGATAGGTGACGACATCAAATTTTCTTTAATTTCAGTGGAGTAATAAATGTAGCATGTTTCAGCAGTAGTCGCAGCTTCCAGACAGGGCTATCTCGAAGGACAGCACCGCAAGGATAATGATGCAGTTCATTTAGTCATAGACAGGATATGGACTAGATCGATATTTTGACTAAATCGGTGCTGTTAGTGATTAGAGAAAGCCCAGACAGCCTGGTGGGTAGAAAGGGTGAAGAGCCACACGACACAGGAACTGGATATGTCTTCGATTTGACTGACTCAGACTCTGACGCCCCTCAGATTAACTTTTAACAGCAAAAATGGTTTGAAATATATAAGGGTTACACGGACGTAACAGAGAGCTTCTACTGTTTCATAAGCTTGGACTCCCGTAAATGGCATTGATCTGGGAAAAATGGACATCGAGTGAGGGGGTTAACAGAGCCTGGCAGGGTAGCTGTGCAAGTTACATTATTGTGTCATATTTGTCAAAATGTAGAGTAACACTGATTTGTCAAAATGTAGAGTAACACAAGGCACATTACAGATCATCCCAAGTCACGAGGAAGCTGATAACTAGGGAATTTTTTAAGGTGCTGAGAGGCAGCTCACCTACGTCTGCTGCATAACATTAAGTGACAATAATTTTAATGAAGAAATAACTATGTCAAAAGTGATATAATCACATAATGTATCATTGTTAGTATGATTTGTCTGATACAGATGCTTAAGTGACATAAGTTTGATGAATGTAGCATTACAAATTACTGAAAAAAACATTTGATTGCTAACATGAAAGCACAAATTACTATAATCTTCTCCATATTTTCATGTCAGTAGGCCCTCCTGCATATATAAAAACAGTCCAGACACAGGTCTAGTGAGATTATCTCCTCCGCTTCTAGTGGTCTGTGATCAAGAGACTGACCATTTGATGACAAAGAAAATGGACTGTTCGTTAGAGTTGGCACTTTGATTAAATTTCAAAATCAGTAGGGAACAAAAATTGCATCCAAGTCAGAATCATTGCTTTAACTTTAATCATGTTCTTTCAATAGGCATAAATTTTATTAGTTTCTTTTATTTTTGAGGCGTTTTTTTGGTCTTTGCTTTTGTTTTCTGTCTCTGTAGCCTAAGAGTCAGAGTGACATTTAAGGTAATTGTTACTTCTGATTTTGGACTGGCATGGCCCAGTTACCACAATGGATGCCAATGCCATTTATTGAGGGCCAGCATTACTTTTGGCTAGCCTCTATTGAAAGGAAGAGAATTAAACATAATATTTTAGACCTGAATGGAACAGAGTTTGATGGTTTCAAGCTGAACAAGGAACTGAGTGCAATTAGCCATTTTGGCAATGTTTAGGGAATGGAGTGGAATTTGCTATTTTTCATGATCTTGCCCATACCTGGAGTTCAGGCAGCAGGTGTCTTTCCCTAGATATCATGTTGTGAGAGTGCAGGGCAAGGGGCACAGCTGATTGTAAAACAGTGATTATAACACACTTATCCCTTGGTCTAAGACAGAACCTTTGAATGAGAATGTGCTACACGATGCAGAGTCCTGGTTGTGTTTATGAAGCTTCATTCATGAAAACAAAAATTGCTCTTTTTTCTTTTTATGATTACTTTTAAGTGTCCTTCCCCCTGTCATGAACAGACATTCATCCCTGTTTACTGCAGAGACTAAAATCTATACTAATTTTTACATAATTGTACATTGTTTTTTTTAGTCATGACACATTGTGCTTTTCATTTGTCTGCTGGATTGTTCATTGTCATCTTTGTAAGCATGACAAAGTTAGAAACAATAACTTACAAACCTGCATTTTTTAAAATTACAGCCAAGAGTGTTAGATAATTGACAGTGGGAGGAATTGAAAGATGGCCTCAGGTGGGGGAGATATAGGAGGCTTTGGCCGTGGGGGTCGAGGTGCTGCCCTTCTTCAGGCACTTGCAAAGAGCTCCCGCAAACCAGGACAGATGGCGGAGGAAGAGGTAGGAGATATATATAGTAGCATACACTGTACTCTGGGGGATGTGAACATATGATCTTGGGAGAGAAGAGAATAAGATAATTAGTACAGATATTCTTGGGAGAGAAGCATAATATTATGCCCCCACAAATATGGAAAGGATCAGAGTAATATCCAGTAATTGTATTTTGGTTAGTTGGTCGGTATCATGTCTTTTCAACAAACATTGGTGGATAGCTTGCCCTGAATTTTGTAGGATGTGTATTCAGCTCTAGATAATCTTGGGAAAGAAGCCCAGTATACTGTCATAGATAATGGATCAATATAGTCTCCTGTATTGGAAAAATGGTCAGTCTATCTTTACAAAAAACATTGTTTCATGAATGAATAAAGTAGTGCATGATGAATGTAAGATTTGACCAGAAAGCAGTTTTTTTGTTCTGTTTCGTAGGTGCAAGATTCCACAGCCCAACAAACACAGCCTTCTGGTGCTGGGATGTCAGGCCCTGTCTCATCTGAACCAGTACTTCCTTTAGGACGAGGTTCACTACTGGCTAGTCTCAGGCAGTCAGCGCTGGCGAAACAAGCTCAGCAGCAGCCTCCTGGAGAAGAGGCAACAAAAGTTGCAGCACCGTCTCATCAGCCCACACAGTCTTATATGGCAGGAGCAGCTTCAGCTGCCTCAGGTACTGGTTTGTTTCCATTGTTCAGAATATTTGCTCCATTCCTTTGTGAAGTGTTTGTCAATTCACTTAGCCATACGTAAACTGGCTGGACTTTGCAAACCACATAGATTCCATTTTAAGTGGGTTTAATAGTCACACTCATAGGCAGTTTGCCTATCTCATTTGTGTGAGCTTTTCAGAAGAGGGAAAGAACTGTATAAGTTTAAAATAATGCCGATCTCAGGCTTTGGTGTTTCATTTTAACCAGTGACTTTGTGACTTATTTGTCTGTGACCTTAGATGGATGAACTGAGTTGTAGCAAGCACAAAAATAGCCCAGTTTGCATATTGCTGTCTCTGAGATTTATGACTGTGATGATATAAATATTTACTTGTGGTGCTGTACCACAGGGTGAACAGTATGGTTCTTCATAAAAAGTTTCACAAATATTTGTGTACTCAGGTGACATTGTTGAAACTAAGTTTGCTCACAGTTTTCGTGTTCTGTGAAAAAGGGCTGCTTGTTTTGAACACATGGACTTTAGTGCAATGCTAAAGCCTATGCATGATTTAATGCTGATTTATATAATGGGATGGCAGAATGTTGAAAATGTTTTGAAAAAGAAAAATCAGATTCTAGAAACCAAAATAACATTTAAAATTTAAAAAATGGCTTTTGACAATCATGTGAGTTAAATGAATGACAAGGCATCTTTCATAGTGAACAGAGATCTGTATGTTGTACATGTCAGAAAATTTTGCTACCAGCTGCTGGCATTCCTGGATGTAAATTCCATTGAAACAGCTTTATACGCAGTAAATGTTAATAATATTTATATTTGGGCTACCATGTAAGTTGAAATGTGCAGTGCACTGGCCAAAAATTATCTCCTTGAATTATTTATATGAAATAATTTAGAGAACACAGGGACAGAGAAATTATTAAAAGTGTCAACATAAATCTACTGACAATTTTTGTTTCATAGATGAAGTTTTTGTCACGCCAGACAGTCCTAACTGCCATCCTGTCTTGGGAGAACAAACAAACTTCTGCTAGAATGTACAGTTTAAGTGATTGTAAGTACAGGGATTTCCAGCACCATGGCATACGAGATTTATTTTGCTTGAAATGTTGTTTTATTTGTCATAGGAGAACCAGCTGCTCCAAGACCAATGGGCCGTGGTTTGGCTGCCATGAAAGCTCTGTTGTAAGTATAAAGTCACAGATATTTGATACCATCCTTGGCAAGCTTGTATGTACATTGACTTTTGTACTAGTGTAGACTTCACTCAAGAAAACTGCCTTTGGGAGAGGGATGTGGGTGATAAAGACTATGGTTTCCTGAGCAGAACTGGTTCTGAACAAACTGCTAGCAACATATCTGTTACATATGTTTTTGTATCATGGTCCTTGAACTTTAATACATGCTTGAAGTGCAGTACTGTAAACCAGTCACCAGTCTATAAGAGAGGGCAAGGTATAAATATAAATTTTTGAGAAAAAATGCAGCAGGCCAGCGGTTTCTTAGGCACACTGGGTGCTAAGTCTATAGAATCTTTGGTGATAACCCCTGTCTCTCATTTTTTTTTGAGGGGGATGGTGTGAGGGAGATCTGGGGATAGATGTCGGACAAAAGAAAAGTAATGATTTCATGACATTGTAATCATGGTTTAACCAACACTTTCTCTATCTTCTGCATTTTCTACGAAGCATTAAGGTGCTCAAGATCCTGTGCAATTTTTTCATATTTACAGGGCCCAACAGCAGCAGCAACAACAGCAGCAGCAAGAATCACAGCAGCCATCTCAGATGCCTACACCTTTTGGAAGAGGTTTAAGTATTCCACCCCAGCAATCCCCAGCACAGCAACAAGAGGCCAGGGCTGCTGCTCATGAGCCCCCCACAGAGAGAATGGCTGGGATGGATATCAGGGAGCGTGTCCGTTTGCCAACTGTAACAAAGATTGGCACAGAAGGAAGCCCGTAAGAGCTTTTCGTGATAATCTCATTTTTTTAATAAAGAGGATGAGATACTAGCAGAATACAGTTATTGTCTGTTGGTATAATAAATAAAAATATACAGAATAGCTTCCCTTTCTACATACTGGCCTGAAGAAGTGAACATTATTTTTGACGGACATTGAGGACATACAATTGATTTTGGCTGATTCTGAAGCCATGATTTTTTATTGCTTTGGATTATTCACATAAATTTGCCTCTTTTATAACAATAAATAATCTTTTCCTGTTTCAGTGTTATTTTGCCTGTTCTTTGTTTTGTAAAAATATCATGAACCTATGTTTAAAGGGTTGTATTAAATGTGTTGTTTGCAGGTTAAATCTGTCTGCAAACTATGTTCGAGTTCTGTGTAAGAATGATGGTGTGTACCAGTATCATGTGAACTTCTCACCAATAATTGATAACAAGAGAATGAAAATGAGACTGCTAGCAGAGCACAAGGACAAATTCAAAACTGTCAACAGCTTTGATGGAAATATCATGTACCTGCCAAACAAACTTTCAGATGAGGTAAGCTTACGATATGGAGACCTGAGATTTAACTTAAATACATTTTCGGTATTCAGTACTTAACCCTTGTGAAGCTAATGTCACCTTGGCTCTCACCGATACACTGCTCCTCTAAATGGGGTCAAAGTTTTTCATATGTCGGTGGCGAATGGGCATGCTTTGTGGTAAATTTGTGCAACTGCAAAGGCAGTTGAGGGTTATAGTGCATTGATATCAGTTCCATGAGTTTGGTATTATTCTGGGAAGCATGCATTTTGCTGAAGAGAGGTTCTCAGAAGATGCTCATAGTTTTTGTGTTTTGTTCTTTAACATTATTCAAGAAGTCCTGATCTAACATTGTTGCACTCTGTGAACATATTTTGCATTGTAAATCTTACTTGACTGCAAGGGAACAAATGAACTTGGGCTTACAGGCAGAGTAAAGAAATTGTGTCAGGTGGAGTATTAATATTGCCACAGTGTAATCTAGTTTCCTTAGAAATTTGTGGCATGAAAATATCATGATATCTGAAGAATGTTTTTAAAACCATTTGTTTTTCCAAAGCAAACAGTGGTAACTTCAACAAGGAAGACAGATGGAGTGCTAGTCACCATCACTGTGACTTTTATTAAAGTGGTGCCGCCAGAGCAATGTAGTCACCTCTACAATGTAATATTCAGAAGGTGAGTTGTTAATCTGTTTCCAGGTACGTCATATCCAAAGCAGCTTATGAATAATAATAACCTTATGAGATATCTATGGGAAGATCTGAACATGGCTGCCTCTGGCTTTATATGCTGCTAAGCTAGTAACTGTTCTAATAAAGCACAGTCAGACAAGTAGGTAAAGCTAGAGTTGTATCGTCATATTTTTTCCCATTCTCCCACTCTCTCAAGCAGAGCAAACTTAAAAACAATCAGATGTCAAGATTGCTGAGGCCTTAGGTCCAGCTGCATTAAGAGGTAGATGATTCCTCATGCTTTTCTACATTTTATGTTGCATTTGTTGCCTTGGAGAAAAGGCTTGTCACTGACCTCCACTTTCTTAATTTGAATAACTCTGTATTCTTTTTGTATGTTGTGTATCTGGTGGTCTGAAAAAATACCTGCTGGCTTGTTTGTAATCATTTACTATCCTGGATTATTTCAAATTGAATGTCAGAGAATTGTAAAACTGAATGGTTAAAGTGTTTGAATGCGAGTTAGGGAAAAGTCACATTGTTAATACATTAGTGCTTACATAAGAGGTGAAGATCAGGAGTTGGAAGGGTGAGAAGATGAAAAGGTAGAGAAGCATAACACCACAGGGTGAAATATTAGAGAATTGACATTAGAGGGAAAAAGGTTATTAATTCTGACTGGAGGAGGAAAAGAGGATTGAAACTGAGTGGCAGTGACGTAAGATAATATTGAATCATTAGATATGTTGTTTTTTTTGTCCTTCTTTGCAGGATAATGTACATCCTGGAGATGTGTCAGGTGGGCAGATACTATTACAACCCGCATACGCCAGCCACAGTTCCCCAGCACAAGTAAGTATTGCATTTCACACTTCCTGCTTATGTTTGAACTATTCTGAGAAGATCTCTGCTAACTTTGAACATTTTGAGACATTTTGAATTCACTGAAAAGTTTCGTAACCTTACTCAATTAAGAGTTCCTAGCAGTGAAATCCTTTAGAAGTTTTTTTTAACATCTTTGAACTAATAACGACATGAATCATGCACATCTAAGTTCGTGGCAAAAATACCAATGCTAAGTTATGATAATTTGACAAAGGAAAGTTGATCATCATTTGCTGTGTCAGGAATACAGAACTGTAAGCTTTACATGTTAATTATAAAGAAATCACTGTATAGAGTTATGACAGATGTTAAACTTAAAGATATGTTTCTTAATGTTAATACTTTTATAGGTTAGAGGTGTGGCCAGGCTACATCACAGCCATAAAGGAACATGAGGGTGGCCTTCTTCTGTTACTGGATGCCTCACACAGAGTTCTGCGCACAGAGACAGTGCATGACATCATGTGAGTATTTATTGAATACTGCTGAACTGGTGTCTTGTTTTCTTTAACCGAACATTAGTTCATAATTTTGTCCATACAATGTGTCATTATGTAACAGCTGTTTGTGATGTAAAGAATTGTTAAAATAGGACATGCACATGAAAAATAGCTTTCCGTTTTTCAATACTTTTTCTCTCTAAAATTTATCTGTGGTGCCCCCCAAGTCAGTTTTGCAAAGGAAGAGCATCGTTCTGTTACCTTGCGAGTATGTAATATGACGCAATAAGTAGAGCTAGAGTTACCGTGTTTGGCCCCAGTGTCCAGAATTATTTCCTTTCTCCGATCAGCAGAAGCCTGTAGCAAAAACACTGATGTCACTTACGTTCCAGCACCTATAGACACCTCTACATGACAATGTCTTATTCAGCTTTTAATTAAGGTTCCGGTATTCCAAATTCAAACGTAAAGTTTGGTAGTGTAAGCCAGAAAAAGTATTCTGCATTTTTTTTGCCTCAACATGATTTTGTTCGGCATATCTGCTGTTCACAGAGGAATTAACACATTCATACCAACATGCTGTCACCCGTCCACAGAGCACTGGCTAGACAGCTTGGCCATGTGGCTAGAACGTATTTGATGATGTAAGCTTATGGCTGCCACGCGAGCAGTGGTTGTAACAATTCGGACTTTGGATAATGTAACCCTGTGGGTTGTCTGGGGCCAGCACAGGCATTATATCATTATGACAGACACCTGAAAGACTGTTTTATTGGAATAATAGGGTATAGTATGATTAAATATGGTCTGTAGGACGGTGCAGTCTTCCTTTATGTGAAATATATAATTTTCTTTGCATTTCTCAGGGAGAAGGCAGCACTGACAAATCCTAGGGGTTTTAGAGAGGAGATCACTCGCAGAGTGGTTGGTTGCACTGTTTTGACAAGGTACAACAACAAAACTTACAAAGTTGATGACATCGTATGGAGCAAAACTCCCGCGGATCACTTTGAGTGCAGGGCCACAGGAGAGAATATGAGTTTTCAAGAGTACTACAGGTTTGTGCAGCAGCTTTGTTTTCTTTTATTTTTTAACAGAGTGTTTCTTCAAATGCTGATTGACATCAATAGTCCCTACTCAAACATAATGGTGTATATTTAGTAAATGAATTTCATGAGAACTAATTCTGAGCATAGTCAGTCAGCTATCTGAATCTGTAGATAATTAGTGAAGGCCTGTACTTAAATCTGTAGATAATTGGTGAGGGCTCTTAGCTGAATCCGAAGATAATTGGTGAAGTCCTTTAGCTGAATTGTGTTATTGGTGAAGGCCCATAGTTACATCTAGAGTTAAGTAGTGAAGGCCCTTAGGAAGATTTGGTCAGAAACTGTTTTTATTCCATCTTCAGGATGGAAATAGCTGTGTTTGTAAGGAATAGTCTGAGAGAGGATCATGTACAGATTGCAAAATCTTTATGTGAAAAATACTATGATATTGCACAGTTCTTTCATATTAGCTATGAAGAGCACTTGAATATGGAGTCTGATCGCATAAGTTTCTTTATTGGGCCAATTTTCTCTGGCATGATGGAACCTGATATTATGCTCTGCAGGAAGCAGCACAACATTGTCATACAGAATCAGTCACAACCACTTTTGCTCCATAAGCGCAAACCCCCAAAGGGAGCACCGGTGAGTACAGTTATTGTGTGGTCAGAATACTTAGCTGTATCATCCATAACATTGTAAGTATGATAAAGTTCCCTTTAAGATCCAGAAAGCTGAGAGATGTATTTACAGAAGATAGAAATGACCTGCTTGAACCTTTTGTCAAGCCTGGCCTACAGTCTAGCTCTACTGAAAAGTAGATACTGAAAACTAAGGGAGGGACTTGAGAATATGTCACAGAGAGAGAACACTGAGTATCAGACATGCATTACTTAGTCAAACTAACTTGTAGGTTTTATTAAAGCTAATCATATTTTGTATAAGATAATACTGGGACTTGTATAAATGTTCATAATGCTACTCTTTTGTAGCATAGTTATGCTGTACATATTGTGAGCAGTCCGCTATTTCATGCATATTTTAACAATTTTTGATTCCCTTGCAGCCTGGATTTAAATTGGAACCAGAATTTCTGTGCCTTATCCCAGAGTTGTGCTATATGTCAGGATTGACGGATGACATAAGGTCACAGTTCACAGTCATGAAGGTAAGGGGCAAATTGAATACATTACATTTGTGACTTTCCTGTGCCAGGCTTGGGCTTTGCAAAAATGCCAGTTAGGAATAATAACAATAGAATTATTACATATCAAATTTGAACAATAATTGAAGCCCTGAAAAATTCCAAGTTATCCATATTTGGCTGTATTTTTATTTTGTTTTTGACAAACTTCTTGTAATTACCAACCACAACATCACAGTCATAGGCAGTTCTCATTATCTCAGTCAAGTGATTTTTTTCTGGAGAAGATAACTCTGAATAAGACAACACAAGGAAATACTGCCAATCTGAAACTTTGGTGCTGTCTTTTAACCAGTGACTTTGTGACTTACTTTGCCTGTGACAATTGGTGGATATATTGGGTTGTAGCAAGCACAAAAATATCCCAATTTGAAAATAGCCTTTCTCTGAGATTGGCAGTCTGCCAATGACTGACAACTAGTACCTTTCATGATAACATTGCATTCCCATTAGCACGATTTGAATTGTTCATTTTACTTTCACAGGATTTGGCAGCTCACACAAGAGTGACTCCTGCTCAGAGGCAGCTGGCCATGAAAAAATTTGTGCACAGTGTCAACAACAGTCCAGAGGCAAAAGCAGAACTAGCCGTTTGGGGCTTAGAATTGGACACTTCAACAGTCTCCGTAAGATACTCTTGCAATAATTTGGTCTCCTTAACTTCTTAAGGGGAGGCATGTCCTTTCTCTTGAAGAGTATAGTGCATACAGAATTGCGCACCAAAGTGCTAAACGGTGCAAGTTTTCATCATGGGTGGTTGATCATCGGAATACTGTATCTCAAAATACAGTTTTTACTTCACAATTAGATGTTAACACTTGTATCTAAGACATATTAATACATATCATGACAGAACTGTATTCAGTCATCAGATGTAATAATTTTATCTAGGACATATTAATGCATATTATTACAGAACTGTATTCAATATTTGTGTCTCATGAATAGCTTATGGGAAACTAAGGGAAAGGCAGCCTTACCAAGGGATGTAATGAAAATCATAGGTAGGAAAATAAAATGCCTCCATAATGATATGAATTAATGCATCTTGGCTATATAGTGAAATCTGGTTGTCAGGTAACAACTGTACTTTGAGATAATTTTTTCTTAATGTCACCACCCACAACAGATAACAATGCACTGCTTAGCAAGTTGGTGCACAAGTTTGCACGTAAAATATACTAAATTAGAGAAGGACAGTATGCACCATGGTAATGCACTATAATCTACAGAAAAAAGGTTGCCTCCCCTTAAATGGACTCATCAGCTCATTGTGGTCAAATTTGACCTGAGACTGAATTTCAGGGACTAACCTAGCTAAAGTAGATGTTCTTTGGCATTTCTTGAGCAGTTCAACAAATAAGCTAAGAGTCATGTCTGTTAGATCCCCTTGCTTATAATCCTCTTCGATTTGTTCATTGATTGGTGAAAAGGAAAGCTTGGTGTCTGGAGGTAAGTGTTCAGATTTAGAAAATTAACATATTCAGCTAATTATTTGACTAATTTATTCTTTTTTAGGTTTAAAGAGCTTTATTTTATATTATCCAGACTTACAAACATCTGGCAAATGTGTTATTTTCTTTGCTTTAGCATTGTTTGATATGAAGCAACTCTGCTTTGAGAGCACAGCTGTCTTTTCTGGCTTCATTTGATGTGGGTTCTAAATTACCATTCCTTAAAAATTCAGCCGGGTAAATTACTAACATAAGCAGGTAGCGAGACATGGCAAAATATGAAATTTTGTGAAAATTCTATGAAAGATTTTAAGCTTTGATGCAATGGGATACAGTGAATATGAGGAAGAAATGCAGGATAAGCATATTTGTTTAAAATATATGGAAAGGTTTCATCGCTGTTTATGGAAGGAAACTGGCTGTTCCGTTTATTTTTTGATAGTTACAGGATGCACAGAGTACTTTGCCAAAGTGACATCTTAAGATGATGTCAACAGAAGCCTTTATATATTTGCTCTCTATACTGTCATTTTTCCATCCTCTTAGATCTCTGGTCGTCAGCTACCCTCAGAGAAGATATTTTTTGGCAAGAGAGACTTCCCCACTGGCCAGCAAGCTGATTGGTCAAGGGAAGCCACCCGCAATGAGCTCATATCCCCCGTTAATCTTGTGAACTGGGGACTCTTTTATACACGCAAAGACGCAGCCAAAGCCAATGACTTCATTAAATGCATGCAGTCTGAAACACAGAATATGGGCATTAGTTGCCTGCCGCCTTTTAGGAGGGAACTGGTGAATGAGAAAATTGAAACACTGGTGCAAGAACTGCGAAACTCGATCAATGACAAGGTAAGGAGTGTGTGGATATGGACATTTGGCTCATCCTTATGTCAGGCTTTTTGTGCAGAACAGTTCACTATAGGCTTGGCAACGTTCCATTTCTTCACAGTCACTGGCAGATTGCCTAGCTCAGAAATAGGTTATTTGTAAACTGGGCTATTTCTGTGCTTGTTACAGCCCACTGCGTCCATCAAATGTCTTAAAGTAAGTCACGGAGTCATTGGTTATAAACAGTACCAAAGTGTGAGATTGACATTACTTTCTTGCATTGTGTAATGTAGTTTTTTTCCCTTCCTCTGAAAAACTCATGGAATAGATGAATTGCCTGTGGTTGTGATGATTTGCTGCCAATGAGAAATTTATCAGGCTGAAATGTTGAAGAATATTTCAAGCAAGCAGAAAGAACATGTGTATTGACCATAATATTGTGTGAACAAGGAACATAACCTTTTATGTCAAGAGGAATGATATGTACCCAGTTTGCAAAGCAGCTCAGTGATTTGTTGAAGTGGCACTTATATTGTTTCACATTTTGAAGAGAGGCCAGAATCAAACCCTTATGACATATCAAACTATCTGGCCCAACTTCTTGAAAGTAGATCTGTGAAGATATTTACCATAACTATGGCTATTAGCTTACATAACTATGGCTATTAGCTTAAGCAAGAATTTAATAAGGAAAACATAAAGGAGAGAACAGTAGTTAACTCAAAAACAAGATCTGACTGCAGTGACATCCTGCTGACTCTTGTTTGCTGGTGCACTCCTGTAGAACTTACTGGCACTTTCAGAACTTGCCAAGGCTACACTCTTTGGCCTAGGCTAAGGAACTACACTGCTTAGTGCTTGCTGTCCTGTCGGATTGTACTGGCTACAACAGTAGCTATTAAATACAGAGGATCTTTAAAACTACAGACGTCAAAGAAATACACATATTCCCTGCTGTATGGACCAGCAAAGTTGTTTACTTTTGTGTAATAACTCAACAAACAAGTTGCCACAATAAGCTCTTGGCCTGGAGAACGCAGGGCAGTGTGTTGCATCATGCATACCCATCCCTAATGCACTTTTAAGATTGTTAAGTCTACAGTTTGGAGGGTTAGGGGAGTACAGTGAGGTGGAATACATAGCTTAAAGGAAGACTGCACCGTCCTACAGACCATATTAAATCATACAATACCCTATTTTCCAATAAAACAGTCTTTCAAGTGTCTGTCATAATGATATAACGTCTCTGCTACCCCAGACAACCCAGAGGGTTACATTATCCAAAGTCTGAATTGTTACAACCACTGCGCGCATGGCGCCCATAAGCTTTCGTCAAATACGTTCTTGCCACATGGCCAAGCTGTCTAGACAGTGCTCTGCGGACGGGTGATAGCATGTTGGTATGAATGTGTTAATTCCTCTGAACAGTAGCTATACCAAACAAAATCATGTTGAGGCAAAAACAATGCAAAATACTTTTTCTGGCTTACACTATCAAACTTTATGTTTGAGTTTGGATTACCAGAACCTTACTTAAAAGCAGAATAATACATTGTCAGATAGAGGTGTCTGTAGGTGCTGGAACGTAAGTGATGTCAGCGTTTTGCCACAGGCTTCTGCTGATCGGGGAAGGGGAATAATTCTGGACGCAAGGTAATCCTAGCTCTCCTTATACTTATTGCGTCATATTACATACGCACACGGTAACAGAACGATGCTCTATCTTCGCAAAATTGACTCGGTGGGCACCATAGATAATATTTAGAGAGAAAAAGTATTGAAGAATGGAAAATTATTTTTGATGTGTGTGTCCTACTTTAACAAAAAAATCATCAGTGAACCCCTGAATATATGCCATCCACTGGGTTCCATCTGTTTCCAGATTTNTTCAGATCAAGATCAGTTCATCTAAAATAGCTGTTTAGCTCAGATCAAGTTCACGTGATCTGATCTAAGATCACGATCTGAGATCATTTGATCTCAGATCTGCCCAACCCTGAAAATCATCAGTGAACCCCTGAATATATGCCATCCACTGGGTTCCATCTGTTTCCAGATTTCAATTTTCTTTTTGTGGGACTCACTGAATTGTTAAAAAAAGTGCCATGTTAGATGGGATGCATTCATATGAGTGTTACCATCTGAAATTTATTAATTAATGTCTTCAGAATCAGTGTGGTCCCACAAATATATTGAGAGGCATTTGTTTTTCAGTATACCAGCCCACTAAGAGTTATTTTGTTCTGTCAAGATGCAGCATCCTTGCAATGTAGGCAGGAATATTGTGTTGATGTTATCCTCAAAATATTCTCTATCTTGACAGGTACAATGTGTTGTGGTCATTAACCCAACCAGCAGAGATGACCGTTATGCTGCCATCAAAAAGACATGCTGTGTAGAAAATCCAGTACCCTCTCAGGTGTGTAAGCTCATCCTGGTCTAATGAATTTCTTCAGGAGCATTATTGCCAAAGGCAAGCTAGCATGTTATGCTAGACAGTTCACCTCAGGTTCACTAAGACTTGCAACTTGTGGGAAGCAGTCCTCATGCCCATGACATACTGCATTTGTAATATGAGAAATTTTAAAAAGCTTATCAAATTCAGTTGTTGTAAACAGTTATCAGTGTTACAAGCTGAAATGTTCTTTTTTCCAAGAGACTGGCATCTGCTTTCTTCACCATTTGGAAGAGGTAGGTATTCTGGCAGGATTTGCTTTTCATCAGTGATGGTTCCATGAACCAGCTCTACTGTAACACTGAAAACTTTCATGACATGAAGATGATAAAATTTTCATATCTTTTGTTTTTTGTTTTGAGCACTGGCACTCTGTAAATCAGTTTTAGAATGACACAAAATTTTAAGAAGCTTTATTGTTCATAGAATTTCATTCACTGCTCTTTAAACTGGAATGAACAAATGAATAATAGTTTCCTGGCTTATTTTCATTATTTGCGGTATAAAAGCTATCATGCCCCCTGTTCAAGGATGAATTCTTAGGAATTGCTCATATAGTGCTGTTATCTTGAGATCAATTTGAATTCTTTTGATTGTTGATAATCCAATGAGTCAGTAAGTTTAGAAGCTAGGGAGGGAAACAAGTTATGTTCCTTTGCTATCTTATATATGAGTAAATTTACCTTGTAGAAACAAGAGGAAGAATTTTATGTAAGGACAGATAAATGTGTGTTGTATTGATGTTTCAGGCATCAGCAGGTGAACTGGAGCATACAGTGGACTATATTCATACTAAAAATATGTGAAAAGATATGGTACAGTTATTCTCTGGGCATTCTAGAGTGATGGAAAAAGTAACTTGGTGCTCAGGATCGTTACCCGTTGCACAAATATTACGTGGAATACTTCATGTAGGTTTTGAATTTGCTCATTTTCAGCAAATATACCTAGAGAACATGATTTTTACTGTCAGGTGTGTGACTGCAAAAAGTGCAGTATATGCTGTTTCTCTTTGTTGTTTATAGCTGTGGTATGAATGCACTTCCAGGTGATAAATGCAAAGACAATTTCAAGACAAGACAAGTTGAGAAGTGTGGTTCAGAAAATTGCCCTGCAGATCAACTGCAAGCTGGGTGGTGAACTTTGGGCAGTGAAAATTCCATTGGTGAGTCAGACAGTAATCTTATGCCATTTGAATTGTCTAGTTTATTTATTGTTATTTCTTATATATAATTCACCAATAGTAAGGAGGACATATCGAAATATTGCATGCTCTTGTTCAGTCACTCCTCAAAATGTCACTAAAAAGAGAGCTGCTGTTCCTTCCTGTCATGAACCAGTGTTGGACTTCTGCACTAATCAAAGTCAGTGACAAGAACCAGTAAAACTCTAGCTTTTGACTATAGCTCAGTAAGTTTTAACTTAGCAGATTGAACTTTTATTACACACTACACACATTCACCAGCAGTTCTTATAAAGAACTGCCTTGTTAAGGGCAGTTTTATGAAAACTAGACAGTATCTTTTACTTCTCCTATCAATAAGATATTGAAAGGAGATATATTGATTAGTATGATTATTTCCTGTCACCTGACATTAAACAGATTCTTATACTGTAAGTAATATAGGGGCAGCTTGCAAGGCACTCAGCTTTAACACTTAAACTTGCTATCTTTTTCCACAGCAAAGGCTCATGGTTGTTGGAATCGACACATACCATGATACTGCCAAAGGAAAGCAATCTATCGGAGGGTTTGTGGCCAGCATGAACCGTGACTGCACAAGATGGTATTCCAATGTCTGCTTCCAGCGGCCTGGCCAGGAGTTGGTGCATGGGCTTCAGATTTGTCTCAGCAATGCCTTGAGGAAATATCACAGTGTGAGCATACTTTGTTGAGAGCTTGCTAGGAGACATGAAAGAGTGAAAGAAGGGAGATTGGGCAAAATGAGCATGATAAGATCAAAGAAGATGAAAAATCTGCTGATTCCATAGCATGGAGGACATGGACACTCCCTATATGCATTGGTTCACTGGTAGAAAGGGGGGCATATTTTGACATCCACAATGTACGCAGTCAGATTGTCTTTTTGTCAAACCATGCATGTCTTCTATACTGACAAATATATTGAATGACGTTAAAGTGATTTATTGATAATGTATGAGTAAAATGTAGTGCATGGGACTTTGAAGAGTTATTTACTCTAAATGAATAACTTGGAATGAGGTATTGCTTTTGGGACAATAGCCCCAGAGTTTCAGCTCCTTAGCTTGACAGTAATGTTGTGAAAAAGTGCCATGATTAATAACTCCCATGTCGTTTTTGGTATCAGATTATGGTCTCATGCAAATCATTACCTTTTCTCAGGAGAATCATGAGCTTCCAGACAAAATTGTAATTTATCGTGATGGTGTTGGAGATGGGCAGCTGAATGTCCTTGCAGATCATGAAGTTAAACAGCTCCAAAGGTGCTTCCTGAGCTTCAAAAATTACACTCCACAGTGCACCACTGTCTGTGTTCAAAAGAGAATCAACACAAGGATCTTTATGAAGGTGAATTGATTTTACAGAATACTTTTGAAATACTCAGATTGGCAGATGTTCTTAATCCTGGTCATTTATGAGTTATCGAAACATTTTCATTTATATTTTAAGGGCTTCATCTTGATTGCCCGTTTTTTAAAAGTTGTTTGCAAGTTCCTAAATTAAATGTAACAAGACTGCTATTGTTATGTATGTGTGGGATGCAAACTGAGAGGAGCAGGTTTATTTCATTCATATTGTATAACATTTCTCAGGATAGAGGTGAGAGCATGGCTAATCCCCCACCAGGAACAGTTGTGGACCACACAGTGACACGGCGAGAGAGGTGTGTATGCACAATTCCTTGGGTAGTTTACGGGGTTTCTGTTCG
This sequence comes from Ellobium chinense, assembly GCA_033807755.1. Classification (NCBI taxonomy): domain Eukaryota; kingdom Metazoa; phylum Mollusca; class Gastropoda; order Ellobiida; family Ellobiidae; genus Ellobium; species Ellobium chinense. The sequence goes on along the minus strand of JAWQUT010000038.1, from coordinate 2,241,916 downwards.
AATAATTATACACATGATTAGTATTGACGTGGAGAGATTTAGGTGCATGCTTGTTTCTGTGAGGATATTTGGGTCTAACTCACCATTTATAAATTAAGGGCCTCAGGTCTCTTTTGATCGTCTTATACAGTGTTCTCCAGACTGTTTAACTGCATATTTGGCCCCTTAAATTTCAAAATGCCTCCTAAAAATACATTAAATGCCTGCTGATCCTCTCCTCTTTCCTCCACTCTAAAGTTTGTATTTCTTGAGAACATTTTAAATTCCTTCTAAAAATTGACAAATCTCCACTTAAATTTATAGCAATGGGAGAATTTCTCCCCTACTTATATGACAAGGAGAAAACACTGATCTTGCATTATCTAGTCATAATATTATATCCCTTCCTTCCTTCTGATAATTTTTTATTAAAGTTTTACTGTGAAACTTTCTCCAGGTATGACTTCTTCATCGTGTCTCAGCATGTGCGTCAGGGCACAGTGAGCCCCACTCATTACATTGTAGTGGAAGATGGCCTAGATCTGAAACCAGGCCTTATGCAGAGGCTGACCTACAAAATGACTCACCTGTATTACAATTGGCCAGGCACTGTCCGAGTGCCAGCACCTTGCCAGGTCAGTTGAACTCTTGACAAGATCTGCCATGCAGTGTGGCTGTAAATGCTGGTTATTAAAGGAGACTTTGAAACTGGCAAAACAGAAATATTTAATCTCCCAGCTGTAAGCAGGTTTAACAGGTTCACTGGGATAAGCCCAGACCATAAAACTCTTCTGTACATGGCAGGCATCATTGATAGTGCATACTTCAGGTTATGCCTCTGTTGCTAGGGAAAAGAAGGCCATGTACATAATGTTGTTTTACTTGCCATAACCTTTTTCTTTTTTTTTTTTGAAAGGTGAGCATGCTTCATAACACTAGCATATATGAATTGATAACCAGAGGAAAAATGTTTTGTTTATATTGCAACAAAAGGAATTCAGCCTGTGTGTAAGATGACCACTCGTCTAAAGCAGCTGCTTTCATAAAGAACAAATGATGGTTGTCATATATAAAGCTCTGTTGTACACATTTATTCACTTTTTACGCTGTAGGATCAGTGTATAATAATACAGATGAAACCCTAACAACCACATTTTATCATGTTTATGTTCATCAACAGTATGCCCATAAGTTGGCCTATCTGGTAGGAGAGAGCATTCACAAGGAACCCCATGAGTCTCTGTCTGATCGCCTCTTCTTCCTATGAGAGTCAAGCCATGTGAGAGACACAGCAGATATCAAGGCAGCAATCAACTTAAGAATATCATTTTACTTAACCCTGCTTTTAAAATGACAAAAGCTTAGAGAGCAATGAGAGAATTTTATGTGTTCAGTATGATGATGCAAAGGAATTGCTCATCATGAAAGCAAGTTTTATCAGATTTGTCAGAGAGGTATTTTTACATGTGTAAATAGAACCAAAGGTTATGGGTAGTGAATCTTTTTATCTTAGTTATTTTAGTGAAAATGTACTTAGACTAAGACCATGACCCGATATTATTCATGAATTTTGTTTTTAGTAACACAAATTGTATGAGAGTGAAGTATTCATGAAAGGTATTCTTTCACCTAAGTTTCCCTAGCTCAAGTAAAATTCAGTACTTTAGCCTCCTAAAGTGTAGATCACTGGAAGCGGTCATGTGCTTATTCGTTAAGCTGAATTTCTTGGATTTGGAAGAAGTTGAGATGTCCTCAGTTGCCTCTAATATGCAAATGTTCCGTAATGTTGTCATTGTTTATGAGAAGAGTGTGGTTGTCGCCGGTCACTGAATTGTGATTAGTGAATAGGAAATGCTCTTACTCCAGAGTAAACCATCAGTTTTGCCTTGTGCAAATGCTTTTTCTAGTGTCACTTTTTAGACTGCATCCAATAGTTTATGCTCCTTGACCTGCACTCAGTAATATTACAAGAATTTTTTTTTTTTGGATTGTTTGGAACCCTCACATAAGCAGATGAGGGGATCTTATTTCTAAAGGAGTGAAAATCCATGTCTGGAATTCAACCAGTACACATCTTACTTTTGTATGCAAGAAAGGTGAGAATACAAAAATGTCATAAATATGCAAATTCCTGAAGGAGAGGAATCTTATGTGCAGTTTTATACCAGGTTGTACGCATTACTGCCGTAATTTTTTTTTTTTTAAATACCTCCTGGCAAGTTCAAATTGCTTCCAGTTTACATAAAATTTAAGTAAATCATATTTTATGTTTATTTTATTTAGTTTAAAGTCTGGAGTCAAAACCATTAAAATTTGAAGTTGATCTGGACAAAGCAGCAGATCTGTGTGCTGTGAGCGCAGTTTTCTTTTTACAACTTTTAGCTGCTGTCACATTCTATTATCATTGAAATATTAGTTGTTGTAACAGACTTCCATGATACACATCGATCTCTGGTGATGATTCCCTCAAATGTTGCAATCTGCAAAAGAATTCCATGGGAAATGATTTCTGCAGCCTTTGTATGGTCGAATTTCTTGGTGTTGTAATACTTCCAGATCACGCAAATTGTGCAGAAATTGTTGTGAACATGTTCCTAGAACTATTCTCTAGCTCCTTTCAAATCCCAAGTTGGGCAACACTGCAAGTTGTAATGTTATAGATAAAAAAAAACTATTGCTGGGATGCCATTGACACAGTTTTTGGGATGATTTCCTGCTCTTTTGGTTTGTTATCTTGAACTGTGCTCAAGCATAAGGATGGCTCAATTCTGTGTTTTACATTTTTTAAATCTGAACAAAAAAAAAATAGTAATATGTATGGTTTGGCGGGCACAGTTGAAGGAGTTTTGTTCCATGACAGTGGAACAGTGAAATGACAGTTCAGATTTTTCTCTTTTTTTTTCAAATTTTTTTAGAACACAAAAATTAATGAACATGTATAAATAAATGTTTTTTTATTTGAAAGTTCAGCTTGTTATTATATAAATTTTCTCTGTCTAAATTGATTAGCATTCCTCTATTATATTTTTCAACATGCATTTTCAAAAAGGGTCTCAAAATCCTAGCCTTGAATGAGTGAGTATAGCAATAAAAAAGCTTTCTTACTTAAGAGAGTTAAACTTAAGTGTGATTGAAAGGTATGTGGAGATGATTGACATTATGTGAAAGCACTTTACCTTTTATTTTAGACCAAAATTGAACAAGTAGTAATAATATGTGCTCACTAAACATATCTTAATTCATATTAGTTCATATTATAGTAAAACTCACGACAATGCCTCACAAAGAATTTCAGTTAAGCCAAACAAAAAGAAAATCCCTATTTAAAGGCCTTCTTTGTTCGTTATAAAACAAATCTGGTAACTCGGTAATGAGTTTCAGGAGACCTCTGTTAAGATGACCGTATTGCATTGGCCAGAGAGGGGGAAGTGACAGAAAGAGGAAAATGATGAGCCGCTGTTCACTGATAGTTGGGCATGTAGAGATTACATCAATCAAAAATGATGACAGTGTACACCAGTCCCCAATACAGTATAACCAGTGAAGACCAAGATGCTGTCAAGGCCTTCACCTAGAAACTGTGTCAACTGTTCTTGCTCTGTTGCATTTCTTGCATATGGCACATATATCATTCTCGTATGATTTTATAACTTAAAACTAATGATCCACCATTTTGCGACAAGCCACGTGCACTGTAAGAGCCCTTCTGAAAGTTTTTTTTTGTGAACCATGCCACATTCTCACTCAATTTCTTTAACACATTGTTCTCTCAGCTATTATGAACAGGAAGAGATAACAAATTTTTGTCTCTTGACTTTAAAATACAAATACTAAAGAAATTCAAAATCTGGAATTGCCTGAAAGCAAAACATCACACTGAACTTGACATTCACAGCTATCGTTGAGATTTTGTTTTCCCTTATATTATACTACAGTATAAATGGATGGCACAAAAATCACTTCACCTGCCAAAATTTGGCCAATCATTTCAGTGCCATGTTTATAGGATTCTACTGTATTTGATTTACATCTTCTTTTCTGTTCTTAATGCTCCTTATCTTTGTCAATAAATTAAGATATGTTTTCTGTTGCAGTCTTGACTAGTAAAATTTGGATTCCAGAATATTTGTGTATGTATAATAAACTTCTTGTATCTTTTCGTGTGACATTATTTTCCAAGAAAAATTGTGGGGTTAACAAGGAGTGCTTTATTCTTGTGTGATTGACCCATGCAGTAATTTTCAAATATGCCTACATGTGTACAGTATTATGACTTTAAGTACATAACTTTAGCTGAATATCTGCTTCATTTTCTTTAGGATTTAAATACCGGTGCTGCTATAAAATAGGAGTCTTGTGCAGTTACAGTTGCCATTTAACCCCTTTGCTAATTACATTGTATTTTCAAACTCTGAGTAATGTCACTAAAATACCATTATTTCATTATAATGGGCATTTTATAAGCATATTAAGCCTACATATATTATTATGGTATTATCTATTAGATACATGGGAACACTACAACTGGAATATTATAGCATGTCTGCAAAGCTGTTTGTGACAAAGTATAAGTGTACCATATAACAGAGGGGTTAAAGTGGTAGCCTAAACTATGATATGAAGTGACACTCCACCTTTTGTCTCAGGGATATTATCTTGTATAAACTTCTGATCCTGGATGCTTTACTGTCAGACTCTGGGCAGTCCAAACAGAAAAACAAATAATCCAGTGTATAGTTCTTTGTAATACAGTCCTGTACATAAGGTATTCAGGAAATTGACTTTTAACAGTGATCACAGTATTATCCCTGTTAAGTTAATTACTCATTCATCCATAACTCATTCACTAATAATGATTTATCACATGTTTATCTGGTCAGTGTTGGTACAGGAGTGTTTTCATTCAGTTTTGTTGTTGATACTCGGTGCTGATGATGGCTGCAACTGTAGGCACTTTACTGAAAATTTCAAACATCTCGTATATAATTACAAATATGCTCAATATACACTTTGAATTTTAGAGATATCTCTTTTGGTTCAAAAGTTACACATTTTTAAAGTAATTAATTGTGGGGTAAAAATAACACTGTTTTATGGCAGGAATTTCGTGACCGTCAGGTAATCTTCCGTCCTAAAAACGTCATATTTTTCACTTGACCAATTTTAATAAAATAAATCATACATCAAAATGTTCGTCATATTAAGCACATTTGTTTTAATTATGTTCAAAACACTTTTAAGACCTTTAACATGATAATAAACACTCCTAAAGCACAAAAATCTAGATCTAGATCTTTGATAGCGACACAGTTTCTACTTCATTGGAGAATTCAGCTATTATTGAATTCGCAATTCCACTGAATGGAATGGTTTTTTTCTTGCTCTTCTTCTGAGACGAATTGTCTAAAATCAAATGAAGGGCTGTGGCATTTGTACACTTTGATCTATTTCTGGCAGTGACAGCAATAAAATCTCTCACATCTTTAGCAGTCTTCATGATATAAAAATGCTTCAGTCTTCATGGGTAGATCTGAAATGCAAAAATTCAGAAATAATTCCCTGAGAGGGATAAACAAGCCCTAAAAAAGGAGGAAAGGGTAGGGGAAGTATAACCTTCACCCATGTCATTATTAGTCAGACAGAAGTACAAAAAACAAACTTATTCAGGAAGTAGGTGATGTTTGAAAAATTAGGTGTGAAGAGGAGGAGGAAGAGGTCCAGGGTAATTTTTTAGCCCACGACATTCATAGTTGAATTCCATGAATATAAATACAATCAATAATTACATACCAAAACAAAATACACTAAGATTGAGAAAAAAAGACAGTATTCATAGCCTAGATATCCAGGCCTAGTTTCCAGTGTCAATAATTATGAGTGCTCATTGCTTGCGAGTGGTCAATTTAATAATGGCTTGGATCCAGATCTAGATCTAATTCATTAATACATGTACATGTAACCCCTTGACATGACAAGAAGATATTAAAATGTGTTCATAAAACTAATTTCAGTGACTCAAAAGGCATTCTGAGCTTCTTTTTATTAAATAAAATCCCGATCCAAGCCTCTCCACAATGAGGCCAAGGGAGCTAGTCAAGCGGCTGGCCCGGGAAGCCCAATATTGCGTCTGTGGCGGTTACCCCTGTCACTTTAAGCATTCAATAGCTCGGCGTGGAGAAATTGCATGCCAGTGAGTTTAGGCAAATATGAAGCATGAAAGGCTAATAAACACAAATGAAAAGATCTGAGAAAATATGATCATACCACCATGTGCAGTCACAACTCAAACTTACCCGATTTTCAATCGAAATTGTCTCAGGAACCACTGGTCCGATCGACTTGTTTAGACCGTCATTTTAAAGCCCAGGATGTTATCTTCAGAAACATGTATCAGAAGTAGGCCGAAACAAAGAAAACGATACTAAATACGCGAGTTTCCCAACCAGTGTCTGCTCGCCCGTAGTGTCCCCGTCTTCAAAACCCTATGGGCGCGTGAGCGGCCAATTCAGCCCTGCGGCTTTGCTGCTCAGTAAAGTGCCTACTGCAAGGCAAAGTCATTGCGTAAGTTGAAACGATGAAAATTGTGCTTGAATGGTGGGCAACAGTAGGAACAAACATCAAAGCTGGGTGCTACTGTAATTAGTAGTTAAGAATTAAGTTTGGCCAGATGATGATTATGATAGATAACATGTTTTTACATGTTTAGCACTGTACTGTGCATTGACCATGAAATAGTTGACAGTTAATTGTGTGATTACTCTCCTGTCCCTGTTAATTCCTTCCTATCCTCTCCCTATGCAACTGTATTTTGAAGCATTGTATAATTAAGGTTTTTGTATTTTTTAAATTTCAATACACTTCAAGCAGAATTGAACTTACTGAAACACATTCTCTTTGTCAGAAGTAGTTTTAGACATGAATTACATTCTTACGTATTACAGAAAAGCATTCTTCAACTGCTTTGGTTTATCCCCAAAACATTTATCATCTAAACCAGGAATGTTAATGGGCTGCCTGCATTAAGCTTGATTGTTTCATGCTGGTTTGGAATGGCATGTTGTTTGGAATTCTCATACATTTCATTTAATGAGTGCTCATTTGTTACCCTTCCTTCAAAATGGTTGCCATGATCAAAGCATTAACAGACCTTCTGCTTATTAACACTGGGCTTTGTAAGAATGATAGTCAACGAAGTGAATTTTCGGGATATAAACAAAAATTTTGTTGTTAGTGTTCACATTTTATGTGGTCATGGCCTTCTTACGGAGTATTTTTGATGAAGGTTATTTGTACTGTCTCTGGGGGTTTGAGCACTGAAAATTGGTTGGTTGCTACAGTGTAAGATTTACACACCATCCGAAATCTTGCAAATCTGTGAATAAAGAATTTAAAAACAAGGGGATTCATTTGCAAATACAAATACTTTAATTGTTGGGTTTGTTTTATGTGTGTATGTAAATGTCTTAGTGATGAGATGTGTCCCAACAGAATGCCAAATGTTTTCTGAAAACTAAAAATTGAACCTGAAAAATGTTGCATTGTAATGAGGAAGCAAGTAGGAAGAGTCATGAAATAATTTCAGTTTTGAACAGAAGCCTAAATGTTAATCATGGTGTTCAAAAATGTTACCAGTTGCTGCTGACATTCCTCATCATATTAAGCTAACATGAAAAGCATCATCAGAGTTTGTGGTGGCTGTTATTCTGGATTTGGGAGGTGGATCTAGATTAGGGCTTTTGTTTGTTAGAATGTAGTGAACAAATTTCTGGGGTGCAAACTCAAGGGACACCCACCTACATGATCAAGCTCTCATTTGCTGTAGAGTATTGCTTATTACGAAATTGATGAACCAATCTAGTTTCAGTTTAATCTTACGTTATGTGAATGGGAGCTGAAAATTTGTGGTTACATGCATTTTCTTGATTTTCATTAAATTTCATTAGGGTGCGTTGTTGTACCTTCTGAGTGATCCCATGAATTGCTCTTGTGGAGAGTGTGGAAAGTTACTACATATCATGTTCTTGGTTGCTTTAGTGTGCCTTTCTTGAATCCTTTGAGTGAACATGTGAATTTCTCTTGCATAGAATAAGGAAGTTTAACCTAGATCTTCATATACCAGCAAGATTTTTGTACTAAAACTTAGAGAAATAGGCTTACCTCTCAATTTGGAACTGGCCCTATTTTTTGGCCTTTACAAGCCTAAATGCCTGGTCTTGTTTAAACACACTTGGAAACTGGTGCTGCCAGCATTAACATTTGCGGCTCACTTCATACACCAGTGGAATAATCCATTCTATTCATTAGGCGTAAACTGCACACTGGCGTGCTCCGGATTCCCCCAATTTATTTTTGGTCTAAAACTATTTCTGGACAGGGAAGTTGCTGCTGTGATGGTGAATACCATTTGCCTAACAATCCATAGACTGTACATTCTTGTTGGTACAGGTTTCAGTGTACTTGTACATTCCCATCATTTCTTTGATAATCATGCCCAGCTACTCTGTGGGTGTGTTCCATTAAACTTTCATGTGGCTGAAATTTGTTGTCAAAAAATCGGAGTTTGTATAGTTTCGTTTCTCCTTTGTAAATGGTTTACTCTCACCCACAAATCATACCTCAAATAGTCCAGGACTCTTAATTATGCTCATGGATGATGAAAATTTGCTAGGTAATCGGTTTTTATGTAATGTATCAACATAAAGTTTCATTTTGAATTAGTGAGTGGAGAAATTTATTTGCTAGTTAATCAAGATTTTATATAAGTTATGCGACATAACAATTTGGGTCAGTGACTGGAGAAATTTAAAGAAGTCAGTGTTCTTTGTCAGTTTCTCGTAACCTGCACAGTTTTCTTTCCACCAGCTTTAAGGATAATATGTAAAGAAAAGATATGAGTATCAGATCTTCATACCAGGTCATATGATTAAGTAACTTACTAATAATAATAATAATAGTACATGTAACAAACCCAGCACTGAGCAGGTTCATTCATTCGATTGTCTTCCATATTGAATAACTATTAGAAGCGCCATACTGTTTGAAGACACGGATCACATTAGCTTGCATATGGCTGGAAATTTTAGCGCAAGTTGTGGAGCTCAAATTATTTCTGTTTTGATAAATGTCAGCCTTGGGTCACATTTCTGCCATGTAAGCTGCTGTAGGGCATCTTGTTGATTGTACTTGTTGAACAATTTAGAACCGCAGGTTCAGCATTACATAGTTTACAGACCTGCCAACCTTCCAAGTTCTTAATTTTTCAATGCATTTCCCAACTCAGTCTTACCAAGTAAATCCTGACTTTGTGCCATCCAGTTGCTTACTTTTACATTTTTGATTTTTCTGTTTCCCTTTCTGCAAAAAGTCATAGGCAACGCTTGAACAGCTGATTTAGTCTGCAGGGTTTTTTCCCTTACGACCCTAGCATGACTTCTTTTGAATGGGAAAGCTATATCACGGACAAGGGCTGCATTTTTGGTTCCTTCATGATCGCTTGGCTAGTCTAAGACAGCCGGTGAGCGGAGTCTAAATGCTTTGTGGATGGAGCTTAGAATTTAGTCAGACATTGCACAATTTGGGAACAGCAGGGTTGCCAAACTGGCACTTGGAATTTTTGCTTTTTAAAAAACCCTTGACTGGCTCTTTGGCTTCTTTTTGGCTCCACATGATTTTAGATCAAAATTGGCCATTTTTTATACAGAAAGTACTCACGTTTCTCTCTAACTTTGCAAACATAGTTTCTCTCTTTTGGCTCTTTTACACATATATGATATAGCTCCACTCGAAAAAAAGTTTGGCAACCTTGATTGGAAGATCACACAATGGAAGCATTCATTTGTGGTCTCAGATTTGTCATTGGCACAACAGAGGAACCCTACTTGTATTGGAGGAGGATGTGGCAAGAATCAGTAGGGATCTGAATGTTGATGAATGAGTCAGAGATTTAAGATTTAAGTAAAGCAAAGACCACTTGCAAGTCAGTGCATTGTCTTTTGTCACTTCCACATGAGTCGCAGTCATCTTTTCTTGCCTAGGATAACACCGTGAGTTGTCCTACTCCTAGGGATGGCCCCTTTTGTACTCAAAATGTTGTCAGAGAAGACCAAACAAACAACACAGCCAAGCTTTTTGGCTGGACAAATCAATCAGTTTCTGTGATTTTCATTTTTTTATTTTTTTTGACAGCTTAAGATGATTTAAAGGTTTTATATTATCATGCATAATCCTAATTTGATCAGGAAATCCTAGCCTTTTTGTGGTCATTTCCAGGTATTTATTTTTGTAGGTTGACAGGTGTGAGCCCAAACAGAAATTTATGTCTCTTTAAAATGCTGTGACGTGACTAAGATGAATTAATTGGAAACAGTGTAGAGTATGGGGCACCACTATGGCAATGAAACAGTTGCTCTCAGTTAAAAACAGGCCCAGTTGTTATTTGCCTGTTTATGACACACCAAAATCAAAAGAAAGAAAAAAAAAAGGGTTGCTGGTCTTTTCACTCAGTGTCAGCAGCAAGAACAAGGCAGTTGTAAAGCACATCACCACTAGAAGAACTAATGCCAGAGCTCTATGTTGGATCCTTTGTTGGGAGGCAGAGTATGTATTATTGTATGGGTGTGTCCCAGGTTCAAGGAAGTCAGTTTGCCACCTGTGTAACATGGGTTATATCCTTTTCTCCTTCTCAATTAGATGATTAACGTGGAAGGTAGGAGGGGAAAGTAACTCCTATACTTCTTAACCAGTGCATGACAAAGTGGCCAGATGTGTGAACATGATGAAGTGTGAACATGCATCATGCCTACAATAAATTTCTTGTGCAGTCCACAAAGTCATCGCTATATAATAGGCGACAGTATTTCTTAGCTTTGCATTATATTTTAACATGACCCTTTCTAGGATTTATATTCATTCAACACTTTAAAAGGCAGCAAGTAATTTGGTCCTGTGAAATACTTTTCTGGCAGCAGAGGGAGAGAAATAAAACAGCGCAGTTCACAGTTTTTTAACCTGCCTGTCTTTAATGTTCACACAAAAAGTAAAATATTTATGAACGAAATTTCTTTAAATAATTACGATTACCATGAAACATAAAGTCATACTTTCAACAGACTGTAGGAGATGTGGCTTTTGAGCTTGTAGCGTCATGTAGAGAGCCATCATACATGACTTGCACAAGTACTATTCTGCAGATCAGTATGAAGTGATTTTCAGGTCCTGGATCATGTATATTCAAAATTACCAATTTGCCCAGGATTTTTCTGGAATCAGTCTCATTAGTCCATGGGTCAGTGTATGCTCTTGAACAGACGAGTTTGGTACGGTCACCACTTCGGGATTGTTTGAAGGTGTAACTGACTTTCGTGGTTTGTATGAGTCAGTGGAGATTATGGAGTACTAATGTTACCACTGTTGTGATAAAAATTGTAGTGCGTGACCCAACTTATGGCAGTAGTGTAACTTTAGTACAAATACATTATGCTTTGGAGCCATAGCATCTCTTGTATTTGCAAGACTATCAAGCATACTGCAGACGTGCAGTTTTATGTGCACTCAGTATTTAATGAGTGTGGCTTTCTTTTAAGCCATTTACATGTTTGATGCTATGCCACTGCATTGATAGTAATGTCATTAAAACAGCACATGACCCCAAGCAAAATAATAATGCGTAGACTTCATTCGGAAGAGGCAGTGAAGTGCTGTAAGTCTGAGATTAATGCTGACTTTTTGTACATGTGAAATAAGAAGTTAATAATGAACAAATGTGTAGGTCACATTGATTTGATTGACTGTGTTCATTTACAGTTTGTGTCAGATGGAAGAGGCACTTCATGATTTATACACACAAATAAAAATTTTACCCAAAAAGTCTAAATAGTCTATATCATTTCCAGTTTATATGTGACAGTGAAATTGAAATAACAAGATTTTGTGGATTTGTTGATTCTTCCTTCCTCTGGTCTGCCACTTTTTCCTTTTTTTCTCTTCAAATTCAGATTGAAAACCATTTGTGAATTTTGACTCCATTTTAGAACTTCTCAAAAGGATGTCCTGAGCCAAGCCACAGATGTAGACAAATTCATGGATGACAAAATACAGTTCATTATTGCAAAGATCTGACTGAACCATGAAGGGTTGAAAACGCATGACAGCTTGAAGCCACAACAAATTTTTTCCATTAACAGGGTGATCTTGAATTGGTCACAATCACATGCTGTACCCAAACATGTTGGTATGAAAATGCTTTCTACTAAATTAACAATATTCGAAACTTTCACAAATCCCAACATTTTCATGTGTACTGTATGTTGCTATGTTTATTGTCAAATGCACTCAGTCTAAATAAAAGGGAGAAAAATGCATATATTGCAAAGTATTTCTAAATCTTTGATCACCCTGAATTTTGATTAAACCATACTCTCTATTACAATAAATTGCAAGCAATCTCCACCATATCCCTGACTTGTTCAACCAAAGTCCACATCTTGGCATTCATTATTAACCTACTGTAACATGAACCTTTATGATGAACCACTGGGGCTGTCCTACTAACTAAATTAGGACGGGTGAATCTTATTTTTCCTTAATATAATGGATAATCCAAACTATGCCTAAATTGAAATGATTATGCGGTCCTAAAAATTGTATTGAATGTGGCAGTGTACTGTGTGTTTAAAATGGAGGGAGTTAAAACCATCAATAAACACTGAGATAACAGAAATCATCAAAATGTATTTGAATATTGTGCTCACATGAATCGCAGTAAACAGTGAACATGTATCAAGATGTGTGTGACAAAAGGCCTTGGACAAATTAAACAAAAAGAACAAGATTTTACCAGATGATTTAAGAATGAACAGAGGCAGTACCTCAAGGACTATGGTAATTACTACAGTATCTTTAATGCACAAAACATGTCTCGCTGTCAGTAACTGAGCAAGACTGACATGTTACTACTGTGAATAAATAATACAGCTAATACTGTACAATATATATGCATATATATGTTAATGCTGAAACCAGCAAAACTTAACCCAATCTTTTCATCCAGAGGCCACATCAATAACCATGATGTACTTATTGCAAAATCTGCAATCATGTGAAATATGTACGATTTATGGCAAAAATATGAGAAATGTATACACAAAATGAAAATCTTTAATTAGAATTACCGATACTGTACATTAAAAAGCTGAATGATCTACCATATGGTCCTTACTTAAACCAAAATATGTGTATAATTCCAGCATCACTTTTCACATACATGTAGATGTGAAAATCTTTTACTCAGCCGGATATTAATTTCCAGACTTCCACTTGCTCACCATTTACAGCTGAAAGCTAGCATCTCATGATTTCACGTTTAAAGTTTAATGCAAGCTACCATGAAAAGATGTGGGACTCATAAAAAAAAAGGTTAATAAACTTCACCGTATGTAAACTTCAAGGCTGTATGCAGAATTCTCGTCTTTCCAGTTTGAATATAAAATATCTTAATAACAACAATTACTGATGTCATAAACCTTAATACAGCAATATTTTTTGCATTCCCTGTAGCCACCTCAGAAAGGGTTGCGTTCTATGCCATCTCAGAGTAGCACTTTCCAATATACACAATGCTGTTGGTGAAATTTTCAGTAAGGCACCAGAGGCTCTAAATTCCTGTAAGTATAATCTTGTTTTACATAAACAATAAGCATCTTACCACTTTTACATTTTCTACTCTCTATGACGATTGTTGATCCTTTGTAGACCTTGGCTAGACATTTAATTATGCAGCACTCAAATTTAAATATTGACAACCATTCCTTGTCATATAGTTCATCATTCTCATGTGAATATTTGTCATAGTCTACATGTCAACAGGCATCATGTGTTCTCAAAGTCAGTGCGTGCATAGCAAATAGAGCACTGGAAAAGACGACAACTCTCATATGATTAACTTGCATAAATACAATCACACCTTTTCCATCAACAAATCTTGAACATAACAGAACTCGAAATCAATTCTGATTTCACACTTGTCAATAGGGCCACAAGCAAATTACCTACAGTCAAACCTGATCTGGTTCCACCTGTCAATCATGACCTGCTGCTGTGACTAATGAGCTTCAGGGCGAACTGTTCATATTTCCTACATATTTAATGTTGACTTCCACACTGTGGTCTCCTGTGTGGTCTTCCACACCTTCCTAATACACATTTTATACAATGTAAGAAAATCCACTATTTGACTAATATGAAATCTTTTAGAGGCTTGTAATGGGTTTTCGCAGCGTACCTTTAGGTTAAAATACACACATTCTATCTGTTAAGGACAGGCACTAATTCCCTGAGGTTATAATGCACTACATAAGTGCACTAGAGTTTTAATGCAAAATTGCACACTAAAGTTCTGAATCCTGTACCATTTTGCTCAGAAGCCATAATGCACCAAAGTTGCGTAAGTATCTGCATTATTATAATCTCTTGGAAATAACCATGCCCGCCCCTCCAAATGCCAATTCAGCAGCCCCAAACCAGTGACTGAAACATGTTACCCTGAAACCCAGCAGTGCAAGGTTTTCTTTACAACTTGACCCAAAACATCTGAGACGACTTGCAGTCATGGTGATTGCTTTCATGAAGAATGAACAATGATTGTAGTTAAACATCACTATATTTTGTTTTTGGTAGTTTGTAAAGAGGCATCAGAAAAAAAGCATGCATTTTAAGATCTGGAAGGCATATATCAATAAGGTATATGGGATTGTCATTCACACATTAATTTGTTCACTTGCTCTGTGCATGCTGGGCTGCTCTTGATGAATGGCAAGTTGCCATGATTATTGCCCTGCAAAGGCAAACCGACATAACTTGAAATTTTCGAATTTCCCGGTTTTCCCATTATTTTGATCAACTAACCTGACTATGTGCTGACAAGGACAGGAGAGCGTACTTACAGCGCATCCGACACTTTTAGCGTTGGCATATCGACGTAATAAATATTTTCTCTCGGCTTACCAAAGGCAAAGCGGTGTAACCGACTTCATCCATGGCAGAGCGATGTATTTATCTACATACGCCGCTCTGCCTTTGTTGACAGCATCAACTGGGAGTGACCACGAATAAAGTCATGAGTTACGTCCCTATGACCGGAACTGCGGAAGTAACACAACATTATAGTTTTGCCTCCAAAACTTTTCAAAACAGTGCTAAAACAAAATGATCAATTGATCAGTCAGGTAATGTTCACTAATAACAGATTAATGTTTAGTTTAATAAGAGAATAGATCAATTATTATAATTATTTATATGAATGTAAGCTTGATAGGTCTAATAATGATATTAGATCTAGATCTAGCCCAATTACTCATATGTTCACATCCGCTTTTAAGGGGTGTGCACAGTTAAGCCTAGTTTGAGATAAAAGTGTTACTGATACTTTGCTATCGCTCATCATCCACTCTTCTCTGCATCAAGGTTTATTTTATTGAACGACAATAATACACTGACTTGTTAAGGTGACATGTGGCCTTTCAGGTATGTGGAGTGGCGTGGCAGAGTGGTTGGTGGTCTGATCTTTGCGATCGTCGTTTCGGGTTCAGTCCCGATCACTGACATTCATTATAACCTTGAAAAAATTATTTTATTCACTTTTCCTCACTCGATCCAGGCGACTGGTATGGGTAATTTAGAATTAACGCCTGTATGAGTGATATGTGTGTGTCCTAAATGCTGCAGTTGGATATTGATGTAATGGTATGAGCATGCCTTGGCGTGGATACAAACTTTAAACCTTATCTTTATTATTATTATTATTATTAGGCGTTTTATTGCAAGCAACAAAATTTACAAAGTAGTCACTGAAAGATGAATAAAACTTTATGGAATACATGTAAATTAAAGTGTATCATTAGGATAGTCATCATCGTCAGGTTCATCATCATCATCGTCGTTGTCGTCAATCATCCCATCACAGTCTTGGTATTACAATTTTTTTTTTATAATCAGTTGGATCGATATGAATAGGGAAGAAGCCTTAAACTTACTTCTGGAGCAGTTAGAAGATGAAGAACAATATGAGGTCGATGACAATGATACAGATCCCACCTATCAGCCTAATAAGGAATCGGACAGCAGTGACGACAGTTCTGAAGATAATGCAACAATACTTGCTAGTCAAAAGGAAGATCCGAATCTTAACATTCCACAAACATCGACATCTTCCAATGCCCTTGAAAAAGAAGTTCCTCCAGTATCAGAAAGTGAAAGTCAGATAGAAGTCGAAGCAGAAGACACCCAGCCACGAAGAAAAAAGAAATGCCTCTGGACAACAGGGAAAAGAAAGGAGAGAGATGCTTTATCACATGAGGTCAAAGATGGGTGCAGATACTCATGCAAGCTTGCCTGTAGTGTAAACAAAAATTTGCAGAGGAAGACGGGGTTCTAATCAATCGGCAGTTCTGGTCCATGTCGCCAACAGACAGGAGATCTTGGATGTGGTCAAGTGTAGCACACAAACACGACACATCCAACCACTAATGGTGGTTCAAGAAAGGCCTGGATGTACAAGTATCACTTACAGTGAGAGGTTTACGGTACTGAGGGCAGTTTCATTAAAGTTTCACTACTCTCAGCTTTAACAAGAAAAAGTGATGGTGTCATCATACGAATTTTGGAGAGTGTTAGCCCAGAATCACCGAGGCCCGACGTCAACAAAAGAGGCAGACATATGCCAAGCAGTAAACTTGATGCTGAAGAAATTCGCACGCACATCAAGAGCTACAATCCTGTGGTCCATAACTACCGCCAGAAGCATGTTCCAAATCGTTTATATCTGCCCTCCGATGTGACAATTACATTATTAAACATTTGAACGTTTAGCGTTGCTTTTTAAAAATTTATTTGGAGATTTTTTTAATGAGTTGCATGTTGTTTTTGCGTTTTCATTGCCTTTATTGCATAAAAAAGCTAAACAATAGTGGATTCCAAATTGACTAGTTACGCCGTTTCGCCTTTGTGGCCAAAGTCTCCGATTATATGTAAACAACGATGACAAAACAGCATATCTGCTCTGGCGCCAAAATTTTATAATGTAGATGAGCAACATATCATCAGTAAAAAATGTCTGCCCCTTTAGAACCTGAAATTTTAAACTAGATTTGCCTCCTTTCATTAGTTTTGACAGGCTGAGAAATGAAAGTTAAAGGCAATTTTCTCAAGAATTGAAAAATCAAGTTAAGTCGGTTAGCAAACAAACCCCATTTTGCATACTGCCCAGACCACAAACTAGTAATAAGCTGACAATTATGGCAAAACAAAGAAAATACAAGCAGATACTGGGTAATTGCATGGAGGCGACACACTGATCTCTTTATCCTTTACTTGCATCTAATATCAGTAATCTGTCTCAATATTGTCCCACTGCCTGCCAGCAACTAATACTGCAAATGGTAGTGAAGAAATTACATGCACTGTCATATAAGTCTCTTGTCCATTTCCTCCTGTATCCTCTGTGAAAGTGCCTTTACAAATGTTTCAGGGAGATCAAACTTTTCACCAATTCTTTGTGCAATTTCCTCTGGTACATCAGTCTGAAGAAAGAGAAAGTTAAATATGAATTTTATTTATCAAGCATTTTACCTTGAGAAATCAAACTCCTTGTGAGACTCACTAAATTACTTTATAGTTTGACGAAGCTTTGAGGTTGGCATTCAAAGCCAGTATGAATAATACCAAGCCATCAAGAGCTACCCATAATAAGTAACAACCAGACTGACAGATGACTAATTCAATGATACTTATCTCCTTTCTTAAAATAAAGAAAAACAAGTTTGGTGAAAACATCTTTGGTGAATTTTACGGCATTATAACGAATAATACTCATCACAGATAATATCACACATAGAATCCTGGAAGGTACATACTTATAATCATGAGGATACCAAAAGAAATCATACTGAATCTCTGTTAATATCAAATCAGACCTGCAAGTGACCTTGAAAAATAATCTGAACTTAATGCAACCGATCAAATGGAAAGCACAACTGACCGACACATTTAACAAAATGTTCTAGACTACTCTCCTTTAATTCTATAAGACTATTACAAAGAAACAGTAACAAGAACAAATTCATGACAGAGCAGAAAAAATAGTTACATAGATGAAAACAAAACAAAAAAATTGACATATATGACAACTCTGGCAGTGACTAGACTGAGCTAATGGATGCTGTGCAAACCAAGTCCTGAGTTCATAGATGGTGCCAGACAGACATGTGCAATCTGACACTTCGTCCTGTTTTCGGTTTGCAAAATTATAAGATAAGGAATTATATCTATTATTTTCAATATATAGGCACTCATGTCGGGCATAAATTCAGGAATTTGATCAGAAGCTTTGGCTTGAATGAAATTGTCAGAAATTCTAATTTTATGGAAAACTTACAGGTCTGCAGATGGATTCAAATAAAAAAACAACAACCTGGAGTTCATACTTACCTTTGATATATGAACTGTGTGAACTTCACCATTCTTGTGTTCATACTCCAAGAGATACAAATGTTGACTGGCATCTGTAAATGTGAAAAATTAATTATTATACTTTACAACACAAATCAACATTTTAGTCTATATGTGCATACCTGAATGGATAGAACATGAATTATATAAAACTCATCTCAAACATCTGTACACCTATGGGCAGAATAGTTTTACTAGTACTAGTGAGCTTTACTTGTGCACTTAGTCAAATTCAAGCTTAACTGGTATGGACATCAACAAGGCTTGTCAAGACAAACCTGGCTAGGAGGGAGAAAGAGTGAAAGAAATGGGAGGGTAACATCTCAGAATAAACAGACATACAGCAGAGCAATGGCCCCACTGAAAAATGGACACATAAATAGCAGAGTAATGGCTTCAGGGAGCAATGAATAAAGAGGGATGGGGGGAGCTGATTACCAGGTTATCCCTGGCATCTTTATGGTTGGCCAAGCTACCGGATAACTCGCACTTAAGAGTGGATTGTACAGCCCAATGACCTGACAGTAAGTTCTCTTGACAGTTTCTTTCAGTTGCCTTTAATCTTCTGACTGACTGTGCCACATGTGAATCCCCAGAATCCCTCAGTCCAGAGTCTATCCCACCTTCTGCTTGCCTGGGTTTAGGGACACATTCTGGAACAAAAAAGCACCCTTGGGACAGTTTCTATGCTATATCATTATCTACGCTATCTCTCATTGGTGCTTTCTCTGTCCTAACTCTAAACCAAGTGCACAATGAGAGAGTCACGCACTGGATACCTACAAAAAATATCCCACATGATGTTATTTATTTGATACCTTTCTTTGATCGCTGAGGTGGAACATATGTTTGGATTTCAGGTTTCTTTGGTCTGCTGGGATGTGTCTTATAATGTGGTTTGCCCTGCTGTTGTTTTGCCTTTACCTCTTTGTCATAGTTGTCCCTGCAAATTAAGTTAAACAACATAAGTAAAGTACTGAATACATTATTTAAAGACACAATCCTTCACAAAGGAAAGAGCCAGGAAGGTTGAGGTGCTGTCATTACTATCATCAGTCACTTATGAATTCTTTGTCAGGGTAGATAAGTTTAGGCAGTGATGCTGCTGATAGCACAGGATGTAATTATGGTTCTTAATATCTGAATTTCTCGTTTCACTTATTTCTCAGGCACATCTGTGTTTAATTCACAGCATAAAATACAATGAAACCTGCTTAATTGGGATGGCTCCATTACTGGCAAGATGTAAAACAGACTGACCAAACAATGCTACTGTATGCAGAGTTATGAAGTATCAATACAAATACATGTAGCAGTCAGGAAAAACAAAAATACAAACATCAAAGCATGTGTTTTCCAAATGAGAAGTGTCACTGGGCACAATGTTGAGAACATCAGACAGAACAAAAAAATGGCTGCTGGCAAAAAGCATAATGTTCCTACTGTATAATAGTGTTAAGTGTTCCATGACACTGGGTACAGTTATGAAACAGCTGGATGTCAAACAAAACTAAATGCATGACTTTATGTGTGCCTCTCGCTGACATTATCTGCGAAAAAACCATGCTTAGAAAAACACTTAAATTTACTCCTTCATTATGTCATGTTTATGAAGCACTAGTTTTAATACATGTATATCCCAGAACTCTCCCACCTAATGCTATTCCGAACACTCAGTAGGACATTTCCAGGAAAATGCCTGGTGAAGACATACATGAACGTCATACATTATAGTAAGGTGGTAATGGTTTGCTAATTAATATACAGTCGAATACACTTAAACCGAACACGGCTGAACCAAAACCACGGCTAAGCCGAAAGAAAAATAAATCCCCGACTTTTTTCCTTCTTTACGCAAGTAACAGAAGAAGCGATGAACCGAAACCGTAAGATGCAGTAACACGGCTGAACCGAAATCCCCAATCTCTCAGCCAGCCCGCTCATCCCATTACAGGTCTGCATCAACACCGAGATTGTTAGATTTTGCTGTCTTTGTCCGGTGAAAAGAAATAGCCACGTGAGGAGTAGGTCTAAGGAGAGCGGGTGGGCCCTGCGGCGCAACAGCTTAGTGTCTAATAACGCTCCCCCCTCCTCCCAAATCTCTTAGCTCTCTTCCCTCACTTGCGACCAAAAAGAGGAGTGAGGCGGCTGGTCAAGAACGATTGGTCATGACGTGGGCGAGATGAAATAAATAGACTAATGCTGGATGAAAGGCCACGGGAGGTTCGTAACACTGATAACACTCATGCTCATCAGATAAAACCTCTCTTCATTCCTGACCTTGATATTGATTACACGTGAGCCACTGAACTGCTGAAAAATGTCGAAAAGAAAGCAAGGGTACTCATTGGAATTCAAGTTAAAACTTATCGATGAAGTTGATGAGAAGAAGCTGTCGAAAAGTGAAATTTGCCGCAAGTACGGAATTCCCAATTCCACTCTCTCCAC
>JAWQUT010000038.1:2192900-2220942 GCA_033807755.1 Ellobium chinense | reverse complement strand
GGCTGGTCAAGAACGATTGGTCATGACGTGGGCGAGATGAAATAAATAGACTAATGCTGGATGAAAGGCCACGGGAGGTTCGTAACACTGATGACACTCATGCTCATCAGATAAAACCTCTCTTCATTCCTGACCTTGATATTGATTACACGTGAGCCACTGAACTGCCGAAAAATGTCGAAAAGAAAGCAAGGGTACTCATTGGAATTCAAGTTAAAACTTATCGATGAAGTTGATGAGAAGAAGCTGTCGAAAAGTGAAATTTGCCGCAAGTACGGAATTCCCAATTCCACTCTCTCCACGACATTGGCCTGCCGAGACCAATTTCAGAAAGTCCGCGATGGTGGTTACTTCCCTTGATTTTGCACTGGAACATCTAAACCGAAATCGTGCCAAGACGAAATCATATACGCGGGCCCAGTGATTACGGTTTAAGCGTGTTCGACTGTATGATTATACAAATCTGCTCCCTCCTCCCCTCCCACTCCCTTTCCTTTCTGAAAAGACTGGGCATCCCTTATTCCAATGCCTTGACGGGAAACTGTTGTAACTCCAAAATACCAACCAACTTAAGTGTGTCAACATACATCGCTATTTCAATATGTTTTTACCCACCATAGATTTACACCCAAATTTGAAAAAAATGTATATATCTCCTTTTCTAGATCTATAGTAAATTTGTGCTTTCATGCCAGCACTCAACTGTAATTTTCTTAGTAACCATTAAAGCTAAATTGATCAAACTTATGTCACTTAAGCATCTGTCTGAGACAAACCATTTGCACTAACATTTATGATGTACAGTTATTTCTTCACTGAATTATTGGCACATAATGTTATGCTACAGAAGTAGGTAAGCTGTCTCTCAGCACTGTTAGATCATGTTTTTAGTTATCAGTTTTCTAATGACTTGGGATGATCTGTACAACTTATTTATCTTGCTATACCCTACAATTTGATGTATGACATGTTAAAATAACTTGCACAGCTACCCTGCCAGTCTCCTTTAACCTTTCACTCATTGTCCATGTTTCCCACATCGGTGCCAAAGTGGTACATCGAAAGATGAGGCTAGAGGCCTCTGACATAGTAGCTCTCCGATATGTCCGCATTTCACACCAATTTCCCCTTGAGTTAGTCTGGTTTTGAGTTCGAGTCTGGTGTTAGTCGGAGTCTACGCCATCTGGCTCCTGCAAGGCTCTTCATGCATTCTCCCCACGAGGCTGGCTGGTAGTCTGGATGCTGTGACTGATGTCAAAATGTTCTATCTGCACAACATGTAAATAAACTGATTGGTGTCACTCTACTCTGCTGCATTCCTGACATCTGTTCATGACAACGGCTGCTGGCTGAGGCTCAAGTTAGGCTAAAGCCCATAGGGGCATAGCCAAGCTCGCCTCCTCACCACACCTTCATCTTCCCTAACATCAACAGACCACAACAATCTTCCTTGTTTTTCTCATCATTTTACTATTACAGTACTTAGTAGACTGTAGATGGAGTAGACTTGAGCGCCTATCATTTCCCCATATGTGCGCCTTAGCGACCCATTCTATTTTTCAAAGCTATTTCGGCCCCAAAACCTTCATGTCTTCCAGCAGGGCAACGATTTGAAAACTTGACTAGACTAGATCTAGATCTTGAAGACTAGTCTAGATTAGTAGATAAGACGGCCTTCTCTAACGACAGTACCAATTCCAATTCCATGACTTGTTTCAGTTTATGACTAAATAAACGGTAACTATATTATATAACATCAGTGCTGTCGTTAGATCTAGACTAGACTAACAGGACCGCTCTTGCATTAATACAGTTCATTTAGTCACTGGTTTAGGGAGGAATTCCATATGTGTGCCAGAAAGATTTCTGCATGGAACACATCGAACCAACAACATACCCTAACCCTAATCCTACTCTAACCCTAACCGTAACCCTGACACTGGGTTAGGGTTGTGGTTAGGGTTAGGGTATGTTGTTGGTTCGATGTGTTGCTTGAGGAAATCTTTCTGGCACACATATGGAATTCCTCCCTTGGTTTAGCTACAAGATCGGTCCTATTCCGTGATTGTACCGACAAGTCTAGCCTAAGTCTAGACTGTCTAGTCTAACTCTAGTGTCTAGACTAGACGACGACATTTCTAACTAAGCAAAGCCTATTCTCAGTTGCAGAAACTCAAACCTGTCTATCTGGTTGCGTATGACTGATTTCATAAACCCGTGTGCCATGTTAATTCTTTGCTTTGCATGCTGTTCATGGGATGTCATCGTATTCAGGCATGGACATCAATCAACAGATAGCTCCAAGATCTTTCAGTCTGTGCGTTTAGTGCGTTCTTTCGTTTCGTATTTCGTATCATCAATCTGTATGTATTTCGAATAATCAGATTTTGGCCAGTGTTGCAAGGACTTTTATGAAGTATTCAAGCCAAACTAGAAAAAGACGCCAAAAAAGTGTGCCGTCATTCTTTCAAAGGAGCAAATGTAGCCAACTGTTGAAAAACTGGAATCATGTCATAAAGTAAGAGAAAATAATAGTTGAAATATGGAGAGACTGCACTTAGCAAGAAATGACATAACAATTAAATAATGTCTGGGTTAAGTCTGAAAATGAGTACTCGACAGCAAAAATTTGACAAAAGTTGTACTGAGGGTTTTGATGGCTTTTTTCTTTAACTTTTTGTTGTTGTTGTTGCAAAGTTTGCTTTAGCCTTTTCATAAATTCTGATCTGGCAATGCTGTTTGCCCACTTGGTATTGCCAGGTTGGCAACTTTATAGCCAAACTTAGTTTTTTTTTTGTGCGTCGGGATAATTTTACTTGTGGCGGGTTGGCCATTTTTTGCCTATCTTACTACTATGTGACTAAAAACATTAATTTTAATATCAAATGAACAATGAATAAGCAAGGATATTGTAAAATCCACTGACATTCCCACTTAGTGCACGATTTAAGGTTTGAGGCAGGATTAGGAAAGAGAAGACACACTAGGACAGTCCCAAGGGTTCCTTTTCTTCCATAATTTTTTACTTAACCCTGGCCCTAACTAAATTGGCACTACGTGGGACAGTCACTGAATACTTTATTAGCTTTTATCCTCCATTAATAGCAGTTCCCTGAAATGATTAGTCTCTTGGCGAATTATTGTTTTCTTTGCATTAGCTAAAAAAAGAAATCGAAGACTTTAGGACCTTTTCCTGTGTCTGCCTTTGACTCGGGACAGGCGAAGATTTATTGTACATTTCAGAGAGTACAATGGCTAGGCAGACAAGATGACTGCGTTATGTTTTGCTTATTATCATATCCAGGCTCTTCTATACGTGTTAAAAGCCTTATTCCTCTTTCCATGACCTCACAAGTTATACCCAATATAACAGGATGGCGGCATTGACTATTTTTTTTTTCTAATTTGGGTTGGCTATTGTTTTGGCTATTTACTCACTCGGTGTTGGCGGTTTTTTAAATTCAGACCTGGAAACAGGGCTGCTACAGTGCTACTAGGCTATCATTCAGTACTCAGTACTATCTTACCGTCTGTCATGAGGTAAGAAAAACAGTATTTTAGAAATGAATTATCAAATGTAGACAGTGCTGCAGCAAGCGTTTTTTAGTCCCAAAACTGATTAACCGTAGAAGAAAATAAAGTTATTCTGGTGTGGGAAAGTAGATCTGCATTAATCTGAATGTATGCATTTCTCGATCACTCGTGTAGACTATCACTATCATTATCAAATTTCACTAGATCAGTATTCCGTGTGTCTGCACAACATCGGCGTCTGCGCACCTGGGCAAGGGCTCCGTTCATAATCCATATATTTAAAAAAGAAATACATTAAAAAAAAAAAAGAAAACATCCTCATCTTGAGTCAAAGCATTTAAGGTCTTTGACACCTATTGTTTTTTCTTCTTTTGGCCCTATTATTACTATTAACATTTTGCGTTATTCTAAATATAGTTATATACCACTGTGATTTGGGGAAATTTCTTCCATGGAGGTTAAAGTACTTCTTTTGCCCGATCTTTTAACGGGAAGAAAAAGGGGGGTCAACGCCCAAAATTTTTCACAAATGTCTTTTGAAAAAGATCACCTCAAATTCTGATTTGGTCCCCAAATTTTCATTTGGCTGGTTTTGACCGCGTGCGAATACATAGGTCTACACATTTTATTTTTTTATCTAGAAGGCTCAAATTGTACCTGAAACTTTAAAATTGGATGCTTTATTTAGATCACAGGTCATTTTACACATTTCTACACCCTAACACTGGCTGGCAGGGCCCCAAAAAAGGGGGATTTTATAGATTAGCGGATTAATTGGCTTGTACACTATGAGTGATTTGCCCTTCTAATAGGTGTCACAAACCTTAACTTGATTCTCATCTTCAAAAGCAGAATCTGGGAGATATGATTCTAGATCTAGCACTTTCCAGGCCCAGGCCAGGTCTAGCAGGGAATGCAAATTACCCAAAATGGGATTCTGAGATACACTTGTTTACAGGAGCCTTAAATTTTAACAGTAACTCTTCTAACGCGAAGCTGCTCGGGTCCGGCCCCCTGCATGGAGATGCATGGACCAGTCTATAATATAAAATATATGGTTTTCTCTCACAACAGCACCGATTTAGTCGATATATCGATATAGTCCATGACCTGTCTATGACTAAATGAACTGTATCATTATCGTTGCGGTGCTGTCCTTCGACATTGCCAAATATACTCTATTGCCGCACTTAAGTGAAGCGGGTGGAAGCGATAGTATAAATTCTGTCACCACATCATGAGATAAACATGCAAAGATGACTGCAACGGCTATCTCGAAGGACAGCACCGCAACGATAATGATACAGTTCATTGAGTCATAGACAAGTCATGGACTATATTGACATTTCGACTAAATCGTTGCTGTTGTTAGAGAAAGCCACTGCAACTGCAACTGATGCAGAAGAGCTCTAGAAGAGAGAGTGCACTCTCCTGCGAGTGATATATGTGCTATACTTTAAATTTAAATATATTTGTTTCATTCATTAGCATGCATACCACCCATAATTCTTGCCATGTTCTCCTCTGATACTAAGTGATACATTAATGTAAAGTTCTGCTAACAAATTCGAAACCACAGATCATAGATAGTGGCCATCACTGTTGCTGTTGCTGAATTCTCACTTTCACTACTTCCAGTGTAACCCAATAAATTCCACATTTTCTAACTAACATCTTTAACCCTGCCGAAATCCTCACTGCCAAATTTACATTCCCTGGAGGGATCCTAACCTAATGGGAGCAGTTTATAGGTGTACAAAAAATGTGACAGATATTTGGATTTTTCAAAAAATTTTGCAGGAAATATGTTGGCGGAGGCCAAAAAATGGGGGAAAATTGATATATTCTGATACATACCAATTTTGAAAATTCATGAAATAATATATGTCATTTGATCAAAAATAACTCTCTGTCACTTTGTAGACATTGTGCATAAGAATGCATGTGTGGGATTTCAGTTGGATTGCATTTCATTTGGAGGAGGAATTTCCTTTTAAAGTTGACCATTTTCTAAATAGAAAATTGAAGATGGCGGCCGTTTCCATGGCAACCATAATAAATTGTAAAAACAATTTTGACTGTTTTCCATTAATTTGAACCTGCTGAGTCAAAAAATCAAGGTTAAAATCATGTGGCACCAAGCATTTAGAAAATGGCCTTCAGGTGGGCCCCCCCCCCCCCCNCCCCCCCAAAAGGGGGACGATTCGTCAGGAACGGAGCCATTCCGCTTAAGTGGATTCCACTGTATATCAGCATAATCATATATTGACCAGTTGCTCACTTGAAAACATGGTGTGTTTTTGTCGCCAGCCACTTTCATCAAAACAATTTGTTTTAGTACAAGACCCAAATATTACATATTAGGTCTCATTGGGCTTGATTAATTGCTCAATCAGATGTGGACAACAACGCTTACAACCATGTCATGCAACCTGTGTCATTGGTCAGCAGTTGTGACCAGGCACCATCCCAGATATTTTGTTAGGCTCCCGCCCTGAAATTTTCTGTGAATGAGCCAGCATTGCTTTAATTTTACAATGCATACATAATGGTTTTCGTTGCAAATTTTGTTTAAAGAAGTCACAGATACTGCAGCGTAGCCTATGTTTTGAAATGCCACAAATTAATAATGTTGTATTCTGGTTTTCTCATTTAAAGGATTTAAACAAGTGAGGCCACAACAGTATATTTAATGGAAGACGACAAGGAAACAGTTGAGCAGTTGCTTTCACAAATCAACGATTTGATCAATTCAGGAGGCACTACAGATATTGCTCAGCAGCAGAGAGATACTGAGAATGATTCAGATCTTCAATTTCCTGGTGATACATGTCAAACTGGTAATCAGCAAGATGTCAATGCAGTCACAACATTGTCAGAAGTTGCTTTACAGAATAAGATAGAAATTAGATTAGGTAAAGACCATTCTGCTGTTGATACCAATTTCAGTCACTCGGAAGAAAGTGTTTTGACCAGCAAAGCTCTTGGAAAGGGACAAAAAGAAGAGCAGAGTGAGTCACATTATGAAAAGGACATGTCAAAGTCAGCTGAGGATAAGGATGGTTTGAAAGGAACTGTATCAGCATCACAGGACAAGAAGGGCCAACCCAGTGAAAAGCATATGGGGACAAAGATGTTAGCAAAAATAGAAGATATACCATCATGTAGTAAAACAGACAACATTGTGGCCAAATTCAGTACAAATTACATAATTTTGAATAAAATCCCTGTGATCATGCTCACAAAATTGGACCCTGGTATTACATCACTGAAAACAAAATCTGAAAGCAAATCACATGCAGTGTCTTCACACAAGCAGCAGAGACCAAATGTACCTGGTCCATCCAGAAAAGCAGGAAAAAAATCAGAAGTCAAGAAGAAGGCATGGTATGATGATGATGCATCACTGTCAGATCTCTCTGTGTCTGACATCTCTATTTCTGATAATGAAGAGCTTTTTGAGGGGACTTTAGAAAAGAGTGAAAAGAATGGTAGTCAAGGAAAAGGGAAACCAGATACAACACAAAACAGCAAACAGCAAATGGATACAAATTCGGAAACCAGCGAAGTTCTGAAGTTGGGCAGCAAAGCTAGTGCAAGAGACCAGAAGGATGAGAAACAAGAGAAGAGGGAAGATACTCCAGTGAACAAAAGCTTGTCAGCGTCCAGTGTCAGCAGACCTCGGAGAGGAGGGAATGAGAACAAGAAAAGAGGGTCAAAGAGAGAAAGTGCTGAGGTAGATAAACGTGAAGGAAAAATAGAATTGTCAGTAAAAGAGATGAAAACAGATACATCATTGAAAACAGGTTTGGGGACTGGATTTTGTAATGCAGGATTTATTGCTGAAATTGGGATAACAAGCCTATCACAAAACAAACGTGAACCTACATCATTAAAGGAAGGTGTTGTTAATGAAAAGTCAAATCCTGAGAACATGACATCCACCTCATCAGCACCAAAATCTGTGACGCAGCAGCATTTAGATAAAAGCAAGACAGAAACTGTAGTTAAAGACATGAAAGATGGTGCAGTGAGTATGAAGAAAGAAACAAGTAATACTGAAGCCAGCAGGCAGAAATCGAGAACGGCACCTAGAAGTGATAGCCACAAAAAGTTGAAGAGGACATTGGCTACATCACAAAGTGAGAGTGCCAAGAAGGCAAAAACAGAAACTCTGGAAAAAATTGTTGCAAAACCAGAGCCTGTGAAAGAGAATCCAGGTGCTAAGGACAAGGTCTTACACAAAAGCAGTAAGTATATACTGCCAGTTTTGCAAACATGTGAAACATTACAAATATCTACCTTTATTAAGCTTTAGAGGACCATCTAGAAAATATACTAGTACTAGTTATTATTGAAAATGATAAAATATAAACAGCTGAAGTGATGGAGGCTTACTGCATTGTATAATTTTATCTGAAATTGAAATCAAACTGGCGTGCAAATGTAAAACAAGCATCTTTGTAATATCAAGTTGCTCTTTTAAATTAACATTTTTTGTTTAATTTGAAAATATAGCTTTAGGAAGATCAGGGCATATACCCAACAGTTCTGCTCTGTCCCTTTCAACAAAAACTATCAGTGAATGTCTAGAGGCTGTTCAACAATTGTTGATTCTTTGCATCAGGTCTTTTCTGCTAGACAAGTTTCTTTTCGTTATTTCAGACATACGATATCAACTGTCATTAACCCCAGTGTCTCTGTGTGACTTGGGCAATGAGGCTTTCAGGAAATTCATTAACCTGGCTGCAGATTGTGGTGTCAGCTTTAGCAAGAAGGGTGGATCCAGTTCCGTTCCTGGGTAAAATTATTCCTACAGTGTGGAAGTTTCCTGTTTCCTGTGGCAGTAAAACAAGAATCATGAGCTGGTTTAATTGTGATAAAGGCAAACAATTTGTAGAGCACAGTAATTCACATTTTACCAGGATAAGCCCTTGGTGGTCATAGTGCAGTTTTGAGAACGTGGCATATTTTATTTAGCTTTGTGAGATTATAAAAAAAAAGCTTTATGAGATTATGTTGCATTGTATTCAATCTCCAGTCTAAAGCTTAATAATTGTTTGATAATTTTACGCACTGATGATGCTAGCCATTGTTATATAATAGACACTTGTGCAATCAGATGACTATTTTGCATTCTGATGCTGAATCAGCCATTGGAACTTTGACTTTTCAGCCCATGTGTTTGGAGATAATTGTAACAGGGATGGCAGAATACTGAACATTTTCGAAAACTGAAAATCAGATTTCCAAAACCATATACTTTAATGAAAGAGAACACAGAACAAATGATAAAACAACTTAAAGTTTGAACAGAGGCCCATATTTTGCCATCAGCTGCTGCCATTCCTTTTTATAAGAATGTAGTTTTACATACATAGGAAATAATATTGCAAGAGGTGGCCTAGTGCCAATCATGATCATGATAAGTTATGAGCATGATGCACATGACTGTGTTTGTTTATATCAGTGTTTTAGAGTTCAGTTCTCATCAGCTTTTGTGCTTACTTTGTTTAAATATCCAGAAACATAACAAATGTCTGTTTAATATATTGTGAATTTTTTGCCCTTACACTGGTTATTAATTTTTCTATGTTCCAGGACAGTGGAGTTGTATTTTGGAGATTTTGTGACTCTTCAGTCCGCCATGCAGAGATTGGCTCAGCTACCGTCCCTTGCCAACAGCACATGGGTGAAAGGTGTCATCAGGTGTTTTGAAATTAAACCCTCTGGAAAACGTGATGACAAAGACCAGTGGAACAAAAACCTTTCTGGTGAGTGTCTGGTACAAACACTTCTCTCCAGATATGGTCATTCACTTACTTTAATGTGTGTTTG
This sequence comes from Ellobium chinense, assembly GCA_033807755.1. Taxonomy (NCBI): domain Eukaryota; kingdom Metazoa; phylum Mollusca; class Gastropoda; order Ellobiida; family Ellobiidae; genus Ellobium; species Ellobium chinense. The sequence goes on along the minus strand of JAWQUT010000038.1, from coordinate 2,211,570 downwards.
GTGTTAAGTTTCATGCATAGATTTTGTCTCATGACGATATGAAGAAACCAAAGTTTCATTTTATCAAAAGAGCTAGAAAATTCAGAGGATGCTGACAAAAGTACATTAAAGGAGGACAAGCACATTAAAAATCATTTTCCGTTTTTCAATACTGTGCTTTTTCTCTCTAAGAGTAAAAATTATCTATGGTGCCCACCGAGTCAATTTTGCAAAAAAAAAGAGCATCATTATGTTAACGTGCATGTATGTAATAGGATGCAATAAAGGGAGCTGAAGTTATCGGGTTTGGTCTTTACATCCAGAATTATCCCTCTTTCTCGATCAGCAGAGGCCTGTGGCAAAAACGATGACGTCACTTAAATTCCAGCAGCTACAGACACCCTTATCTGACATTGTACTATTCAGCTTTAAATTAAAGTTCTGGTCGTCCAAATTCAAACATAAAGTTAATTAGTGTAAGCCAGAAAAAGTATTCTGCATTTGTAATGCCTCAGCATGATTTTGTTTGACATATCTACTGTTCACAGAGGAACTAAAATATTCATACCAGCATGCTATCACCCATCCACATAGCACTGGCTAGACAGCTTGGTCATGTGGCAAGAACGTATTTGATGTAACCTTATGGCCGCCACACGCGCAGTGGGTGTAACAATTCGGACTTGGATAATGTAACCCAGTGGGTTGTCTCAGAGACATTATATCATTATGCCAGATGCTTGAAAGACTGTTTTATTGGAATAGTAAGGTGTTGTATGATTTAATATGGTCTGTAGGTTGATGCAGCCTTCCTTTAACAAAAATGGCATAGATACTGTGAGATCTGTTGAGTATAGTCTGCAACTTTCATTCTTGCGGTTTTCAGTACAGTGGTGCAAGAAGCAGTTAATTACTGTCCTCATGGTTTGGGAACACATACTGTACTGTAGATCTATAGGCGTCTAGAAGTGTTGTTTCTTGTGGGGATCTAATTTTCATGAATTTCAGTGGCACTTTGCTCAGAAAAATCACTTTCTGCAGGAAAGATTCAACTGAAAATTGATCAGAGTGCTTATCTAAGGGAAATGCAAATGTAAATATTTCTGGATAAGACCTGTCATTATTTTAACATTATTTATTTTGTATGATTTGCTATCAGTTTGAAGCAGGGTTGCCAGTTTGGCAGATGTATGAAATCATTCTGGATTATTCTAGACCTCTGGACATCTACTCATGAAAAAAAAACGTCATGTGGGGCTCATAAAATTAGATCCTAACAAAAAGCTACTTCCTACTTTTTTTGCAAAATGGGATCCATGCATAAAAGCAAAAACACTTCTACAGCGGTCACTTGTGACTGAGGCATTTTTATGAACATACCTAAGAAAACGTAGCTTTAATTGCCTATTATAACTTCTAAATAATTCATCCATTTCAAAGCAGTTTCAGAATAAACCATGAGATGCATGTCAGCCTTTCTCTCGCATTCATCTTTATTATTTCTATTTTGTTGGCAGCCCAACTGTTCTTTCAGTTCTGCACAAGCAAGGCAGACAAGTTAAGACAGCTGTGTTCCTACAGAGGTGAGTAGAGAGTGAGAGTCATAATATGCAGAAAATGGAAGCAAATGGATGGAAGTTTAAAAGGATAATGGTGTTGTAGTGGAAGGATGTTAGAATGCTGGAGACCTCTTCTGATTTATGAATTCATAGCTGTCAGATTCCAAGGAGTGAGCACTGTGTTGTGTGTGCAGGATGTTGCCCAGCTGCTGGAATACCAGGCATTCTGAGTTTCTCTGATGAGAACTTTGAACAGGCAAGCTTGAAAAAGGAATTAATTTTCAACTGATTGAAAGCTGTTACACCTCATGATACTTCAAGAAGGCTTGGAGCATTGTTAATAGCTCTCATCAATACATTAAATGGACCCATGGTTGAGACATTTCTTGAGCCCAGTGAGTAGCCATACTCTTCTCTCAGGCAATTCTACACCCTTTTGCCACAGTTGCCCATTTGCTACTCTGGGTATAAGACATTAGCAAGGGGCTGTCAGACTCCAAAAACTCCTTTCTAGTAAGCCAAATATTGTCACATCAGTCTGAAGTGGAATCAGTGGAACTCAGTACTTTCTGGGCATTTTCTCTTTTTAAGCTCATGGGAGAAACCTCTGCCTGTCTTCTTTCATAATATTGTCCTGTTTGTTGAATAAGTGCTGGGATATGTTAGTTATAGAACTTGGATTGTTTTCTCTCTCATTTCTGCATAAGAACAGGACAGATAATTATTTTTTCATTTTAGCATTATTCCTTTAACAAGTAATAACACCTGTGCTTTGAATGGGTTTGCCATGCCTGAGCAGCGAATTTCTAATACAAGGCATAAGCTTATTGCAGTAGGCGACAAACTGCCGCATTTTTTTATCCATAAACTTCGACCAAGGGAAGCAGTGCAACTTTTGTTTCAGCAAAATGAAAACAACAGCCGGTGGTTACATGGACCTCATAGAGAAGAATTAGTTTTTAAAAATATGAAGCATTTTTAAAATGAAAAATTAAGGCTACTATGCAACTCTGGAGTGACAAGAATGGTGGCATGTCAGATTTCATGGGATCTCATTGTGAAAAGTGTTGGCATTACATGACCACGTCCACTTAACTTTATTTTAGGTCTTTTATGATGGTTATGTTCACAAAAAGATGAATTTGATGGCAGATTGTCACAGCTCTGCAACAGTATTCTTGCTGTTGAACAAAATTTTCAGTGCTAATGATGATGCATCTGAGTTTCAAGATCTCATTTCTTTGCTTAGAACTTGAATGTCAAGCTCAGTGTGACAGCTGTTTCATGGTCTTCTCATAATTCAGAGACAAGGTGATTTGACATGCCCCCTGTTTCTGGTCCATGGGTGAACTCCACCATGAACATCTTGGGTGATAGACAAGGATGTATTTAGTACATGGACATTTACCAGAAATTTGATGATGATGATTGTTTCATACTGCTGTAACAGTGTGGTGCTGGGGTTCTGTGTTCTGTTTGGTGGTGATTGCAATATCTTGTGGTCCATCTCGAAGGAGGATTCAACTGCTTCAGCAATTATGTCCGAGGACCGATAAAAGTGTGCTGTAGGCTAACATTTTGAACCTTTGGTTCTAGTTACCAGTGATGTTAAGTACAGTATGTTGAGTGTGAAACACATATCGTGCTCTTGTTTTCCCAGGCCACTGGATGATCTACTTTGGGAAGAGGCATTATTTGTGAAATTTAGATGTTCAAATTTGCTGAAGACACATAAATAAGATTATCATATTCCTCAAATAATTTTTTTTGAGACATTATAGATGGTATATCAGATGATTTCCTGAATTTAAGGGGAATTGGATGTTGACACTTTCATCACATTTTGCTACCTCTTTAGGTGAATTTGTTGGAGATTCTGCCCGTACGATTTCATCATTATTTGTCTTCTTCTGTCCTTCCAGCCTTTAGATACTCTTCTAACATCACTTTTTACTAGAGTGATACTTGTTACTTCTTTCTGGAAACAGTATCATTGCACTCATGCCCATGCGTGCTCTGTTCCCTTGTTCAGAACTCAGTGAAAAATCATTCGAATTGCTGGAGTGTATGGAAGTATAATTGGTGGATTTGAATTTTGTTGTTTCAGTTTTTGATCCAATTGCAATTGATTGAAAATGGGGGAAAAAAACAACAACTTGAAAACCCATTGTTTGCAACATTTTTTGCTGAGAAGCAGAAATGGTACTAAACAACCATTATTTTCACTGAGCTGCAGTGATTTGTTTTCCTGATCTGAACATTGTCTTACAGACTGATGATCTGTCCATTCTTAAGAGTCTTGTGAATGCTGTCTTTCTATCTTTGAAACTCCAGATTACAGGAGCGGAAACAAGTTTCCATATTATATTTCACACCTGATGAAAGCTCACTGGTTGATAGCCACATTGTATGTATTGTTTTTACCAAATCTTGTACTGTGACTGACACATAGGAGTAATGACCATATGGTATGGGTTTGAGGCCACAGTGTCCTACCTATACCTTGAGATGGATGGTTCAGCAAGGTCTCATCTGAAAATAGGTACACCAGAGTGGAAAGAGGTGGGCTTTGGAACAAGAAACAAGTATGAGCATTGGTCACAAGACGTTCCCCATTAGAGACGAGTCAAAGTATTGTTAGAATCATGAAATGAAAGTGGAGAGGCAAAGGTTACTTGTGTATTTAAGTAAAACATCAAGGTGTCCGCTCACCTTAGGACAGTGATGGCTTGTTTGGTTTTACATGTCAAACACAAAATGCATGCAAAGTGATATCCATAATCATTTGTGAGAACTGATCCATTCCAGGTTTGAAGGCACTCATATCATGTGCTGGATACCTGGAATAGAGGCAGCATTATGAATCTTTTGCAATAATATATATGCAGATTATATTTTTGTTTCCACAGAGATGATTTTGCCATGTCCAACCAGATTGTCAACATTCTTTGCACCCATGGTTTCCCTGGCACTATTCAGGTTTACCCTGCTTGCAGGAACTTGGACTGTTGTTGAATTCCAAGACCTCTGCAAGCCTTTCCTTTTTGTCAGCAGCTTGCAGTCGACTTGCATCTACTGCCAAAGCACATCCCCAGTGATCCCTGTTATTATATTCACATTTGCTGTGTCCCCCAGTCTCAGTGCAGTGGCAGAATACATGCTGCTCCCTTCCATTAACCATACACAATTACTGCCCAAGGCAACATTTCCTTCCTCGTCTGGCCCTGCTAAACCAACTCCCACTAACAATACTTCATAGCTGGGATTTCTTTACTGGATATCTGCAGAGCTGGGAAAAAGAATCTGCCTGGAGTTTTCATGAACTTCACTTTGGCTCGCATAACGCTTTCTCAAACCTTATTCATCTTAACTTATTTATTTGTCACTGGAAATAACTTCCTTTCACTCGGACCACTTTATATGTGCGCCCATTTCCTATTCAAAACCAAAGAAAGAATCTTTACTGATTTCCCTGTTATTATCTGTGTTCCTGTGAGTTTGCAACCCCTGACTTCATTCATTGATTCATAAATTGTATTCCTCTACCTTCTGCTGTGATGATCATGCCAAGATCTTTGACATCTGCATTTATGTAGAGATATGAGAGCTTTGAAAGTATGAATAAACTAGTTCGGATATGAGGGTTGCTTCTTGTTATGTAATATCTGATTTGAGAGGCCCTCTGTCATTTTTTGTTTTATCTGGCAGTGTTTCATGCCACATCATCCATCCAGGTGCATCAGGATGAAGGCACATTCCTTCCTGTGCTCTTCTTAGACAGATCCTGCATTCATCTTTTCTGAGAGGTTCATCTTGATGGGTTAATGTCATAAATAATGAGAGTAACCTCTGGGGCCTCAGAATCATTAACTAGTTATCTCAACATATCTAGAGCATTCTTAAGAGATTGAGACTGCATTTTTTCTCTAGATATATCATCTATTTTTTCAGTTCTTAATGAGATCTTTTTCATAAAGATGGAGTATCCACATCTCTTTATTCTTTAGACTGGGTCACATCAACATTTTTTCAACCCTTCATTTTATCTTGAGATGTGCTCATCCACATCTATCTTCATGGCATCAGTATCTTGAGATACAACTCATTCTTTTTCAGTCTTGTAACCTCATATTTTGAACTGCATTCACCCTCTTTCAATTGCGGAGATGCATTTACAGGTCTTGTCCTTGTTTTTTTTTTTAATGTGTCATCTCTTTCTCAGTCTTGAGACCTTTTCTCATCAGATGTACAGTATTACTACTTCTCAATCCTGAAAGGGTGTTTCTAGTGATGTGGCCAATCCTCTTAGTCCAGTCTGGAAGTCTGTATGATTGAGACAATCATTTACAATCTTTTTCAGTGAATAAGATCTCATCTCTTGAAATGTGGCCACTCACGTCTTCCTGAAGACTGCATTTCATGAGATGAGTCCACACCTTCCAGAATGTATCTGCTATTGCCAGCTACTTTATTTCTTCAGATGAGACTACTCTTATCAGTCGTTGAGACTTCATGTCATAACATAGTCCAACCTCTGCTTCTTTCTGTGGTTGACACTTGCATCTATTTGTCCATGTTTTTCAGTCAGTGTGTCATAGTTGGTAAGATCTGCCCATTCTTCGATCTGCCCTTCTCATCTGAGACTTTGCTATGGAAATCATCCGCCCAGTGATGCGATATGTTTTCTTTCAAGTTACCCACCATGCCTTTCACTTGGCATAAGCAATTACAAAACAAATGTTGCTCTCTTTTTTTCTGTGGACTTCACAGATTCTCCCTCATGGCAACAAGGCAAAAGCAGCCTGCTCTTCAATTGCTGTCACTTGCTGTACCAGTGTCGTTCAGTCTATAGTGCTACCAGTGTCGTTCAGTCTATGGCGCATGCCAGATCTCTTTGCACCAGAAGTCAGTGACAAAAATAAAGTACTTTCCTCTATGCATTTATATACTTTGAATGGGTATTTACTTTCCTTCTTTTCCAGACAGGAAAAAAGAGGGCACAAAGAGAAAATGTGCTCTGCTTCATAAGATTCCCTCATCAGTGAACCAGGAGATGTTGTCTTTGCTGTTTCCATTCTCCCTCATTGTCAATATTTCAGACTCACATCCAACAGAGAGAGGAGTCAAAGGGTAAGTAATATTGCAGTTACTACGTGTACAAGAGCTTCTTTCACAAAAGAAGTGAAGCCAATGTATTTACTGCTCAAAACAACTGACAGTTTGTTGGTGGTGACTGGCTGTGTTCTGTGAGATTTAGAAAGAGTGCAACTGTTTCAGTCGTTGGCAACTAAGGCATGATGGTATCATGAAGATATGTTTTCATCTGCCTTTCTACAGACTCCAGCATGTGATCCAAACATGCAAATCTGCCAACACACACATGCTAAAGCACTTGCCATTCACCAATACTTGTCAAATTGAACATGTCATCAATTGCATGAGTAATTTGACACTGAATAGAGACTACAATAATGTAGTATTGTTGAAATATATTTTGTCAGCTGATATCTGTAGATCTGCTTTTTGCAATGAGAGGAAAATGTAACCTTTCAGTGTAAGGAGGAATTTGAGCAAATTTCTTTTCATGGTAGCGGATGCATAGACCAACAAACTTGGGGAAGGGACTGAGACCCACAGCTTGTTTCTGTGATGCAGAGTTGATGAAAACCAACCAAGAAACTGCCCTTGGGCTTTCTAGGAATGTGACTGTCTTTAGCTTCAGACATTTTGGACTCCTGATTGCAAATATTTTTAAAATGATGTGACTGTTTCCGAAAAATTGACACACAAACTGTAATGATATTTGTTCATACAACCTCTGCACCTGATAGCCTCTGACTGCCAGATTGTCCAAGGGTAAAAGGGAATCAAGTCAGACATTGCATTATTTCTTGGTCCTTGTGACAGTAGCTATCAAAAAGGGAAAGGCTGTGAATTGTTGGGTTAGAAAAGGTTTTAATTTTGAATCCCTTTTGCAAGGATTTACTATTGTGTTGCTGCATTAGCTCTGCTATGCAGATGACATGTACATGATGAAACATTTTTTAATCTACATCAAATTTTTACTCACATTCACCTGCAGCGCAGCTTATGCCCAATACTGAAGTGTACTGAACACAGCATACATCTTCAGGGGTGCACTTGTCACCAGTTCACACCACACAACCAATCATTTGTACCCAGGATACATTAATATGGTAATCAGTATTCAGTGGCCAGGGACCAGACAACCTTTTACAATAGTTCACTGATAAGGGTCATGCATACTGGTCCAGTCACTTGGCTTTCAGTCAGGATGGCATAGCCAGGCTGTGAGGCTGGATTGCTTGGCAAGGGTAAATGTATAGGGCAATGCTAAACAGCAAGGAACAAGTGAAAATCTTTAGGCTAAGAACTGGGCATAATAGTAGCTAGCAAAATCTGCACATAAGATTCAAGATTGGAGATAAGGAGACTGCATCAGAAAATGCAGAACATGTTCTTCATCGCAGCCCCAAGCACATCCAACAAATTCATTGGCCTGAAGAGTCGGCACTTCAGTGAAGCTGCATGAGATAGCAGAGGAGTGAGATGCATAGCATCATTTACAGGACCTGCTGATGTCACACATCTGACATGAAAAACGAAGAAGAAATAGAAGCTGGGGACAAGTTTAGCAACAGTGGTTCCTGTGGACAGCAGATAACAGTGGGTATTATTCTGAGGTTTCTCAATCAGAACAATGGCCAAGAAGCTGCTATGGACAGGTTAAGATGGTTAATCAGAAGATTTAATCATCCAAGTACTTGGTAATCAAAATGCTTCATGTGTATGAGGATTGCTCTAATATGAGGAAGGATTTATGACAGTCACATTTTATCAGTTCAGCTAGTGTATCATGAATGAGTGAAGAGGCACTATATCATAACACATCTATAATAAGTCAAGGGGAGAATGTGAGCTAATGATCACCATTCACAAGACAACACGTAGGACTTACATTAACCAGTCTAATTCTCATATATGAAACCAACTGGAAATTTTTTCGTTACCCATGACAGATTGAGGAATACAGTGTATCGGTGACAGTAACATGCTGCATACACACTTTTTTGGGGGGGTTGTTTTTGCATTGTTCACATCTGAACAGTGGACACACCACTATATGACTGACAGATACACCTCATGCGCTAGTTTCAAAACTGGTGAGGTAACCTCATACCAAAGATTCTTATGAAGATCCATATGGATCATTTAGAGCACATCACATCAGCCCAACCTTGACCCCATGAAATGCTGTGTGGTGGAGGTTTATGCCAATTTGCAGAGACATCCACAGCTCTTCAGAACTGTTTTAATGTATCTCCTGATTTGTATATATCCAATATCTACCAAATTGCTTAATAAATAATATTGCCCTCCCGTTCAATCTCTTTGGCTCGACTGTTTTGCAGTGTTATAAAACTACATGGAAATAATATGGATGACAAGCCTTTAAGTGAAACAATGCCCAATTGTTTTACTTCACATTTTTTATGGCATCTATAACATGAACCTGGGAGAAATCAAATTCAGTACAGTGTACCTTTTAATTAGAAGTTCAACATCACTGCTGCGGTTATTTGACCACGTTTCTCCACATGTTAATTATTGATACTAATTTATAAAGGCAAACCTGCTGTGGCTGAGCTTGCAGGCTATGCATGTAGGAAGAATGGAGTCTAGAGAGATAATAATAAGAATAACGGACTGTTTTTAAGGTGATAGCCAGTAATAGGATCTTCTTATTGCTCAGACCTATTATTGACAGTTGATTGGGAAGAGATTTTAAGTAACTGCTCAGAGATATCATATGATAATTAATTTTTAACCAGGCTTTAGTGTTTAGAACAAAAAGTTTACCTTTCACCTATGAGCTTAAGGCTTCAGGCACTCAAGGACACATGGCAGGCCTAGTCTAGATTCCATCAGTGCCTCAAACTAGCTCAGATACGAGTACTGTATTTCACTTCTTCTCTGAGCCCTTATCCTTTCTGCTTACTCTTATAAAACATCTTGCAAGTTGCTTTTTTGTGCTGAAAAATACTAAATCATGGTGCTTCTGTCATCTTTTCCTTGAAGTGTCAGAAAAGGACATTAATCTGTTTTGGCATAATAAGCAGTTAGATCACCAGGTGGTGGTTATCTTGCTCAAGTCTTAATCTGTCACGCCGATGTTATCATTCAAGAACCTGTTCCTGCTTTCTGTCTGAGTAAAATCCTTAAAACGGTTGCTCTTCCCATCTCAACGGTTGCTCTTCCCAGCTCATATTTTTTTGTGTTTTGTTTTACTTTAATTGTGTTTTTAACCTGAAATGTTTTGAGCCTTCTTAAAGTCTTGGGCTGCTGCCTTATTTGTGTTTAACTTCCAGTAAGGTCACACCCATTGGAAGTGTTGCCTGTGGGCAGGATAATTTTCTGGCCAAAACAGGAAGAGAATTAGTTGCATAGGGATGTTCATGATTTGTAGCCTGAATTATTTTCTACTAGAAGCAGATCATATGCCTCCTGAAAGGATGATTTTTGCCTCAATGGATAAATTTCTCACTTTCTCAGGAATCATAACTACCACTCAGTAGATTAAAAGTAACTTGAGATGATTGAAATAGCTTTGCTTTATGCCAGTTCAGTTGCCAAACATGCCAAGTACTTTTTACTTGAGCAGTTCTTGTGTTTATTTCTAGCTCCTTCCCTGTTATATTTGTATGCATCAAAGTCTTTTCATCATTGGCAGCTCAAACTATTTCATGGCTGTACCTCACTGCAGGGAGATCAGTCTGCAAATCAGAAATACGTAGTTTGAAGACTATTTATAGATGGTTATATATTCAGGAGCATTTATCATCAACATCATTTCCAGAATTGTTTGAAAATCATAATAGAGGATGAATGAGTGTTTGCAAAGAAGATTGTCCAGTCTGTGGCTGTCATAAAACTGGTAGCTGATCCTGGGTTTTCTGGATGAGGTGGTGAGAAACAGCTGAATATTTTGACCCATCAAAGCAATACATCATGGTTGTTTGTCATAAAGATCTTTCCATTTTGTGAGTGATGCAGGTAATAAATGAAGTTAATATATGCTTTTATTTGAAAACAAGTTATCACCTTTGAACAGCATGGGCACTGTTTTTGACAGTTCAGTATACCATGTTTGGGGAGCTCAGCACAACAAGGCTAAAAGCAGAACATTTTCTTTATTGCTTTTTGCTGACACTTCTGACAAGATGATAATGCCTATATGAAGGTAGATAATGTCTTAACAAAGAAACAGTGATTGCTTACTCACCAGTTTAAGATTTCAGAACTTGATGAAACAGAATACTCCCCACTGGAATTATCCCCGCTACCTTATATTCCATCAATGGAATACTGAACTTGGATATGTAGAAATCAGTCTGTTACAGCAACATCCTGATATTAATGATTGCATCATTACATTCTGTCCTCTGGATACAAAGTGATGTTACTTTACTAATATCCAGTGGAAGTGAAATACCAGTGGAAGCTACAATTATAACAATTATAACAATCATTGTCTACTGTGGGCACAGCGAGAAGTAAAAGCAAGTGGTTACCCCTACTGTACACATAAGGTCATGGGTGAAGCTTTATTAATCTTAGGTGCTTAAGGGGGTGGATGTTATATGTAGCTATTTAAAACTAATCAGTAGGCTACATGACATAAACTGGTAGCTGTGCTTTTGGATGTTTAAGAAATAATTAGTACTTTGTGCACTGATGAGAATTAACCGAAAAAAGAAATGGTCACAGTAAGGGATCATTTGTAACACTTGGCTTGCTAACTGTCTGAGGTTTTCCTGGACTGTGTTCCCAATTGATCTAACTTGTTTCACACCTCTCTTACTTTGCATGTTTCAGGCCAGTCGAAGTTGAGTTTGAGAGCCCGGAGTGGATGGAGGCTGTCTTACTATGTTTCAGACAATTTGCGGTGGACACCAAGCCAATCATTATCAAGAACTACACACCTCCACAGGAAAAATCTGAAGGTATTCTGGGACAGAAAATTAAATTTTGGTATTTTTTTGACACTTCCAGGCGTTAATGGATACCTTTATACACATTTTTATTCAGTTCAAAATTTTTGCAAAACATGTATTCTCAAAGATTATTTTACACACTGGTACCATTGTATGAGCACACACACAAATAAAGAAACAATACTTTTTAATTGCCTTCAGAGACATACTGGAGTACTTATGTTATCCATTTCATGTAAACAATTAAAACTCAGACGGAGGCCTTCGTAGATAAGAAAAGAACTCCTACTTCTCATGTACAGTATAGCAATTGACCAACCTGTTCTTTAAGGCATTTGTGAGTATATGTACTTTTAAGCATCACACTTTTAGATGCAATAAAGAAGGTGTGGGTAACAGAGGGCCTGAGGAAGCCCTTCACAGTTGGCCAGTTATAATGCATTCCTGGAAGGATTACAGCTGCTTTCACTCTCTCTGAGTATAGTACTGTTGCAATAAAACCAAGTCCACTAATGTTCAATGTCGTTGGATTTGGCATGACATGATTTAAGTCCAATGAATTTCAGAAGAGAGAATAAATAATTTTCCGGCTGTAGTGAAAGTGTGATATCAGGACACAAGTGCAGTCAGAGCAGTGTCTTAAAAGTCATCCTAGGGACTGCATGTGGGCTACAGAGAAAAATGACATTGCGCAGACAATGATATAACATTCTAGATTGGTCGTGAGATTTATGAGCAGGTTGTCTGTGGAGATGGTGATGAGGTCAAATTAGATATTTATTTGAGTAAATCCATAAACCTGTTTTCTGTTTTATTTTTATGAACAGAAAAAAATCTTCTACCAGCCAATCCCCAGGATCGCAGTAGTGCTCAGCAGCACCAGAGAAGGGGATATGACAAGGGTTTTCAGGATCAGAGGGGCCAAGCAATGAGTCATGATCAGAGACCTCCTGGCAGGAATCAAGGATCATTGAAAGGCAGAGGCCCAGTGCCTGTGACTCAGAGGAACCTGATAGAAAGAGCTGGATCAGAGCAGTCAAGGTTTGGAAGCATAGTGGTTATCTTGAATCATGTGACTTTCTCCAATAATCTCTCTCTGTCTTTGTCTCTCTGCGACTTTCTTTGTTGATCTCACTCACATGTTCACCTGCACACACGTTCACATTCACATCCACACCACCCCCCCCTCCACTTAGTACTCCTATAATTGTTTCCTTTTTCCTTCTTTCCTTTGCTTTCTCACCACTTGCTTTCACAATCTTTCATCCAGTGCCACACGAAGACAACAGCAGCATGTTAATTTTTTTGTTTGTTTTTTTAATGCTCCACATGTAGGACACTTATACAACAAACCATATGGTCTTTTTTATCCTGTTGCACTGTTGCAAATTTCATGTTATGTTGTATGGATTTGAATTTAGCTGCAGTGATAATGGAGAAAGAGATGGTTAAAAGAATTCAAATGTGCATCTGATAGTTAAAAAATTCCCTTTTAAAGAAAAGAAAAAAGTTCCCCAACAGTGACATATGATATGGGTGGCAGATTCAGTGACATATCTAAAATTATGCATTTGTATTATAAAAGTATGCTTTGCATATGGTTTACATTTGCTCACAGGTATGATCAGCGTAAGCGTTCATTTGGCGACCAGGGAATGGAAACCATAGCTATGGGAAGATCACCTGACAAACTTAGCCGGCTTGACAGCTCTGTGCCACAGTGGTAAGTTAATAAATCCGTTATTGTCATTCAGTTAAACACTCTGTGAAGTCATTTTCTTATAACTGTTGCACAGATCTGAGTTTAGGAATACTGGTCCAGCAAAAGCATTTGTAATTTTGGTACATGGAGAAAGCCTTGCTTTGCAGCTCTCTTGCGAACATATCTCACCAGCCATGACAAACACTGATAGATTCTCTCATACATAACAATTTTTATAACATCAGACAACTTCACCAGTGCAGTTTATTTGCATTTCTGTGGGTGTTGACATTATCATCAGTTTGAGATGCAATGGGAGAACAGAAAAATACCTGCACTACTTGGNGGCAGATTCAGTGACATATCTAAAATTATGCATTTGTATTATAAAAGTATGCTTTGCATATGGTTTACATTTGCTCACAGGTATGATCAGCGTAAGCGTTCATTTGGCGACCAGGGAATGGAAACCATAGCTATGGGAAGATCACCTGACAAACTTAGCCGGCTTGACAGCTCTGTGCCACAGCGGTAAGTTAATAAAGCCCTAGTTATTGTCATTCAGTTAAACACTCTGTGAAGTCATTTTCTTATAACTGTTGCACAGATCTGAGTTTAGGAATACTGGTCCAGCAAAAGCATTTGTAATTTTGGTACATGGAGAAAGCCTTGCTTTGCAGCTCTCTTGCGAGCATATCTCACCAGCCATGACAAACACTGATAGATTCTCTCATACATAACAATTTTTATAACATCAGACAACTTCACCAGTGCAGTTTATTTGCATTTCTGTGGGTGTTGACATTATCATCAGTTTGAGATGCAATGGGAGAACAGGAAAATACCTACCCACTTGGTGTCTATGACAAACGCTTGGTTTTCTGTAATGTTCTTGTGCTTTCCTGCAATAATCCTTATCGACATAATCTATTTCCTTTTCCCACAAGGAGTGAGGGTACTATCTCAAGAGGTTACCAGGCTGAAAACCAGCCCCAGCAGCCTGCTGCTCTTGAGGCCAACACGGATGGTCTCCGCAAGATTGCACTCACCAGGGGATTGGATCCAAACAACAAGGATGTCATTAAGATTTTAGAGGTGGGCACAGATTGTTTTGGTGGTTTACAAAGAGCTAGTATGCCGGTTTTCAGGACATTTTAAACATTTTGCCAACAGAAATGTAGGGCTGTCCACTCTGCTCCATCTCTCAAAGCCCAGTGTGCTGATATGACAGGTTCTGATTGCATTAATGCTCCTCTAATTGAATTAATGCTCCTCCCCCACCCCTTCAACTCTCATCCTTTAGCCTAGCACATATCAAGGTCGAACATTTTTTTCTCATCATCTATTTCTAGGTGAGCAGAGACCATTGTGTTTCATTTTCAGTAAGATTTATAGATATGAGAAAGTGTTGCCAAAATAATTTTATCTTGTTGAAGTACATTTAGAAATTTTTGTTTAGATACCTTCCTTGTGTAACCACTTCATTTGACAAGAACAGAATGTGAATATATTCCCTGACAGAAAAATTACATTTCCAGAATATTTGCTTACTGAATGTATTTAATCTTCATAACCCCAGTCTACATTTTCTTATGTGTATTATGTATGTGATGATATTATAGCACGGCCTGTAGGGGATATTCTTTGACAATTTTATTTTAACTGGATGCTATATAGTCATTCATTTTGGTGTGGTTTCAGATGACTTCCCAACTTGAAAGACTGCAAATGCTAGTACAGCAGCAGGCAGNTTTGTGTAACCACTTTATTTGACAAGAACAGAATGTGAACATATTCCCTGACAGAGAAATTACATTTCCAGAATATTTGCTTACTGAATGTATTTAATCTTCATAAACCCAGTCTACATTTTCTTGTGTGTATTATGTAAGTGATGATATTATAGCACGGCCTGTAGGGGATATTCTTTGACAACTTTATTTTAACTGGATGCTATATAGTCATTCATTTTTGGTGTGGTTTCAGATGACTTCCCAACTTGAAAGACTGCAAATGCTTGTACAGCAGCAGGCAGTTCAAGCCAATTCATTAGGAATAACTGGTCTTCCAGCACAACAGACGCTGGCATTGGAGCAGTCACATGAAAGACAGCAGGCTCTGGCCAGGAATCAATCACTGGAGGCCTTAGAAACCATGAGACTCAGAGAAATGCAGCAAGTCATGCAGGCCCAAAGAGCTGAAAGATTAATAGGTAAATCACAAGGAGCAAATGTGATTCCTGCCTGGCAAAGGCAGGCCAAAGTAAGGATGTCAATGGAAGAGGAAGAGAGGAGGCAAGAGGAGTATCAGCTCAGTCATGCAGAAATGAAGCTGAAAGAAAATATTGCAAACAGGTTAAAGCAACTGGAGGAGCTTGAACTAAAGATGAGGTCAAGACGTATGGGCCAGCATCAGAGAGAGAGCCCAAAGGTTGCAGCTTCTCCTACTGCAGTTGGAGCTTTGGAAGCATCCAAGTCTGGACCTAGTACAGTGTTTCCATATGGAAATGCTCCACCTACCAGTGGGATTTTGGGTGCTTCCCCTGGTGCTACTATGGATTCACACAGGGCACGGCATGGTTCATCATCTCCTCAAGTTTATCATGCACGAAAGGAGGAGCGACTCACAGAGAGTCCACTCGCAGTCCGTGGCAGATCATCTTCTGCACGTGGTGACGGTGCCTTGGATTCACAAAAACCAGCACGTTTTTCATCACCTTTTTTACCTCGCCAGGCAAAGCATGAGCAGAGACACAGAGAAAGCCCAGTTTCTGGCCATTCTGGCCCTACTGATCATCATCACAACACAAGCCCTCACAAGATGAGAACTCCAGAACAGAGATCAAATTCACCACAGTCTGATCGTCGGACCATGTCACATGAAAGATCTGACAGGTCATCTAGCAGCGAATCACTAGGCCAAAAGCTTTACAGAGATGATCGACAGGTCAAGGATAGTAAATCAAGTAAGACCAGAGATGTCAAACAAGATTACCGCAATGATGATAAGAGACCCACAGGAAGATAGAAGTCAAGATGGGACACTAATATGGACAGACAAATGGGTAAACTCATTGTTTCTACTTTATTAGCACATACCTGTGTCCAGTTCTTATGCTGAGGAATGAAGTGTATAAATCTTCCAAGTTTGAATGAAGAATCTAGATAATTATAGATAGATGAATAGAGTGCTATTATTCAATGGATATATTAAACCTTATTTATGGTAACTGTGTAAGGGACATTTTGAAGGTCATTGCTACCAATAGTGCTCTTCAGCGGATTACAGACCTTTATTATCAGGTCTTTATGGGTAAGACCTTTGTTTCATCCATCAGATATATTTTGTTCTGCAGGTTGCAAATGGATCAGCACTGACAAAAGGATTAGATAAGGTTACAGACCTGTAATAGGATTGGACCCTTTTTTCCTCTATGGGCTATATTAACATTTTGAGCTGCCCTCTGAACCCAAAGTTTTAGCTTTCACCCAGACCCATACCAGATTGAAGCTCATTATGTGGCCCAAATTTTAAGACTTACCCAACCCTAGCAAGCCCATTGAAATTTTGAGCTTGGTTGCTATTTGTAAACAGACCCTACATTTTTCACTGGTCAATGCCAAACCCCTCCTCTTCCGCCTGAGCACACCCTTGAGCTGGCAGTTCCAGCCCAGGACTAAATAGTGCCTGGTAAAATAAAGTAAAATGGACACAGATTCCCATGATATCATAATTCCCCCCCTGGAGCCCTTATTACTGGAAGCAGGGCATGCCAAAAGAGGGAAAAGGGGAGATGAAATATACCCCCTAAGTTCTAGGACCACAAAGTGAAAGTACAATTATAGGCCTGTAACCATAACTGGTGGGTTATCATGCATCAGATGTTGACTTGTGCATGAATTATTCAAACTTTAAATATAAAACCTTGATTCATGTCTTATAATACAGGCATTAAGATCTGGAGCCCCTCAGGGTGGGGATATATGGTGTTTAATTTGATACAGTATTTTTGGCTTCAGAACCATCATGTGTGTTTTGTACATGTGTGAAGTTTCAGACAGCATTTCCTTGTGAATATAGGAGTTCTTGCTTGCTAGCTAAACTGATAGAACAACATAATCTTTGATGCCCAAAATTTCATACCTCAGAATTGTACAGTCGACCCCGCTTAATCGCCCTCCACTTAATAGCCTTTTCCGCTTAATTGCCTCGTTTCCCAGGGAACCGAATTTTTTTCTATATAAAAGTCACTGGATAATCGCCTCTCACTCCGGATAATCGACCACTCTTCAGTGCCCGTGAATTCAAAGATCAGCAGTTGAAGGGTTACAGTTGACAAACAAATAATATACACAGACGGTTTAACTATGCGACGGATGGCAGACCGGTTGACTCAGTGACAGCTGCCACCCCGAAATAGGTGTGATAAGCCTTTCCTCCTCACCTCCCCCTCCCCTTGTCCCCCTTCACCCCACGCTACGCATCACTGCCTTCACCTGTCTGATAATACAAATGCGCGGAAAGCCGTATAGTCTCCTCCCCCCATGCCTTGATTGCGACTGTGTCTGGTGGATTTTGGTTGGATCAGAGAACGTGTCATGTGGATGAACGGTCTATCCCGACCGTGCCGTCCTACTCCTTATTGTCTGCTGGGCTACTGCAATGTGGCCAATGAGAGAGACCATGTAGATCAAACATTTTGTGCGCTACAACGCAGTCAAACTCGAGTCTGTCCTGAGACTGGCGACGAGAAGGTGTCAATGCACGATATTAAACCACGACATCAAAGAAATTTAACCCCATTACCAAAAATATGGCCGAAATTACCATCTCCACTTAATCGCTTAATCGCCCACTTTTTCCGTGATCCCGAAGAAGGGTGATTAAGCGGAGTCGATTGTACTTTCTATTTTCAGCCACCTAGAGAGTAACAGTGGAAGATGTTCTTTTCCATCTGGACAATAGTATTTCTTCGTGTTGTGCAACTAAATGTCTTGCCACCAGTTTTTATGGACTCTGATGTCAGCCTTTCATGTTTTTATTTCACAGGATCTAAAGATAGGCTACCTTCCACTGTTGACCCCAGCAGAATGATAAGCCTCTAGACTTCAATTAACCACCACCCACCCTGACTATTGAGCAAGCAGTTAAGCAAGACATAGAGAGAACTCGAGCTGTTTTGACAGCCGGCAAGGAAAATGATGTGAGCAGTATACATTACAGGCCTCCTACAGATACTACAAAGCCACCAAATGAGGGAGCTGTGGATGAACTTTGCCTCCCTATCCAGTTTGGTAAAAATGCAGTAAAGAAAACACCCAGAGAGATAGAAGATGAGAAACGCAAAGCAGCAGAGGAAAAGAGAAGACAAGACGAAGCAGAGAAGATTAAAAGGGCAGAAGAAAAGAGAAGAC
>JAWQUT010000038.1:2173555-2185280 GCA_033807755.1 Ellobium chinense | reverse complement strand
TCCCAAATGCTTTGGTAATACATATATAGGCATAAAAGCTCGATTTCGCATGGGTGTGACGATGTTTTGTTGTTTTTTTGTTCGTCTCTGTTCACTACTGGTCATACCTTAGTCAGACGCCCATCCCAAGTCTGTCCTTACAAATAACAATCGAATAATTCGCATATCTGGAAATATGAAATATACATGAGTTTTCACCATCCTTCCAGTTACGGTACTTTGGAGTGATCTGGGGTTTGACAGTGTTATTTTGGCTGACTTAGAAACAACATGGCAAAACTACAACAGCAAAACATCTTCCCCTAATCCGGTTGTTTTTTTTTGGTGGACTCGGAGGGTACCCGTTATCTAAAGACCAAAGCTGGAGTGAAATGTAAAATTCATTGGTGAAGCAGCCGTCTCAAAACACATTCCAGCTTAAGTCCACTCAAACATCGTACCAGTAATTGGGAATACAAGACGACAGATGCGGTGAAGGCGACCCGTGGTCAGTGTGGAGTGATGAGGGAGAACACAAAAAAAAATGCCTTGGAATGTAGACTAGTGTGACCGCAGGATGGCGTGCGCCATGTCAACACAGCCAAAATTTTCCTTGCTGGCCCCCGAGGGCCTAAGTATCAATTATGCGAAGGGGGCGGGAGGAAAAGAAGATGAAAGAACACAGAAAAAGAAAAACACAAGTCGGGCCTAGCTTGTCATGAGACATGACCTTTCAATGCTTTTCGAGACATTGTGGTATGATGACCAGCGTGAGGGATATACTATGTTTAACCAGTTTCTTTTTGTAAAAACTGTAACGGTTATCTCTAAAAAGTGAAGTTTCGGGCAATTTCCTTTCTTGAAGACCATGATTAAGAAGGTAAGGATGCGATCATTTGAGAGCTGCATGCGCATTAACGATGGGATCTCTGACCATCGTAAGAATTACATTAGTGCACTGGTGCTGAATGCGCCCGTAATAGCGTTCAACATGCAGAGTAAATGTAATTCTCACCATCTTACCCACCGTTTATGCTCAAGCTCTCAATTGTCGTTGACGACGGCAGAAGCTCTTTACGATCAGTTTTTAAAAGAACAATGACAACATTATAGATAGGCCTAGCACTTCTTGCCTTTTAATTTTAATGTTTTTTTGGTATTTTTGACATGTGGTGTAAAGATATAATCCCCTAATATATCTTCACGCCATTGTGTCGAGAAGGAAAAAAAAAAGCGCGCTGAATATTTTAGGATTCAGAATTTTATGAGCTGCAAATTTCAAAAAGCAGAGAAGAAATATGTAATCGTTTCGTGTACACCGATTAAAAGCAGTAGTGGGGTTTATGACATTTATAAGTCACGTACCTATGCAATATCTGCTCACATGGTTATTACTAATTTAATCTGCAGTCTAAGTCATCCATGAACTTTCTCAACATCGCTGGGCGGCATACCGTGCTGGTGCAAATTTACAGGCGGTGATCACCAGGATGTTAACAGTGATATACATGTACTTTGGCTATAGTCAGGTACTTAGTTTACAGGCGAATGGACTGGCAGAATGTGAATGAAATGACATCTCTAGGCATTTACAAAGTGACCTTGATGATAATCGAATCCATGGCTTTCTTGTTGCCCTGGGTACAAGGCCAGGATCATTCAGTCATGTTGTCATCTGATGAGTTTTGCAGGCTGCATATTTTGCTTGGGTGATTCAGTCTGATCAGCTGCAGCCCATTTCACTGAAATATTAATGAATGAGATCATCGGATTGTTATAGTAGGTCTGTACTGAGATTCCATGTTCACGATACTTGTTCATGTTTTGATGCGGAGTATAACTTAATCAGGCGAAAAGAACACAAACTCCGTCGCAGAAAAAATTCACGTACAAACGCAATTTTCGTTCTCGTGTATTCCGTGCCTACTGGAGCTAGGTGTTCTAACTTTATAATGACCAGTACTAACATGTCCACAGCTTCCGTCGTTTCCTGTCAGGCTTCACACCCTTTTGTTTTCTGATTAGCGGATCGCTGTAGGTTCTCCATGTGTTCGAGTGTCTACAATGGCCAAGTTAATGAGCGTTAGTCTCAGGAAAGTGTAGACCTGGGAATGCTTGTATGTCTTCGGGCAATGAGTGCTGTCAGCCATTTTGTTGCAATGAACCAATGAATAGCATGCGTTGTGGTTTTTACTATTTCAAGGACAAGGGGCATCTTAGAAGCAGAACAATAATAATCCTTGTGGTTTGTTGAGTTAATGATTTTAAACATATTAAACTTTTGTACCTGACTACACAGAAAAGTGGCCTAATTTTCAGCACAGGGTACTTGGAGTATCTCTAGAGTCTAAACTAAGCCACCCCTTTGCAAACATGTTATCGCTGCATACATATACAGTTGATGTTTTCGCGTATTTTACGTTTAATCGTACGCAGACTAGAATCATGTATGTTCCATTTAATTCTTTTCCATTGTAGCAAGGGCCACAGTTAGAAAGGGTAATACAGAACACGCTATGCATCCCAGAACGACTTCTCGAGATCCGGTAGTTCGGCGCTGTGCCTCCAAATCGTCTATTCAGCGTGCCTACTGAGGCAGAATTAGCTAAATACACGAGCCAGTTGTAACAATGGGATTAAAACATTACCGATATGAGTTCCTACAAATCACGGCACTGGAATGAATCACGTCCCAAATTACTACATGGGCATACACTGGTAGAGATTAGCCAAAGCTCATTACTATTCCATGTCCTGCCTGGAATATAAGTAACGTACCTTCCTACAGTGGTATTCTAATTATGTTCATACAAAAATGTGGACCAAGCCATTGGCTTCTTGTCAGCTAGCTGAGTTACTAGAGTGCACTTGACAAAGGTTAGTTGATACCTGTAGTTTATTTGAGGCTATTAATTATCAGCGTGGATACTTTACTGTGTGGACAAAATGTGATAGGCACACGTACTTCTACCTCGAATTTTGTCAATCTGAATAGACCTACAATGCCCAAATCAGTTTTGATTATGGCTTGAGCTAGTATTCAGTGAAAATAATATAATTATAGTCTAGGCCAGTTTTATTGCGTCTTTGTTTTGTGTTGTTTCCTCTGGTGATTGGATTCTCTTAGATTCACTGTGACAACGGGATATTAATAGGGAAATTCATGTGAACGTGCTATAAATGAATCAAGACGAACACTATTACTGTGGTCATTAAAAATTTGAGAAGTTTTTAAAATGCAGCTGTATTACCACTACGTTACAGTTCTCAAGTCAGAACCTAGACTATATGATATTCTCTAGATCTAGATGTAAAAATGGGCAACTGATACTTTTGTTCAGAAGGCCAGCACGGTTCTCATTTCATCACGGTTATATGCAAAACGGAACTCAATGGTCCTCACTGTGGACTCGTGTGGACACCTGTTGTTTAGAATAGGTTTCGACATGCAGGTTCCTCGGTGTCATCAGTCCTGTAGTTAACAATTCCGCCACTCATTTATATCGCTGAGGCTGGCAAAATAACAAAAAAATCGCAGAAAGTCCCAAAACATCTTAGCAACGGCATTATTGGTAAGGTATTGTCAGCATTAAATGGGACCGTGATACCGATTCAGTTGGAGTGGTCAGCCGGTGGTTTTGGACTGAGTCAACCAATGGGCTACGCCATACCAAAGCTTCATGCTGCAGTGTCCGGTCGGAAAGGTGGAAGAGAGAATGGGGAGTTAGTGAAAATAGCCCACTTTAGTTTTACTTTTCACAGCACTGTAATGAAAATAGCCTACTTTAGGTTTACTTTTCACAATACTGTAATGAAAATAGCCTACTTTAGTTTTACTTTTCATAGTACTGTAATGAAAATAGCCCACTGTAGTTTGACTTTTCACATTGTTGTAGACTAGTATGACGCGTAAGTTGCTTTAAAGGAGTTATGGCACTGTTTTCTTTACTGATCTTACTAAGGGTTACATATCACCAGCCTCTGAGCCTATTCTAGTATTCTCTGACTTATATGGGGTGCGCTCAGCCCTGTGCTTTGATATTATTATATTACCAAGCCCAGGCTACCATTGCATACTTATTCTCTCTTATGTTCTTTATAATGAGAACAAACCGCAAAATGTCTGTTATGTCTCCTGCAAAGTCGAGAAGCCATGCTACATGCTACGGAGTTCGTTGCAGGGGACCAGCGTTGTTTTTTTTTTTCCTCGTGGGAGTGGAGTGGGGTGGGGGNGGGGGAGGGGGGAGAGAAGCACTTCGTACTTTAAGGGCATATGAGAGTAAAGATTGGTTGGGAAATGGTTGAAGTGTTGAGGGGTGGATCGATCTTTGTCCAGAATTGCGAGACACATTCTTGTCATCTCCCGTAGGCATTCTTTGATACCGATACACTCCACTTTCTCTTCACTATAAAACCGTCTCGCTCTGTAATTATACCGTTTGACCAGCGAAAGCAAACTGAAGTCTAAGTAGCTAAAAAATATAGTATTCTCTTTTCTCCTCCCCAAACTCTTCCCCTTGATGCTGCTGACTATGAAATGGATCATCATAATCTGTAAAGTCACTCGCTGGGCATATCAAATCTTCTTGCATTCATTGTCCAAGGGAATCAGCATACCCACAATAAAAGAAAGTAAACACAATTTGATAGTGTGTGAATTCTAAAATTATATACCCATGATGTTTTTGGTGTGTATGATTGTCAGATGTTTATCGAATTGTCCACATGTTTTTGGTAAGTAAGTGTGCTTTGCACAAATTCAGCTTATTTCGCCTGGAGAGATTATGTTTTTTATTTCAGATGTTATTACAGCTAGACTTTTCTATTTCCAATGTTAAAACAGGAGCTTAAGGTTGAAGTTTTATGCAGTAAACCTAAAATTTAGGATATTTTTCCTTCTTATTAACATTTTAAGCTTTTCTAAGATCATCTTGTGAATTGACTGATAACTGGAGATATGAACGGTTTTGATAGGAAAAATTGCTAAAGTTTAGGTTTACTGTACAAAACATCAACTCAGAACTATATTCTTGACCCATGTTTTTAAGTAAAAATGCCTGCTTTATAAGGCTCATTTCTCAAGGAGGATAACTCATGCAAAGCACACATATAGCATTTAGTTTTAAGATATACACATATTCAACTTGTAGATATATAGGTTACGCTCTGTTGATCTAGAGTGTACCTAAAATATTTGTAGTAAAAGGAGAATGGTACAGATAAATGTTAGTCGGAGAGCTTGTCTCGTTCAGGTGGCATGAAATCAGTCAACCTAGATGAAATATATTATTGATGAGCCTGGCCAAGGGCAGGCATGACTGCTATCACGTGGACGGCGACGTCACAAGCCTCGTGTAAAAAAAAGCAGTGCATAAAATGTAGACTCGCCACAGACCTGAAAAACACGCGTTTTATCTAATTCCTTGATGATGCGCCCTGATGCGTCTTCCCAGCTAACACAATCATGGTCTTGGCCCAGTATTGCACCAACGTTGGCCTATGACGGCATTTGTGTTGGGCCAAGCTTGGCAGTCAAGATCGCACCGAGATTGGAAGTGAAAATCGGCGCATCATGGCTCCAAGATGGCCTGTCAGGATGGAGCCGAGACTGGGCCAAGGCTGTGCCAAAACTGCCAAGACTGTGGCAATATGACATTGACAGTTGGCACCAAGACGGTGCCAAGATGATCCCATACTGTTAATTCCACTGGAGCCAAGACTGCGCCAAGATGGTCTCATAATGGTTATGCTCGGCTCTTGGCAACGCTCCCTTACGGAGGAGCCCGAATGCACCCGATTTTGGGCGGCTCTTTACACAGCATTTTTAAAGACATTTTCTATCGGTATTTCGTATTAATTTTTTTGTTACAGGCAGCGGAAGTCGGTAAACTGGTTTTCTTATTTCCATACAGGGGATGAAAATTAATAATTAATACGATTTATAGCCGAATTTTTAATATATTTTTTGCAGAGTTATCTCTCTTTAAATGGGTTTGATAAGGCGGTGCAGCACACAGGAAAGGGTTTAACCTGTGCCGTAAGGTCTGCAAACAAACACAAAAACAAAACAAAAAATGATAGGGCGATCTTGGTTTGATTAGCAACTCGCAGTTAATGATAAATATCACTTCGTTTATTCCCGCTTCCAAAGCAGTTGTCTGGGTTTACGAGTTCGTACTATTCTGGTTTACTTGTTATATATCTAAATGAAGGAGTGTTAAGTCCTCATGCACTGAAACGAGCAATGGTCTCTTCCCAACTCGAGATTTTGACCTCCACGGTCGGCGCCGAGTCTGCAGGGGGCTGTTTAGCTAAGGAATCATACTTACACCATTCTTTAGCATTACCAGATCACTGAAGCACGATGCCTTCCTAATAGCCAGGAACAATACCCTAATTCATTCCATTATGATAAACCCACTGTCTCACCATTAATAATTCTTTATTATATGTGAATGCCGAATAGGCCTTTCAATTCATCACGCAGGCAGAGGTGAACGAATTTTGTAGCCAAGACCTTTGTGAAAAAAATTCATATTAATATCCATTTGCAGTTTTCGCGGAACGAAGCAAAATCTCTAAACCTCTCAGCCTTCTCTCTCTCTCTCTCTCTCTCTCTCTCTCTCTCTCTCTCCCCTTCTCCCTCTCCCTTTTCCCCTCTCCCTCTTCCTGTTTCTTCTTTCTCTCTCTCTCTCTCTCTCCTTCTCCCTCTCCTTTTCTCCCTTTTCCTCTCTCCCTCTTCCTGTTTCTTCTTTCTCTCTCTCTCTCTCTGTCTCTCTCTCTCTCCCTCTCTCTCCCCTTCTCCCTCTCCTTTTCTCCCTTTTCCTCTCTTCCTTTCTTCTTTCTCTCTCTCTCTCTCTCTCTCTCTCTCCCCCCTTCTCCCTCTCCCTTTTCCCCTCTCCCTCTTCCTGTTTCTTCTTTCTCTCTCTCTGTCTCTCTCTCTCTCTCTCTCTCTCTCTCTCTCTCTCTGTAGTGAGGAAGATGAAGCGCAGAGGACCTGAGAGATGTCAGCACTGTATTAAAGTAGAGGAAAGTGGAGAGTGAGACATATTTTTTTCGTGCGGCTCATTGATTCCAGAGTACTGCTGTCATGTATGTAGTGTCTTGAATGTTTGTTTGCATGCTATTAGGTTAAAATCTATTCACATATGTATGTGGGTGTCGTCTGGTTGTCAAAGAATGGGGAGAGGTTTTGGGGGAGGAAAGGAAGGGATTCAATTTTGGGCAGCCAGGTCTTTCTAGAGCCGCATTCCTTCAGAATCTGTTGCCTTGAATGAATCCAGCGCCAGTGAAGTGGAACAGGTCCAGAAATGGTGATCGTACTGTCATCATCTAATGGCCAAAGAATATTATTGTATTCTGATTGAATTTTTGTGCGTGATAGGATTTTGTATGGTCTCCTTTCTGCGATTTTTGATCCTGAGAGAAAGGGCTTTTGCCAAAGTTAATTCCACCAATAATTTTAATAGAAAAAAAAAAAAAAGAAAAAAATGATATTATCTGGACCACGTCTTAAAATGCATTTTCCAACCTCAGTTCAGTTCAAAATGAAGTTTTAGAGAAATTTTTGTGTGTCAACCTTTCAGCGCCAGTCTGCTGTACTTTGTCACCTTTACGAAAGAAGTATCCTATAATTGTTGTGTTTACACAACCACAATACTGTAGTCGGAAATCCAGGACTGTCGTTGGATGCATGATAAGTGCTTAAAATTTTGTCAGAATCTTAAACAACTTGATATCTTGACCAGATTGGTACACCTGTCTGCAGTCAGTTCTCTATTTGGTGTTTTAACAGAGCAGATAATTTGATTAGCTGGATTCTAGAACCAGAGGGACAGAGCGACTTCTGCATTTATATCATAAGCAAGTACTTTTGATATTGCTAAGAAGCGAACGGGAATGTTAGTATCTATAAATAAACCGATTATATAAATTAATAATCGATCATGATGTTGCTAAATGCTAAGATTTCACCGAGAGCGGACTCATAGAAGTGTTGATTGAATCCACTGTTTGCTATATCTCCTCTTCAAATACCATTCCGATCGGCGAAGGCGATCATGGACCTCTACCTTTGTCTCCCCACTGTACACTTCAAGATTTCAGCATATCTTTGTGCCACTCCATCCAGAATTTTCTCTCGTTGTCACCTTATGTAATATCACTTTCCATACTCGAAGATCTACACCTTCCAGGATTGGTTCCTTGGAATTCATGTTCGCCTATGTCCAACAGTGTGAGCGTCTGTAAGCCCTAAATGGCTTGGCGCATGGCTAGATTTGGAAGCGGTATCAAGTGTAATTATGGGATCAGTTACTGCTACGTCTACGGCCATGCAATGCTGCTGTGAAAATTATCAGAACGTCCATTCCTCCTTTTCTGATTCCATGCATTTGTGAAAGGGTTACCGGACTATTTTTCAGTGTATAAGATATGGACAGACTTACAGTGCTCCATGCCCGAATACTATAGCAACACAATTGTATGCTCTCCAAAGTTTTGAAAAACTAAGTATAGTTTGCTGGGGTTCTTATAATACATGCATGCATGCATGTTAAGGGCGTGTGAGAGTACATTGCTGAACAGAGGCAGGAAACCAGATAGTAGCCTTATTCATTTATCATTGCTGTATCATTATAAATCTTCCTATAATTTCTTGCTACATTTTAATGATGGTCAAAATGAAGACTGTTTGGTCAATAGGTAATTCTGACACTTTCTTTGTTTTTGTTTTTGGAATGTTCGCTTTCGAATTTTCCCTAACTGTTTAAGGCTAGACTAATCATTCCCGGTAGAAGACCCAAGCTACGAAGTGTCGCCGTTGGACATTGCTGGTATTTTAGTTACTTCTTTCACAAAGATTGCAAACGCGCCATTGTTTCATCTAAAGTTCAAATCCTGACTTGGACTAGTCGCGCATGCGCAACGGTATCAGCCAGTGATTCTCACGGTCAGGTGATCAGCGCAGTGGAGCATGGGACAAAACACCACCTGTGTCAGCGGGTTGTAGGCATGGGGTCTGTCATTATAGACTTACATCTCTAGGCGAGCATGCGGTTTTACTAGTGGGCATGGTTAGTTGGGGGAAAGTTGTTGCTAGTGTTAAATCGCTTGTGAAAATGACGGTAAACAGATCGACAACTACTCAGTTCAATTTTTTTCTTCGTTTTGTTTTGGCTGGAGTGGAACGATGGGAAGGAGGAGTGTTTAGAGGGTGAGAGCTAAGAGGGAGTGTTGAAGCTGCGAGTTAAGAATCATATCGAAGAGCAATAGTAATCGACCAGTATCTTCTGTAACCAGAAAAGTTAACTAGTTGCGACATTTGGCCCATCTGAATTTCTTTCTTTAGTTCCACAATTCCCAGACAGAAAAATTTAAAGTCCTGACTAGACAACGGGGAAGGCAGAGTGTTCATGGATCAGTAGAGAAGCTTCAGATAGTCAGAGTTTGATCTGCAGATTCTCTGTGCGACTTCGGCTCGTCTATTTTAGGCAATAATTATTGCACTGAAGAACTTCTCTCGGCTTCGTGATATCCCATTTGTATATTTTAAGGGGTTAGATTACCATTCTATTGTAGATCATAGTGTACTTCGGTGCTCACTGCCCGTTTCTAATTCAGTACATTTTGCATACAAAGTTGCGCACCAAAGTGCTCTCTTGCGAGCTCTTTTTCTGCTTTAGACATAGATCTTAGGAAAGATTTATTTCAAAATACAGTTCTTACTTCACCACCAGATTTCACACATAAGTTTAAGACACATTAATATCCATAGTGACAGTAGCGTTTTAAATTTGTGTCTCAAGAATAAGTTATCTGGAACCAAGAGAAAACACAGTTTCGGAAAGAGATATAATGACAATTGAACTTTCAAATATAAAACTCTTCGGTCACTATGTGCATTAGCGTGTCATAAACACATATGTGAAATCTGGTGGCGCAGTAACAAAAATGTATTTTGAAAAAAATCTTTCCAAAGATCAACATCTAAAACAGAAAAAAACACACACAAAAAATGCGCACAATAGAGCACTTTGGTGCGCAATTTTGCATGGAAAATGTACTCAATTTAGAAACGGGCAGTGCGCACCACAGTATTACAATATGATCTATAATGGAAGGGTAATCTACCCCCTTCTGTCTCAGCTTCACTTCCTTCTTTTGTGTGGTTGGCGACAGAACATCAAAGTAAAGTCCATTACTCGGCTTGTCCCCCTGCTGATCTACCAGATGCTATCTTAATGGCGAACATACCTAGTTAAATGGTCGTTGAGTCTGTGTGGACAAAATGCTATGGTCAAGAAAATCTATTGGCCAGTTCGTGTTACTTAGGTTAGATATGTCCAAGGCCGTTTCTACCACCCCGGAGTCCCTTCAGGGAGGGGGAGGGGGTTCAGAATGCTTCCAAGTTCACGGCTAGTAAGTTAGCATTTTCCCCTCATACTCACTGCCAACGTGGCAAGGTGGACTAAGAATAATTTGAGCATGCTCGTCCTAATCTTTTAACTTTCCAGGTTGGCAGAAAGAGTGATGTCTTCTAAGTATATTCCTGAGACTACCCCCCCCCCCNCCCCCCCCCTTTTCGCCTACATCCTTCTTCATCTTTATCTAAATCTTGAACTTTTGTAAATGACTATTCTTTCTCGGGGAAAACAAAAGAGTAATGAGAGCATATCTCCTCAGTAATCATAATAAGGTTTACAAGTCTTATGTCCAGGCCAATGCCCGTTCATGAGACTCCACACTGCATTACCCTAGCAGGATTGGGTATTCCAAGACTTCTCAGTATCCTGAAGAGCATCCAGTGCTACTGACATTTACAAGCGCTGATCGCTTGTATTCTGTCAATATTATCCACTGCCGTCGCATTCTACAGACTGTTGGGTTGAGGAAAATGTGAATGAAATGTTTCCCAAATCATTTACAAGATGACTATAACGGGATTCAAACCCATGAACTTCTGATCTTGAATGTAACTCTGTCATATTCAGCCACGCTACTATACAGTAAGAGAAATAACCTACAAAAGACTGGCCGGAGTATATTTTGTGGTAGGACCAATGTCAGGACCTTAGGAAGTCTGTGAGAGTGGGCACATGTGACTGTTCTGTTTCCCTGTTAGCCGTCGCTCATGAGAGAGAAGAACAACGTTCATGATGCCCCAGTTATATTGAACCTGTTGTCCTGAAATAGAAGGACAGTACGTTCTGGTGTTCTGGTCATTATGTCTTTGGGGTTGAGGATCCCTTCCTCTCTCTCTCTTTCTCTCTCTCTCTCACTCTCTCTCTCTCTCTCTCTCTCTCTCTCTCTCACGCACTGTCTTAGCTGGGCAGTCAAGGGTAGACAACACTGTATTTCATTTGCATTAATCTAGGCTACCTCGTACTTCAATACTTCAAGTACATGTTGGTTAATGACTCTGTCGTTCTTCAATGCGGGATACACCAGCTACTCTAGACTGTCATAAATTCAGTCTCCGAGAGATGATGACAGCAATAGCCGCCCCGCCCTTCCATCATGTCCTTACGTACCCTCTTTACTGACTGGTTTGAATACTGTTATAAACAGAAGCTGTCTTGGTTACTGGTCTGTTCGGTGCAAAATAACTAAGGCATTTTATTATATCCAAACAAAACGCACATTCCTCCCCTCCCTCTCTCTCTCTCTCCACTTCATTCTCACTTTATACACCTAGTGTCAATATGAGAGGACTCGGCGGAAAACATAAACACCAGCCCCCCCCCCC
>JAWQUT010000038.1:2165909-2168502 GCA_033807755.1 Ellobium chinense | reverse complement strand
TCCCCCTTTATTTTTTTTCCAATAAATGTCACTGGTAGCCCACAATTATTGATAGCTTTCCTGACATCTAAGTTTGTGACTTCCCGCTAAACAAATGAGGTATGAAGGTGCCACGTTTTGTTGTTTTTTTTTCTCCACTGTTGGCTAGAAACAATTTTACACCCTTCATTACTTATCAAGAGGTCCCATGCCAAAGTACTTTCCACAAATATTGTCTAACTCTTCCTCCAAATCTTGACACCTAGGAAACTGCCCCTAGATCAATCAGATTTTTAGAACTTTAGCAGTGAATCAGGCTACCTAATATTGAAGGTCTTTTCACACAGTAAAACAGGGTAGCCTCACCCTCCTAACACAAGAACCACACAGTTTATACTTGAGTGGCAATATCCAACCTATTCTGAGTCTACAAAAATGTTTGCATCTAACTAAACCTTCAAAATTCAAACTTATCTCCTTTCCTCACCCCCCTCCCCTCCCCCTGCCAATTTTCTGATTTTATAAAGACTATTATAAACTTGCATATTCTTTTGCCAGGTGCTATTGGCATCTTCTTACCCATATAACAACCAATCTCAGTTAATAAAATAATGAGATGAACTCTGTTCATCCGTTTGGAAAAAAATACACAGAGAATATATGAAACAGAAAGTACATGAATTACGGTACAATAGTAAACCTGGATCTTAGCGCACAGACAATTACAATCGCATACATCTCTTTCTCCCTCCCTCCTCTCCCTCCCTCCTTCACTCTCTCTTCCCGGCTATAGATGATGATAATGATGATGATGATCTTGAAGTTTCTGTCGTCATTATCTTAGTGGTAGTAGTTATTAATTTTTATTTGATGATGATGTGTGACTTCAGAAGACAGCAACTAGCCTACAAAAGCGTAGGCGTCTTAATTGGCCTGTTTTTTATTGCATGTGTTGTTTATTCCCCACAGGTTTCGAAGGTCGTGACCTGATTTCAACTCCAATGGCCATATATCATGTTGGAGATCAGTTTTCACTGGGACGAGTCCCTCATCGAGGGGGCCAAAAACGTCTATGTGAATCGATAAATCACACCAGAATCGTCAAGGGTGATCACTCTTAAATAAAATGGCGTCAGAACACAACAGTGGTCGCACTTATACTCCCAGGGAGGGGGCGATAAGTCCCAAAGCAAGGCGGAAGCGTGCACGCGCCCTGTTGCGCTCCCACAGCAGCTACGACGTCATTAAGGACACGTCCCCTTCCCGCCCCTCCCCCAGAGAAAAGTCGGAGCTATCGATCGATTTCAGAGCCCCAGGGCTCCTCAAGATATTCGGGGAGTCGGTGGTGGCGGGGGCCCGCTATAAAAGTGTTTTAGCTTCGACTCGCTCCACCGCACAAGAGCTGATAAAACAAGCCCTCGAGAGATACGGGCTGCCCTCTCGTCTCTACCGCGACTTCGTACTGTGCGAGTCAGTGGGACGGGCTACTGAACCCCGCGCTAGCGAGGACGGGGGAGGGAATATAACGGGAAAGATTACCAAACCCCACAGTTCAGAGAAGACCAGAAAGAACGGGACTGCATTGTCACAGCGGTCATTATCACCATCATCACTGTTTTCATCATCCAGGAAGCGTTCTTCACCCAGAACTCCAAGAAGCGCCCGGTCATTATTGTCTAGTAGGTCTAAAAGTAAAATCGACAAGAGTCCTTGCGGTACGCCTCGTGCCCCATGTGACTCGCCTCGTACGCCCCTGGGTTCGCCTCGGACTCCCTGTGGATCACCATCCACGTCCAGGGGCTCACCTAGGACCAGCGTGTGCAACCACAACAAACTCGTGAGTAACGAACAAGAACTGCTCAACTACCGTCCACCGAGAGTGTACGGGACTGGTCGGCCAGCTCTGTTGACAGCCGAAAGTAACAGAACAGAGTGCATATCTCGACATTTCGCTGCTGGAGTAAGTGCTGGTAAGGATTCCCCTAGGATTATCAATAATGTTCTAAAACCTAACAGCAACGCCAACATCCGTTACAGTGGCGGCTGCAACGATAGCAACGTCATTGATGAGGGAGGATTCGAGGAGGACACGGAAAGGACATCAGACTGGACAGAAGTCTCTCTGCGAGTTCTAGCTCACACCGATAGACCACTGGAGCTGCAGGATTACTGGAAACCTCCAGAGGGTCTGAGTCGCCGGTTTGAGCTTAGACGACGCTGTGACGTAATCATGAACGCCGCAGACGACGACACCCTTGGTCTAAACGACAATGCCAGGAAGATTATGATGTCCAAAGTGTCTCCAGGAGTTATTCCTTACACGGAGTATAGTGGCGAATCTTCCCAAAGACGATCGACTTTGAAAGAGGAGTGGGATAGAGCATCCATGCTGACCAACGCCACTTTGACCTACGGCTCGGGACGAGAGCAAATTCTCACCAATGCTGTGGAAGGGGATACTCGCCAGGCATACGTCTGTCCATCTATCTATCCATATCTATTGACACTCAGAGGATGCAGTATTCAGAAAGATCTCGTGCTTTACCCATTGAAATCCAGATCGCTGTCGATTGGCAGTGCTGAAAAGAAGTCCCAAAGTGATGACATAAGGTTG
>JAWQUT010000038.1:2155909-2160909 GCA_033807755.1 Ellobium chinense | reverse complement strand
TGAAAGAGGAAATCTACAGTAATCAGAAATGATGTTACAGGACCGTCAAATTGGCAAACGTAGTTTTGAATGTCGTAAAACACACACACTGTTAAAATACAGTGAGATGCAGCAACTAGAAATAACGACATTTGTATTTCCCTTGGTCGCTACACAAAATATTTACAACCCTTTGGAACTATTTGAATGGAATCTTTTTTTCACTGGAAGTAATTTTCACGAGTCAGACTCAAGATGCGAAATTCACGAAAATTTGACCTCGCGAAAACAAACAAAAACATTTCTACCGTACGCTATGATGAGTAATATATATAGATCATGCTTTTGATAAAAGATGCTACAGATATGTTTCAGAATGCTGCATCCTGAATAAATTAGGGGCCTTTTTTGGGAACTGAACAACAAGTTTAATAAGTTTATTCATCATAAGCCCAGACCACAACAGTGATACATAGGCGGACGATACATTTAACGGGACATAAACAGATTAAAAACTATCATGACATGTTACATTTTACGCAGAACAACCTATGCAGAACATTCACTTGCACAAGTCTCCATTCATTCCCAGCAGTTATTCTTACTTCCATTCATAAAAGTATATTAACTCCCTACTGAAATTTTTGTAGCACACTTTCTACGAATGTTACTAACTTAACTAGGAGATTTCACATATTATTTGTTGAGGACGTTATGGTACTCCGCAAAGTATAATGTCTATTTGCATGGAACATGGATGGATCTTCCACCAAATGCTGGAATGACTTTGCTCTTGTATTCTTCAGATGCTATCTGTGTGAATCTCTTAAAGTATCTGAATGTTTGCCTGAGT
This sequence comes from Ellobium chinense, assembly GCA_033807755.1. NCBI lineage: Eukaryota > Metazoa > Mollusca > Gastropoda > Ellobiida > Ellobiidae > Ellobium > Ellobium chinense. Next base: position 2,160,077 of record JAWQUT010000038.1, on the reverse strand, counting down.
GTCAGTTCACAAGAAAAGGAATAGTTGAGAAACTTTGTAAAAGGCCAAAAGGCCATGCAACAGTAAACTTTTTTTTGTGGAGACTCGTTTCCCACAAAGCTTCCATATAAATGTAAAGGCATCAATGACTAAGCCACTAGGAGCTGCAACTGAAGTTGATGTTGTAGTGTTCCTACAAAGACGGACTGATAAGCGGTTCACGTTCATTACAGTGAGCCTCCAGTTATTATAGTCTGGCCTAAAATTGAGTAAATAATCTCGCGTAATTTTTGTTTCAGGTTCTTTCCAAGTCCCTGTCGCAGCAAAAACAAGAAAGGTGAGCCAGTATGATCAAGAACGGCACTTTTTGCTACTTGTCAACTTGTCTGTCAGACTGATCGCTTGACAAGTTCATTGAGAACAAAGCATAATAATATCCTTATCATAGCGCTTACACAGCATTTCCTATTATTAGTAGCAGCCTAGCCTGGACCTATGTTTTAAGACATTACTGTGGAGTAAGATTTAAGGAGCAACATTAAGTCTATTAATAACTGTGCATAGAACAAAACAAAACAACTCATTATTTCCCTTCTCCAATTTTGCAATCTAATCTTCTTCTCATTTTCAGCGCCATATTTGGCCTCCGTGACAAACGATTCAGCCAGTCAGAGGCCGATTTCTTTCCCAGCATGGTCACGTGGCTTTCAAACGTCATGGCATTGCTGGGACACTTCCGGACATCGCAATTTCACTCATATGTTAGCAGTTTGTCTCGACGCCATGATACTTCACCTGCCTTGCAGGAAGCTGTCAACAGCCTTGAAGAGACGGTCAACTTCCTGTTTCAGCAGACAGTTTATTCAGTGACGAAGGTGAAAATAATAATAACAATAGACTACATTTGTAAAGGGCCTTATCCACAGACTGGCTACAGGCGTTTAGACATAATTGTTTACATTCTTTGAGATACACACACATACACACACACTCAACTGAAAAGAGTGCAATAGGTTTGCAAACATAGAAACACGCACAGTCGCATATGAGAACACACATACACATACAAACACACATACGCACACAAACACACACACATCCACCCCCCCCCTCCCAACATACATGCGAGCCATAGTTTATGTGCATTTGAGGAGCAAAAGTCTCAGATCAGGGGATAGCATGATTTCCAGCCTCTGATACTATAGTGATCTTTTTTCCTTCAAACTGTCTTGAACACATGTACTGAACACATGCAAAAATAAAAAAAAATTAAAAAAACAACAACAAAAAACGAAAGGCAATGCTTTATATGAAATGCCTTCTCGTCAGTTAATATATGAGAGCATTTAAACCTCGCACTGTTCTGTCCTACCTTGCAGGTTTTATACGACCCAATCAACAGTCTCATGCGTAGTGCAAGCCAGGATGACAATGCTTCTAAATCGAGTGACGCCATTGGTCGGATAGTCACAATTTTACAAGCGACGCAACAACTGGCAAAAGATGTTTTGTTACATAATGACGTCACCAGTCAGCTGATGGTGTATCTACTGTTCTTCGTGTCTACTACTTTATTTAACAGAGTTATTGGCAAAGGTGAGTCGTATTTCGCTATGCATGCGCTAATTTCTTGGTCACCTTTACTTGTCTTGTGATGTAAAACGCAAATGTCCTCTAGGGTGGCACAGCACATTATTTCAATGTCATGAAGGTATGCTTTGAAAACATTTAGTGGTTTACATGATAGGATACTAATAATTTCTCTAGGTCTAGATCTAGTTATTGTGGAAAGAAAATTACAATAATACCTACATATTTTTTCAATTTTCATACTTTTACCGTGACTGCGTGTCTGGAAATCAGTTGTGTGATTCTCGTCTTTTACTTTTAGATTAGTACCTCTGATCTTCACGCATAAAACCAATGGTATTGTCGTTCTTGAAAAAAAATATTATACGAATTTTTTATTTAAAAAAAAGCATTCATCCCCTTAATTAAATCTGTGTGCGTGAATGTGTTTGATGGCTATCATTTGTGGGTCAGAAAATGACACACATACGCACATATTCTCAGGTTTCCAGGGAAACGATGCCATCCTCCGAAATTCTTCAAAACGATCCGATTCTTATGAATGCGCTTAAGAAAGCGAAGCCCCATTTGCCCTCGAAGTATACATTTTACAGTCATTAATCACATGTTTTTTTGTCTATCGGTGATATCCAGGCTCATTATTGTATAACCGAGACTCTGGTGCCAGGCTTCAAGAAGACATCTCAGCACTGGAAAGATGGGCCAATGGGGCTGGGCTGGAGGCGGAATTTGTGAGGGTTTCAGAACATATCATGTCACTCACAGATCTACTGGCCAGTTCCAAACGTTCATTGCTGAGAGTAAGTTTTACAGATCAATTAGTACCAAAATGCATTCTGCACAAGATGCAAATTTATGATGAAGACCTTGCATCTTTCAAGCCTTCGAAAAGCAATCTTACAATCAACGCCTGGTAGAATATAAAGTGTTTGTACTGTGAGAAAGTCTAGCTGAATAATCAAAAGATAGAATAACAGAGAATCGAACACTGTGAAAGTCATACTTATTAATGAGATTTACTCTTCATTAAGGTACTTATCTCTGAAGTTATTGTATTTTGTTCCCAATTTCAGCTGGACTGGGCCAGCTTCCAGAAGCAGTTTTCGCCCCTCACAGATGCTCAGCTTTGTAAGGTGCTCGCCGAGTATCAGCTGGGAGATGGGGCTGTCGTACCACCAGCATGGTATCCACCTTATCCTGTAGATGTAAAACAAGGTAATGTATCCTTCTCTTCCTCCTCTTCATCATCATCATCACTGTCGTAAAAGTGAAATTTTTAATATTTCAGCTCATAACAGGTTAAATGACAAATTTATAGAGGAGCTAAAATGTTTAAACACAGCTCCAAACATTTCGGCTACAGCCAGTGGAAATGTTAAGAATCAGCATCATCATCATCATGTCATCATCATTACCAGTACTATCGTCGCCATCATCGGCGGTAAAGTAGTTCAGAAAAGCACGTCTACTAACGAGAGTATTGCAACGAGCTGCCTACATGAATAAATATTGGAAAGTGCACGCTATCAAAATATAATAAACATGTCTGAAGAAAAGAGTCCACATTTTCATGAAGTTGCCCTTCATCCCTGATCACATCATCATTTCATTACCGCCTTTATTACCAGGGTTGGGCAAGTACACACCAAAAATGTCAGTTCAAATCAAGCTCAGTTCACTCTTGGAAAAAACGCCCTAAGATCAAGTTTAGCTCCTTTGAAAATTTAGTTATAAATTTCAGACCAGATCAGTTTCCCCTGCCCTGTTTTTAGAAATCGGCACTCGATTCTGGATTTCGACGTAGATGTGAACTGAACTGAACTTGCGGTAGAAAATTAGTTCAGATCAAGCACCCAAAATAGCTATAGTTCAAATCCAGTGGCCGTATGCATAATCATAACGATAGTTAACGCACCGCGGTAACCACGGAAACTCTTAAAACATTAGTTGTGTTCACTGAAGTAAAAACAATGAATATGCAAATACCGCCAATCGCCACAGATCAGTTCGTCCAAATTAGCTCAGATCAATTTCACTTGAACTGAACTTAAGATCACGAACTGCGTTCGTATGATCTCAGTTTGCCCAACCCTGGCTATGACCCACAGTCATGTGCTTTCCATCCCAAAAAGACATTCCAGTACTGCTTTGTCACATCTCCCTTCTCATAATCGTGTACTCCTAGATCTGATGCTGAGCCTGTCTTCCCATCCGCAATTCGTGATCCCCGACCAAGCTACTGAGATAAACCTGCGAGAGACTTTCCCTCCAGCCTTCTTCAGACATCTTGAGCAGGTCCAGCAGCGCTTTTCTTTAGTCGGAGGTTAGTGAATATTACAGCAATATTTATATCTACTTTTCTCATCTGTTGCAACTGGGCTCATTTCTCGCCCTCTCTCGTTCTCTCTCCCTCTCTTTCTGTCTTTCTCTCTCTCTACTATAAGCTCGATGTTTTTTAACCTCGAAAAAAGCCATATAATGCAGTAAAAATTCGCGAGACAATAATTTGTAGTTGTGTCTTTGGGGCATTTGGCGAGTCACAGGCTCACGGATTAAATGTAAAAATTTAAAAATAATATACAATGGTCACCCCCCCCCC
>JAWQUT010000038.1:2085948-2152915 GCA_033807755.1 Ellobium chinense | reverse complement strand
CGAAAAGGAGAGATCTTTCAAAAACACAGAAATGTGAGGGAGGGAGAATGAACACAGCAAAGCCAGATGAGCGGTTCATGGGGAATAGGAGAACGAAAGAACGCAATAGAGCAAGAAGGAATAAGGAATGAAAGAGGGGACCAGAGTCAGAAAAGGTATTGAGGAAGCAAAGCAGGGAAAGAAGAGACGGAGACAGGCAGAAATCTAATACTCTGCACATAATAGGTGTTAGGCGTCTATTCTCTAATACACAAGTACTGAATTATCCACCACCACCACCAGAACTTTCTGCTTGTTCTTTGTCACTATTGTGTTTCTGAGCCTACCCTCTCTCCCGTGGATTACCCTATTGTGTTCGGTCTTAAATGGGTTAATATAGGTTTCCTGCAAGGCGTAAATCTCGGGTCAAAAGCCATCATTGTAACCCCATAACAACTGCTTTAAGCTCCCACTGACTCACACATTCAAACCCACATAAAACAAACTTTAACCCTTTTGTGATGTTGGCTTAGAATAAGAATGTGACCCACGGTTCGAAGTTTATCAATTTTACGAGGCGTAGGCATTAAACAAGGGATAGTGTTTCTGAACACTTCACTTTATTTATTACCACAATATCTATAACCCTCTGTCTTTCCACCTCAGATCTTAACTAAAATAAAAGCAACCCCTCCCCTGCCCCCACCCGCCATATTTTCCCCCTTAGATCATAACCAGGACTGTACTGGGCAAGTTCACCCCAAAAATCAGTTCAGATTAAGTTCAGTTCAGTAAGAGAAAAAAAGCCCTAAAATAAAGTTTAGCTCAGTTCTATGAAAATTGAGTCGTTTTTAGATAAGGTTTTTGAAATCGGCATTCGGCTGAAATTTTCGAGGCAGATGTGAAATGAACACAAATTAAGGTAGAAAATTAAAGTTCAGATCAAGCACTCAAAATAGCTGCAGTTCAGGTCCTGACCAGATTGCCTGAAATGGCTATCAAACTCAGATCAAGTTCACGTGATCTGAAGTTCGTGAACTGCGTTCATACGATCCTAGTCGTAACCAGGTAACTATCATCTTTACAATTCCTGCAGGACGGGATGCACCTCAGCAAAACTTGCAAAAGTCGGAATAAGCGTCCTGATTAAATTTAATGATGTACTGGCGAAAGTAGATAGTGGAACTATCCTGCAAAGATGATAATGGCCCTTGTGTTAATAAAACAAAAAAACACAAAAAAAGAAATCAATTTCATATTACCCCAGAGATAGCGTGAACCTCATTTAATATTATTATATCATCTCTCTGAGTTAATAAAAATGATAAATTAACTCAAGTCTTAGTGTGAATCGATTTTTAAAAAAGCAACACACACACACACACACACACACACACACACACACACACACACACACACACACACACACACACACACACACACAGACAGACACACACGATGGCTTTGATCATTTATATTATACGGACATTCATTGTCATCCTTGTCTTATTCTTTGTTATTATTACTATTATTTATAGCAGCAGTAGTAGCAGTTGTTATTGTTGTTGTTATTGTATGTGTGAATGCTTGAAATAAGTATCTAAATAAACATAAATAAATGTTATTAATGTCTTGAGATGGGGAGAAGGAGTAGCATAAAATCATCTTCAAGCCCTTCCTCTCGTGAAGTGGGGAAGGGGGGGGGGAGCGGGGGTAAATTGAAATCGAGTTCATCTTACCACCCTCTCCTCCCCCACCCCGATAATCTGAACGCGATTTGAAGTCACTTAAAGCAGGGTGGGTGGGTGTAAGGTAAAGTGGAGCGAGGGGTAATCCGAAGCCGCCACCCTTGTATTCTGTTCCTCATCCTACCCGAGCTCTCTCTTGTATTACTAGTAAAGCCCCACGCAGAGTCATGCAAGTTCACCAATGAAATAAAATCAGATCATTCAGTTCATTAAAGGAAAAAAAGCCCTAAAATCACGTTTAGATCAGTTGCATAAAAATTAAGTATTTTTCGATAAAATCAAATCTCTTGCGTTGAAATTGGCATTCGGTTCTCATTTTCGCGGCAGATGCGAACTGAATAGAATTAAGTTAGAAAAATTAAAGTTCAGATCAAGTACCCAAAATAGCTACAGTTCATATCTGACTTAGTTCGTCCAAAAAAGTTAGATACAGTTTTCATATGATCTCAGTTCTGCCCAATCCTGTTGCCACCACACCAGGCATGCTCAAGACCATACTAAATCACCTGAAAACAGTTTATGTGACAGGAGGAATCTGGAGACTAAATTTTTCTGTTAATCCCGAAAGCCCGTCCTAAACTGTGAGGAATGTAATTTGGTATAATTACTTAACATAAATCCGTTAAGTTCTTAAATCTTGCTTTGACAGTTGTAAAGTTCAAGGGGTGTATTAATTTGGTCCTAATTACACTGCCTAAAACATGACAGTCTCTAATCTTAATGAAATACGTTGTCATAGATCTCAATCTGTGGCGACGTAGTTCTTAATGCATGCCCACGACTCCGCGAGAGTCTGTACCATTGTTCCACGGGAAGTAAGTGATGCGTTCATGTGCGCAAAGGGCAAAGTACTGGTACTTACTGCATGCTTCACTAGCTACTGCTCTACCCCTGTGGGCATTGTTTGGACTGAATTGGTGAACGAGATTGGGCATAATGGACTTAATCAATAAAGAAGACTATATTTGGTCCTGTAGATCTTTTCCAAAGTAATAGAGGGTTGCGTTTTTGCACACGAAACTTCATTGAACGCCAGTTAAACCCAAAACTACTGACAATTTTTAAGGCAATATCTCCCCTTGTGTTCTATTTTGGGTAAGAATCTGGTTTAGGAGTAGAGTTAAGGACTTAAAAAACAAAAATAATATAAATAGGATATTTCCTTGACACAATCACTGCTAGGAACTCTTTCATGTGTGCTCTCTATTTTCTAATCCTGCCCCCTAAACCTAACCTAAGCTTGGAATATTGTCCATCAAGGAAGTCAGATATATGCATTGCCAATGTCAGGCAGCCTAAGCGTGCTATTAATAAGATTTAGTTTTTGCATAATTTAAGAGCAACATCATGGAACTTTCCTATGCCAAGGGTCTATACTGATATTTAGAGGCAGGGGTAGAACTCCGGAAGTCCGGCAAATTTATTTAAGAAATCGGGAAGCTGAAACATCCCCGAATTTTCGGATCAGACAATAATGGCTGTGTCACTTGTAAAAGCTCAAGCACTGCACAAATCACCCCTTTATGAGTTACGTCAAAAAAAAAAAAGCCCATAAAATGATAATACTTCATTATAGGTAACGAAACAATTTAACAGATCTCATGAATTTTCGTAATACACGTGTTATAATTTAGTTATATGCACATGTCATATCTACGAGTAACTCATACACAGCCATGGAAAGGTAGTTTGTAATGCTGTCTGCCATTCAGTCAAGGTGCGACTTCGGTGATTCGATAACAACAGTGACAAAAACACCACAAAGCGACCATAAACAATGAAAGACTATTTTACGACAGTTCAACGCAGTCGTGCAATGTCATCTGGAGGTGACGGTCGACACTTGGACACAGCATCTCACTGTTTACGACATTTTGCCGCAAGGGGTCAACCATTTGTTTTCCCCTTCTTTATTAGGAAAAACCAGCGTTGCGGTGTTCACAGAGTGTGTCTACCGTGCAAAACCCCTTTATCTGACAACACTGTCTTTAATAGAAGATATAGGCAGTATTTGAGAACTTGCGCATTAACGATGGGATCTCTTATCATCGTAAGAATTACATTAAGAATTCTTCATTATTAAGGGTGCATCCAACACCAATATACTAATGTAATTCGTACGAAAGTAAGAAATCCCATCGTTTATGCACAAGCTCTCAGTTGTTGCTTCACTGACACGCATGAGGGGCGCTGCCTTGTGAGTAAAGTCTTGTGATCTGAAATTATTTATGATCTGTGTCATGACACTATCACATTGTCGTTAAGAGTTTTTGGATGAATCCTCTAGCCTGTTCGACTCTCAGAATTCAAACTACACTCCTGTAACGACTTACAGCAAAGCTATACTACTTGATTTCATGCAGTTTTGCCTTTTTAAACAAATGTTCCAGGGCGGTCCCCATACACACATTAGCCAAAAACAGTGTGGTTTAATGGAGACACAGGAAGTTTATATCAGTGGCATCATTTAAGTGTATTAGTACCTCTGTCATCTTCTGCAGATTTTATTCCCATAATTCTGTGGTGAGGTGGCAGACATTGCTCGTGAAATTCTGGACACAAAAACTTTTTTTGTTTGATGCAGCTCGCGCTAAATTAATTAATGTGTACTGTAAAAACTGAAGATGTGAAAGAGTGCATTAGATGAAATTGTGCATTCTTGAACAGAAGGTGGGAATGAGCAGACTTAAACAGATATTCAGATAAATTGTATGTTTGTGAGGGGTACTTGAAAGAAAAGAGAATCAGAAAAAAAAAAAGTCCGTAGGATAAACACTTTACCCAACATTTCCCTCAAATGCAAGTTTTCAGTCAGCGACCTTGGCCTGGAGGTCGTACTTATGCACACAGTTTACAGGTCGGTTATGAGGAGAAATGATAGAATCTGGATGATGTTTCCTCGCTGTAAATAGTACGAGTTGCGATCCAAAAGTCACCGATCTGTGCCCGTAAAAGCACGTAGACTTGTTCTAGGCTTTACAATCCTCTATCACTCTCCAAATAGGGGTTAGTGCAATGATCCCAGTGCCGTTGCTTTGATACAAAACACCCTTGGAAATATGTATGTGCCTTCTTGTCGATCATCACCTGAGATTCAGCTTTATAAAGCTAGATTATCTTCTATCATCACACATCTCCTCTTCCTCAGTCGAATTTTCATATCCTTGGGAAGAACCGCACGAAGTTGTCTGCAGGTCAGAAGATCAGTAGGCCTACTGACTTTCATTATGGGGTTCTGGCGGGAAATTAGAAGACAGGACTTCACTTTACTTTCCCGATCCAGCATCCTTCTGGGTTTGAGCTCTTCGGCAATATGCTATGGTGTAGTAGTAGTATGTGCTTAGTTATATTTTCTAGCTGTATGCGGTCTGAGTATAAGATATATCCAAGGTCTTGTTTGGGTGGAAGGCTCTTCTGTTGCAGATTATTTAGAGAGGAGCAGCTGAACAGGAAATGCTTCACTGTCTTATTTGGCTGGTCACATAACGGGCAGAGTGGAGTGATCTGCAAAGTAATGTAGTATCGACTAACCGCTGCTGCTCCATGACAACGCCTTGGGACAGTCTGTTTTCACATGTTTTTTCGTTTTTCGGTCTCAAAGAACATGGCCGTCGTCCTTTGTCGGACTATTGCCTGCGTTACCTCTTCCCAGTGGTGAAAATTCAGGTGAGGAAGAGGATATGAGATTACAGAATGCTGAATCGCAGATGGTGCTTGATAGGCTGAATAGAGGAGAGCTTCTAGGTATAAAGATGCCGGTGTTTTCTTTTCTACTGTTGGATATATAAGCTTTTACACTATTCCGTAATATATGAAGGGATCCCATGCCAAATTATTTTCCACATATATTTTAACTCTTCCTCCAAATTTTGACACATAAATAATGCACCAAGACCAATTACAATTTGAGAATTTTGGCAGCCAATAGTCAACTTCAGGCTACCTAATATTTTAGGCTTTTAATACAGTAAACGGGATAATACCGGTAGTAAACATGATTTATACTTGAGTGGCAAAACCCTCCCTTCTCTGAGTTTACAATAAACCTTTGAAATTCAAATTAACCTCTTTCCCCCTTCCCATGGCCAATTTTCCGATATTAAGGGACTATTTAAGACTGCTTACCTTTATGCCATGTACTATTGGCGTCTTCATATCTTTAGGCATGGCAATGGCGCCGGAACATTGTACTAACTCCCAACTGGACTACTTCGAAAGATGACAGAGGAATTTAACACCAAGAGTATGTCTGCAAACTTTTATAGGCCCAGTCAGGGTACTTTTGGATTGCACCTCGTATGAGTGCAAACCGTTGCGCCATTAGCGCTAATAAATCGTAGAGATAATATAAATGTAATAATTTCTGTTGCCTGTAGCTATGGGAAGAGGTTGTCAGATAGGCCGTGATAGCGAAAGATGGGTTAATATCTGTCTGAGTGAAGTCGCTGATGACTGTGCGCTTGATGTGTGTCATGATGGCTTTATTATTTTGAGATTGGTTAGTTGGGTGAAGATGGATGGAGGAGAATAATCCTTTTTTTATTGAAATGCTTTTCAGCACAGTTATGGCTATAGCAGAAATTAGGCTCCCCCTTCCCCGCTCCCGCTGAGCCACCGAGAAGAGTGCCTTTTAAACGCCACAACAAGAACAAAACACAGAGAAACCTGCTCTCAGAGGGCTACGTTGTTTGTTCTAAGCGGTTGAACGAAAGGCGCGGTCCTTTTATTCTGTGGGCGGTCTCTCGGAGATTCCCAGCAAGGAAATATCAGTCTCTACGCAAACTAAGACGGCTGCGATTGAAGCGAAAGAGCTAGAAAACAGTGATCTGGCTTGCAAGGTGTTTGTTATATCTTTGCTTCATTTATCAGCATGCATACCACCTTTGATACTAGCTACATCCTTCCCCGACATCGAGCTGTTGATAAGAAGTTCCACTAACAAATTTGAAACCATGGATAGTGGCCGCCATTGTTGCCGAACTCCTACTTCCGGTGTACTGCAAAAGATTCCAAATTTTTAACTAACTCTAGAAGTTGCCTGCACTTCCCTGCTGTACCTATCGTGAGGGCAGTAAAAATAACGTTCTCCAGGATTCAAACCCGGGATCTTTCATACCAAGAAACAAGCATTCATTCTCTTGGTCACTCTGCTGGCAAGGGTTGTGGCAGCTCTACAGAAAAGTCGATACTTACAACATGAACTGCTAAAACGCATGCCGCGTATAAACACATATACACACAGAATTTTCCACAAATCCGACGGGCGGTATCTGAAGAATTCAAAGAATTTGGGTTTAGGAGCGCAGCCAGCGAAGGAGGTGTGGGTGAATTGACGAGAAAGTTGCCTTAACCCTTTAATTACCAGCTTAGCTTAGGCACCCCTTGCTTTATTCTAAACACTATGCCAAGGGGTGCACATAGCGCAACTCTGTGAAAACCAGGATAGACGTTGCGACAATAATAGTAGGGCCTTTTTTTTGTTGTTATATGAAGTAGCCTACATGTATCATAATACTTAAAGCTGTTAACGGGTAATGCATTGAACTTGNAAGGTTGGGGGGGGGGGGGGGGGGGGGGGAAAGGCGGCGATGGCAGGGCGATCCGGTAAATATAGACTTTAAAAAATTGGTGTATTATACACTGTATCAAGAACGTCCAAATATAACCTCTCTCTCTCTCTCTCTCTCTCTCTCTCTCTCTCTCTCTCCTCTCTGGTTGACAGAGTCAGTGACCAGTCCACATTTCCCACGACATTTGTCGCCCTGTCCGCTCATGAAAACCTTGCCTCAAGGTGCGAACAATTTTTTTTTCTCACAATAGCTAGTAGCACATTGTAGCCACTGCGTTTAGGTACAATTACAGCTTGTGAAAGCTAGCCATGAATTTCCACAACTGCGAGCCCTACTACTGGACAGTCATCCTTGGCCTTCTCGTACAATAAGAAGTTCACACGTTTTATACATCTGTCCCAGAGTTACGCGAAAACCTTAAAAAAAAAAGAAAAGGATATACACCATCTAAGGCGATATAATGATCAGCAACAACAAAACATGGTGTTTTTTTTTCTTTCTGTTAAAACCATTGGTAAAGTATGATATAACGAGGATACATGATCAAATAGGTTAATGTGTTTGTGTGTGTGTGTGTGTGTGTGTGTGTGTGTGTGTGTGTGTGTGTGTGTGTGCGTGTGTGCGCGTGTGTGTATGCGCGCGCGCGCGTGTGTGTGTGTGTGTGTGTGTGTGTGTGTGTGTAATGAGGCTCTCGGCTGCACATCTTGTATCAGAACGGCGTAACTGTAATCGGAAAATAAGTATAATATGTAAGCTAACCGTGAATTTTTGAAATCGGCTAAAATTTTGCCTCTAGACCACTGTAAAAACTGTTACCATACTTTGCTTTCAAGACTTTTGCAATTCGAATCGTCATTTTGCACGTCACGACAACAGTAACGACACTTTGTCTACCAAAAAGACAGGCCAGATGCGAAACGCTTGATTATAAACATTCGCAACCAACTACTCTAAACTCGTGAATCACGCAGCTGTCATACTGTTCCACTTACACTGGCTATGGCAAATGACATTGATGCAAAATGGTTTTTATTAATTTCATCCCAAAGCAAATCTTCACACGACAAGAAATTAAAAAAGATAATAATTTTGTTTCCTCTTGAAAAGTGGGGCTCTTACCCCGTTTTATTTACTCCAGAAATTTCCGTGATTTTCCTCCGCAAGCTTGTAATTGTGAACACAGTAAACTATTGACAATAATTTTCTGTCCGAATGTTTTAGAATGTTTACATTTGGGACCATATGCGGAATCCTAACGTTAGTTAACGCATTGCGATAACTACGGGCCCTCCCACCTCCTCCCCCCCCCCCCCCCCCCCCNAAAAAAAGTAGTGTTTACCGTAGTTAACAGAACGCCTCAAGGGTACCAGGCCGATGAGATAACATTCTGTTCATGAAATATTGTACCACTTATTCGATGTAACACGCACACTTGTATTATCTTCATTTATGAGGAGTAGACCCTATCTGTTGCGTGAGAAACCATGAGGTCACAAAACAGGAATAATGTTTCTCGTGTGTGTCTGTCTGTGTCACAATCAATTTATACATGATAATTTACCATTATATCTTGTTTTTGTTTCAGGATACGACTCGGACCCCGGTACAGTTTCCGTGAGATACAGACATTCCATGCCGGAGGCACGTGACATCGCCACCAAAGGGGAGATAACTGGCGAGGTTTTCACTGTTTCCCTCAACAAGGCGGGGTCCAAGTTGGGGATGGGACTTATTGATGGACTGGTGAGTTTCACTTTTCATAAGAAGAACTACCCACCCCCTCCCCTCCATTTAAGCCTCTGATAAACCCTTAATCCCTCTAAATACCGTTGACCTCTCGTTACTTTACCATCAAGTTCAGAAAAAAGTGGCTGTTATTATGTTGTTCATCATGTACAGAAATTACGTGTAGTTTTGCGTTCTGTAGGTCTCTGAATGGGGCAACGACTCTCGGAAACAAACAAACAAACAACAACAACGACAGCAACAACAACAACAACAACCAAAAACAAACAAGTCACTACGTATGCAAAGATGGATAAAGTCAAATTCAGTATCATGGCGTTTCAAAGTGAATCACATGGTAAGTTCCAAAGACAACTGAAAGATGCTTATCTTATTTATTTGCAGCATACGTCTCTGAAACTCCCAGGAATCTATGTGAGAAATGTTCTACCTGACACCCCCGCTGCCCTGTGTGGTTGCATCCGTGTGGGAGACAGAATACTTGCTGTCAATGGCAAGAGTATTGTTGGGGCGGACTACCAAAGGTAAGGCAGCATTCGTTATATAAAGCTTCGGACATTGCATTTTAAAGTATCACCTTTGGGAATGCAGTCCAGTACAGATACTGGTTAGCGCTTTGTAGGAAATGGCGGTAAAATACATGCACATGTCCAGTTTTGTCCACATAAATCGATATTTAAGAGCTTGCGTATTAACGATGTATCTCTTATTGACCCTGCACGTTAAACGCTACTAACGGTGCAGTCAGCACCAGTGGACTAATGTAATTCTTACGATGGTAAGGGATCCCACCGTTAATGCGCAAGCTCTCAATTGGTCTATAAAGATGATAGTGATTTTAACGCATGTTAAGTGGAAGACGAGATTGGGTATTGTAAATGACAAATAACTCTTAGAGTGTAAATGTTGCTGTAATTCATCTGGAATGAAATTGTCAAAGCTTGCCATATGAACTTAGAACTTAAATTACGTGTGCAGCTTTGTCTTAGAAAACGTGTGGAGAACATTCAGCGTATTTTTGGGATCACGGAAGACCAGAAATCCTGCTAGTTTAAGTCATCGACTCATACGCATTTCTTGGCTCAAGTTTTATAATTAGTTTACTGTAATACAATTTTCTTGTGCTGTTTTTGTTTATTCCATATAATAATACACTAAATCATAGGAGAAAGTTCACAGATATGATTTTGTTGTTGCTGTCATAAACTTCTGTTGTACAGAAAGGTGTAAATTGAACGGAACTCAAAATTGCATGTATTTCTCTTTTACTATAGGTTGATCAATTGCACCATTTTTCTCTTGCAGTGCAATGAAACTGATTCGCTCCACTGGGCCTAGGCTGAATCTACTTGTGGCCAAGTGCGACCGTTCTGTGGCATCCAAAATATCTGCGTCCAATGCTTGAATGCTGCACTAAGACATGAGAGAGCAGTTATGATTACACAATCACTGGAGTACCATAAAATGGCATCAGATAGTGCACAAATCATTACAAATGAATAAAGCCAGTTACAAAGATTTATGGAAGAAGAATCTGGAAGTTAAAATATTGGAAAGACTTACCATTTCTCTACATGCATCTTGCCCCTTTCCTTGAAAGTGAGTGAAGTTAAAACGAAATCAAGTATTGTTATAGAGTCTCTTGTACATGAATATGCATTTGAAATAAAGTAGACACTGGTTAAAATGAAATCTGTGGTACCAAAGACGTATGTTTGATTTAAACACAGGTTTGGTTTAGACACAGAAGCCTTGAAAAAAGGAAAGTAAATGGGACTTCTTGTTTCCTTTCATTTTAGCGGTACTCTCTGTTTAAGAATTCCATTTTAAGCATTGTCGACTGCAGATGCTTCGAAATACTGTCCTACTGAATGACTGCGTAGTTACTATGGGTTGGTGGTTATTGACCAGAGTTAAATGGTTCTAGACATCAGTCTGTGTAATCATATTTCAAGGTAATATCACATGTACATTGTACATGTACTACTAGTGTCTATTTAGCTCGGTGCAATGGAAGAATTGCACTACAAGCATTCACCTAAAAGTAATATCAGTCTTCCTCTTCCTTGTGATTTTCTTGCTGTGATCTCTCATTGGGAGCGAAAGGACAATTCCATGCGTCATGTCATGTCAGAGAGAATACTGCGTCCTGGTACTGCAGTAAGTTCACACTGAAACTAGTTGTTTCATATGTCTGAAATTCACATATCTTCTACATGTGCCGAAAGAAACTGCATGGTGCCATTAGGTTTGGGGATTGATCCATTAAATCTACATATCAGATGGCAGCTGTCTGATTGCTTTTGCTGACTGATTATGGCAGCTTCCGATTGCTTTTGCTGATTGATTATGTTAAAATGGAAAGAGCACAAAAAAGCCATTCTGAATGAACAGCCTTCTTTCCCTTTAAAAGGAGGCAAATTTTCAACAGGAAAGCTGACAGACAGAAAGAGTGATCCTGTCTTTAAAAAAAGGCTGATCTTTTCGGCATAATCTTTGTCATGTTAGAATAATTGTGTTGTGACAATGCTGCCAGCAAATAAAAGTGTGCATCTCAGATGTCAGGAGTAAGCCATACCCATTTAAGCATGTGAAAAGTTAACTTGGAATTTCTGAGCTTCTACCAAACTACCTCATTATGCAAGACTGTTGTTTTCTGTGATATGATACTGCTTGAAGTGTGATAGTTTAGCGAAGAGCATTAAGGCTTTATCTTTACTAAGAACATAATTACCAGAAAGATAAGGCCTTCATGCTCTGAGCTGTCAGAATATTTAAAAGATTGTTGTGAATAAAGCTGTCCGTTTGTTTGTGTATATATTGTAGTTAATGATATTACAGCCAAGAGGTATGATTTATTTCTACTAAGCTGTTGCTAGGACGGTTCTGTGCTTTTTGAGAGTTTGGATCTTGTTTAGCCAGGAGGCATAATTTCAGACTTATCCACTGTACTCAGTTACTTGGGATCCCACCCTTCTAATGGGGGATATTATTTGTATTTTTTTTTTCTTTTGGTTACCTGTGTGTCTGGTCCTACATCTGGCTTTGCTTTAAGATTTAGAATACTGCATGTAACTTAAAATTCGTAAGGATTTCTAATACACCAGCTCTATTATTTGGTGGCAATATCCTTTCAACAATCAAAGAAGGATAATTTTTTTTTGTCCCAAAACCAAAGAATGTGCTTTTCAGTGCAGGATCTTTAGGTCAGCCAGTAGGCAGAAACCTATTCATTTTCTCTACAAAAGTATATGGTTTGATAAGTGATATGAAATTTAAAGTCTTTGGAAGCTACTTTGCATTAGTGGAGATTGTAGTACATATATCTGAATATGTCATGCTGACTTTCTTCCAATATATTTCACAAATATTATGACATGACACTTAATCTGACTGCATCCTGTATGCCAGCTGATGTACTGAATGTGTGAGACCGCACAATAATGCACCATACAATGCCTTTATCACAGTTTGTGTAACTTCAGAGAAGCACTGCCAAATACATGTCACTCCCAATCCTCCAGACATCTATCTTTGATGATCCCTTTGCTACTGCTAAGCATTTTAGATGCCTATAGTGACTCATGACAACATCAATGTCATGTTACGAGGCCACATATTCTGGACAGTCAGGCAGAATTGTTGTTTTGAGTGGTCGGTTTCACAGAAAATGACCAAATGACAGTTCTGCAAAAGACATATAACACTCTCTCCTTGTACATTACTTTATCAACAAAATAATAATGCAAACTGTCATGAAAACTATAAAATCTATAAAGAGATTAATTGACATGGAAAAATGGAGAATATGAAGGCCAATGCTAAGGTGCTAAAGGTAAATTTGACCTAACTTGGCATACTAGTTCCTTTTCCATGAAATGACAGAAATTAGATATGACTGTCATTTGTTCTTTCCTTCTTATCTTATACTGATATACGATGTCTATGCTGTGAAATAAATTATGACAAGATGCTTCTCTAAAAATACACAGATGATGAAATCTGGGCAAATACCGACCTGTCAGCATACATATTATTGTTTTCCATATTATCTTTATACCAAGAGTTTGTACTGACTGTTGTCCTTGTTAATAAATAATGTCCCAGCAAGATTTATGAGAGTGTGATGAGAAATGCATTTCATGAGAACAGGTGTGAAATAAATCACTGTTTTGTATTTCAATAACTCCAAGCTGCTTTCAGCTTCTTTTTTTTAAAAATAATTTTTTTTTCATAATAGTCATGGCACTATCCCAGTAATCACGGAAAAATTCTCAAACACTGAACTGCAAAACAAGTCACAGATATACACTGCTTGACAAATATGGTACAGAATGTTGACATTGTAATTTTAATCATAATATGAACCACCAAACTGTTGTCATCAGTGGTACCCTATTTACAAGGAAGCAGGTAAAACAAATTTAACATTTAATACCATACATCGTGATATGATACATTCGAAACTTATACTCACTATGGCAAACTTGACATCTCTCACAATCTGTTTTAGCCTTTGCTTCACACACTTGTGTGGCAGGGCTGCTACTCCACTCTCTTACTGATTAATAGGTAAATGTAATTTCACATCTCTTCATGGAAACAGGCATTAAACGATCCTTGTATTAGCTGTATTAAATGATTGTTTACTAATATACTGAATGTCAGTGACAAGTGCACTACAAACAAGATACAAGCCTGTATTGTTTGTTCCAAGAAGCTGTAAAACTTAAGCTGTTCTTATCTCATGACAAAAGACTGTGGGGCCATGGCCATTCTCACACTCAGGGATGCCACTATGCAAGTTGGCTTCCAAACGCTAAACGTATATGAATCAGATGTATCAGGTTACTACATAAAATACAGACATCATAAAATTTCAAGCTGCTTATAAATGCTCATTGTTTTTTTTAAAAAAGCATTCTGGGAAATCCAGGTCAAATTCCAAATATTTCCTCGTTTCTACTGATAAGTCCACTCCCTCCACACCCCTGACTATAAAGTATCCTAAAACAACAATTTAGTCTAAACAACAATTTAGTCTACTGTTGAGGAGTGCAGATTAAGCATGTGTAAAGTCTCACTGATATAAGTGCTGGTGTCAAGGGAGTTCTTGATTCCCACTGTGAAGGCTTTTTGTAGCAGGCTGGTGGCTTCCTCTGTAAGGCAAAACAAAAGCATTATTAGCGGAAAAAGACAAAAAATAGTGGATAGCGCAAAGAATATATCACTGCCCAGAAATAATACTGTCTTAAGTGAATTTCATATTTATTTATATCATTTTTGGGTCACTATATCTAATCTAATTTTGATGACTTGCATGTCTAGTTTATTTAAGATCTGATGGACTGTTTTCACAGCCAAGCAAACCATCAAGCATGCATCCTTTCTTTCCAACATGACCTATCTGTTTTGCTGACAAAGGCAAAGGCACCATCTGCACTTAATGTTGCAAACATTTTGATTTTCACAAAAAATGAGAAACTTATGAGAAGGAAGAAAACACTACTTCTTTCGCTTATAGGTCTCCCCCAACAAGTGTTTCAGCCATTAGTCTATTTCAAAATTGTGAAACATCATTCAGCACTAGATCTTGACTGTGAGAGTAATATCCCTTTCCACCCCCTGTTCTCCTAACCTCCAAAATCTTTGGCTAGGGTCTGAACCAGTTTACCTCTCTGCCTTTCTAAATTGTCTAGATGCAATGTCCTACATTTTTTAACCACTCACCCTGACATAAGGCAGTGAATTCTGCTAGATTCTTCAGTGCAGTGTTGACAATATCAGGATTTTCAGAACCTAAGCAGTCTAGGAAGGCAGCAACAAAATTCTCAGCTTTCCTAAAATATGAAAAAATGAACACAATTTAGTCACAAATGATTATGTGAAACACACTAAAAAGAAATATGAAAAGTGATACCTTACATTAGTCATCTGCTTTAAACAACATCAATCCTTATGTGTACTTTTAAATGATGGTCACCTTTCCACTTGGTGAGATACACTCTGGTCTTAGTGTAAGGGGCAGCCGTACACTTGTTTTTAAGTTATACCCATCTGAGACTTATAGAAATAGTGAATCAATATAAAATGATTTATGTAGCTGAACAGAATCTGTGGCCATCTGAACAGATTCACCTGATGCCTAGCATGTACAATAGGCCCATGGCCGACCTACTTTGGATTTTGCCTCAGTGCTCTCATGATCAAAGAAAAGGCTGTTCCTCTACACTGGTCACTGGGTGACATCATCAGATTTCGGAGCTGGCTCTGCAAGATGTCATTAGATAAAATATAGAATGATCTTTGTGGCAAACTTGTGAAGTCACCTTTGAGTTAAAAAAAAAAAAATGATGTAAGAAGCAAACTTGTTAAGTCTATATGGTTAGTTACAACTCATGAAACATCTGAATTTGAAGACATGACCCATTTGCTGAAATTCTCCTCGATAAGATAGGAATATTCAGTGACCTGAATACCGCCCTGTTAAATAAACTTGATATTAAAGGCAGGCCTTCAGTAAACAGCAGAACTGCCCAGGGGTGCTAAACCTGCAAAACTGATCCATTCTTTACAGGGTTCATGAGTGTGACAGCATTTACAGATGATAATGTGAGGTTACGAAACTAAGTGATAACTATATCTTATTCACACAAAGATATCTGAGAGCCCCACAATTCCCTTAAGCTCTAAATTGGGTAATAATGAAATGCTGAATCAATGATAAATATGATAGTTTGGCATGCAGTATCTTAATTGGGATTTACCTCAAAGTGGAACAAAACTTCAACTTTCCTCTTAGACAGTTCATCTAGATCTTGGAGTAAGGTAAGAAGATCTGTAAAAACACAGGCATAACTAATTATGAACATGTCAGAAATTTCAGCTCTATTCACCACTGAAATGTGGATGGCAGAATATCTGCGGGCATAATTTATTCAGTTTTCTCCACTGTGCGCCTTCTTATGATGATGTTTTATATCTAAACCATGTGACAACCCACACTGAACTTAACCCATGGCATTGTGACCTCCTTCTGCCACACCCCATGTCACTTCTTTCCTGGTCCTTTTCAAAGAAATACACACAAGATTTCCTTCCAAAAATTCTAAAATGATGTATAGAGTATGACTAAATGTGGCTAAAATGATGGAATGATAATTCTAATATTTACTTCATATAAACTTCAAAGAGGCAGAACTGCACTGGTTTACTGTAATTGGGTACAGTGGTCCCACTCTCCAAGTAGCTCAGTGGCTGTGGAGCTAAAGTGTTCTCATAGGCTGTCAGGTCTGCTATCAACTTAGCTACCCATCCAGGGATCTTACCTTCTGAGGATTCCTTGTTAAATCTCCTCATGAATGGAAGCAACTGAGCAGCGGTGTAGCTGGAGTTGTTGGTGAGAGCATCTGGCACTGCAGCAGACTTTCCAGTTTCCTTGGACCCTTGTCTTGTTTCAGACTGTCTTGGCAGGGTCAGACTGGTCAGAAGGGCCTTCAGCTCAAACATGTCTTGATAGACCAATGCCAGGTTGCTAACAGGTAGAAGTTAGAACAAAAAATGTGAAACTGTAGCTTGTTGAGTACAAGGCCAAATCCCTTGGGGAAGGAGATTAAAAATGTTCAGGAAATGAAAATATTTGACTGACAGGAAATATATCTTGCGATGATTCAGAATAAACTCAGTGGAAGTACAATGACATGAGATACCGGGATGGCTCGTATAAAAAGGCCTCTCATGTGAACAACCTGAACATGAATGCTAAAATTAAAATGATATCAAACACTGAAGAGCCAGAATTTTCTGAACATCTTAATTGTTTATAGCAGTAGGTGAAAGTGTCAGTATAATAGCCCTTCAATATACCTAATAGCCCTGATGTTTCCTCATTTAATGAAATTGTTCTTGGGCTGTTTAAAAAGTATCTGAAAAGGGCAACTGCTCTAAGAGACTATAAATACTGCCAAATACCAACCAACCTATAGGTAAAAGCACAAGGGGATAAATGCAGCATTTCAGCATCCCTGACCATCCAATATAATACACACAAAGAAAGAACAATGCCACTGAAGATGAGTGGGGCTTCTCAAAGTGGGCAGGTAAATCACCAAACAAAAAAACATCAAAACATCAACATATTCACTAAATCTGATTAGTACCTTAATAATGGCAACTGTTTCTGAAGCATAGGCAAAGCTCTTTGTGGGTCATGAGTAAGAAAATTCTGCAGGATAAGCACCAGTTTATGAACTTGTGGCCCTAGGGCCTTTTCCTCTCCGTGTATCTGGGAAGATGATAAAAAGATACGTAAATGAGGGAAAGATAAGAGGAAGGATGATAAATGAGGGAAAAATAAGAAGAAGGATGACAAATGAGGGAAAGATAAGAGAAAGGATGACAGAAAGAACTTGAAAGAGAGAAATCTAAGAAACTTGATGCAAGGGTGAGAAGCAAACAAGAAAAAAACACGGATATCAGACAGGACAAGGAAAAGAAAGAGTGGAAAAATGGATGAGATAAAAAGAAACTATTGGGCCAATATAAATCTCACCTGCAAGAGAGAGAAGAAAGAATCAAATATCTCCAATAATCCTGCATGCTCTGGGCTGAACACATGTGGTTGCAACAATTCTAACAGGCCCAACACATGTGTGAACAGTAAGAAACGGTTGGTATGTCTCATTTCTCTTGATGTGAACTGAGTCTGTCCTGAAAGAATGGCTCCAATCAGTGGCAGCTGCCTGTGTACAGAAAATAAAACAATTATGCATTAGGAGTTCCTGTATGTCTATGGTCTTTTGATCCAAATGTGAAGTGTTCCAAAATACATTCATACAATCCTGCAGTGTTACTGGTATAATTTCTTAGAGGGGCCTCTTGAATTTTGAAATGCCACATTCATAATGAAACAATTTGCAAACTGGTCAGGATCTCACAAAAATTATCAATGATGTGAAATTACTTAACCTGACATATTATCATACATAGTGAGATGGAGATAACACATAACAAAAGTGTTTAGAGCAGCTATTTAAAAGGACAATCGATGAATTCAGTTTTATCATTCTGACATGAGAATGCTGTTTCATATTTTACCTCAGAAATATGGCTGGATGATGAGCTGCCATCTTCCGACAAGCAATGTTGGCATCATACATTCTGGACTGGGTTTTCCCTCCTGGATTTATCTGACCCAGACTAGAGATTAAGCGGTGTGAGATTACATCCATCTGAAATAACGGAAAAACAAAGTTAGGTCCCTTTGAATATCATTTTAAACTAAAACGCAAAGACAAAGGTAGGAAAGATGAGGTATGAAGAAAAGAAAGGCACAGGGGTAAAACGCTGCTGTGGATGCCAAAGCAACTGGATAACACACTCCTAGAGAGTCTATCTTACTGCTTATCTTTTCCTGCCTCCTTAAGTCCCTTATGTATTCCCTAGAATATATTGTGGTTAGTGCAGTCTGGTCTAGCATTTGTATCTGCCTCCTTTCATGCATCAGAGTGTGTTTACAATCAGTAATGACAGCTTTTCCACAGTGCACTTACTCTTCAGGTAGAGATTCAAACAAAAATATGATATGACTTTTTTTCTTCTCTTCCAATAAGGCCACCTTATCTTAAAAGCTATTAAATGAAACACATTCTACTACTATTGTTACTACTCCATGCTCTCTAAAATATCCTAGTCACAGTAAAAATACAGGGCTGTCTACATAAACATGTGACTGAGATGTGACCACATGCATATGATGGAAGTTTATAATAGGACTCCTACATAAAGTGCTAAAAATGATTACAGAAGTGAGGTGACCAACACTAGCTGATTGGAGGTTAGAGTTACCTGAGACTGCACAAGGCTGCTGGACATCAGCTCTGACAAAAGAGGGCTATCCTCTGCCAGCCAAGACTGGATGTATGGATACTGAAGATATAAACTGGTGGCCAAACTCACTGCACACTTGCTTTTCAGCCTGAGGAAAATTAGTAATAGCCTGAGTCAAACACTAGTCACAAGGCGTGCTGGCTAAGCAGACATGCTATGTGTCCTAAGCTGTGGAGGCATTTTAATCTACTCCTGTTTCACATCTATAGTTTCTGCACTTACTGAAGGCTGAAAAGGAACTATCAAATTAACTTTTGCATCATTAGAATGCTAAATGCTAGTCCTCCCAGACTAAAGTTGTAGGCCAATGCTATAAGTGACAAAAGCCATTGTTTATTACAGCGGTGTGAAGATGTTACTTTAATTTCTTTAAAGTTTTGTAGAAGAAACCTTGGTAAATTTGTTTGTATTATGTTTGGCCTCTGATTCATATTTTCTTCATCTTCTTCAGCGTTCCCTTGGTAATCTTCCTAATTAAATATAATCGTCTTGAAAGTGACTTTCCTTACCCTGTTGAATTATCATACAGTTTTTGCAGGTGGTTGACAATGGTGACAACTCTCTCAATGTCATCACACACACAGGACATGAGCAGATCCATTCTACTCTTCATGATACAGGATGGCTGACTGCCAGAAGATGGATCTTGTGTTTTCTTCTGAGCCAAGAGCAAGGCTTCTTCCAGAATGAAATCCACAACAGTTGAGAGCTGAAGTGCAGTTAGGCTCAGAACATCCTCTTTTTGTTCAATCTGAGGACAAAAGTATACAAAAAAAACACCCAAATGAACAAAGGTCTTGTTGCCGCTAACCTCTGTATCACTTCACTAATTCTTTGTAACACACATTTCACTCATAACCAGCACCAACATGAGCACAGGCTTCAAAATCTTAGAAAAGACAGAAGAAGAAAAATCTAATTATGACAACCATCTAGACTTTGTTCCTCTTATTAAGCCTTCCAGGTAATATCTGCATTACAGTCAGGTATATCACTAGATAGGTCTCATATTATTAGAATAGGGGATCTTGAACATTCAAAATGTCTCAGTGCTACAATACTACTGAAGATGTGCACAAAAATTGTCCTGTCTCTCAGATTGGGAAACTAATGAGACATCGATCGGTCAAACCTTACCTCTGGAGTCCTTTTCTCCCTCCCCTGCCATATCTTGGGAATGTGCTCACATGCTGAGATGAAGTCCAGAACAGCTGTTGGGTCCAACCTTTTTATAGAGAGATTTCAAAAACATGACTATTACTTGGGAGACATCACTTTAAACATGAGTTACCAATTCAAATATCCATTGACTTGATGGTGAAAAACTGCACTCTCCAAATATACATGAACATTAATTATGATGTCACTGATGATCTTAATACATCAGAGAGCTTTAATTTTCAAGTTCAGATCTCTAACGTACAGTTATAGCAGAGGTAGGCACACAAATATAGTATTTGTAGCGATCATATTGCTTGTTATGACTAAATGTGAAATTCACATCTGATTCTAGTTTGTAATGTATAATCACTAAATCAAGAAATGCCTTATATGTGCTTGCTTGCCTACTTTGCCATAACTAAGATAGCCAGACATGAAAATAACTGTTCACTACTGGTTATATGAGGCTTTTGGTTTTATCTTGAATGATTAAAGGGTTGCCCTGTTCAGTGAAGTAGGATGATGTCTTGAACAGAGTTCCATACTGCATGTCACTTAGAAGGCCGTTACTTTGTCCTAACACAAAACAGGAGGCAGAAACAATACTCACTCCTTTGTCTTGTCTGGTTGTAGCAGCTGTATCAAGCAGCGGGTTAGTGTGCTCCAGCTTGTCTGATGGGTCAGCAGGGCAAGCAAATGGGCCTGACTTGCAACACTGCCAGAACTAGATCCCTCTGGAAAGAATGAAAAAAGTAAGTCTCAATATACACAAAATGTTGTAAAATGATGTTGTGATACTAGTCTTCTTTCTCTCGTTGTACATAGTCAGCAGACTACTAAAAATGCTAGAAGTGTCTTATAAGGCTCTCCTCTGACTGATATTTGCTCATATTATTTCATAAAGTAGCTAAGCATCAAATTTTGAAACTTCTGAATTCATGCCTTAAGAAAAGAATGTACAAGTCTACATAAAATCTTCAAATTTTATACTTTTGTGAATTCTTCTTCTATGATCCATGTGTCAGAAGGCTCTTGAATCAAGAACCGAGAAGCCTGTATGAATGATGCTATTCAGCTATGCACCTCAGGTCCTTTGCTGTCCCATATACCTTTGTCTGCAGTGCAGACACTCCAAGCCAATAATCTTTTCTATTTTGGTCATACCTGGGGCAGTTAATTTGTGCCTTAAAAGAAGTGAAAATACCTGATATTATGGAGATATTTTGCATGCCATACAAAACATTCTTCCTCAAATGATGCAACAGAAATATAAAAAGCTATATTAACATACCATGTGAATTGGCTGAAACTTTCCGAGCAAAGAGAAGCTGCTGCAGAAGTTCAGGGTTTGACTGCACTATTTCAGGATCCAAGAGAGACAGCCAATCAATGAGCAAGGTTGCTGCACCGGGTGTCATTGATGAGCTGAAACAGAAGTTAAATTGACTGGGTAATAAATGTGCAGAAAAAAGGGGAAACCAACACCGAAGAAATCCTGACATAGGATTTTCACTGTGACATGTCACTGGTATCATATGACAGTTTAATGCTCCACAAGTTGTAGTAGACATAGTGGTGAAGTTTTTTGTTGAAAGCAAGAAAAACAATTTCCTTTTAACACCCACATCCACAGAAATGTGCTTATTTGCCTTGTTATAAGAAGAGATATGTGTCTAAGTCATCATGAGCACTGTTCACAAACCTAACGTTGACCAGCAAAAGAGGTTATGTCGCCAAAATTAATTTTTTGCATATTCACGAGCTGTATGTTAGTCTCCCAATAAAATATCTTTGTGAAACTACGAATACCCTTAACATGTTTACAAAGTTTTGACAAGAATTGTGTTGAAGAAGTGAATCATTCAATTTTCTCAAATGCAGTTTTGGCAAAGATAAGCTTTTTTGTCATTAAAATGTTAGAAATAGCCAGCGTTTGCTAACTGCTGGTCATGAAGATTTGTATTTGTTTCATAAACTGAGTGAAAAGGATTTAAAATTACCAGAAGTAAGCACTTAGAGAAAATGGCTGCCCCTCCCTTGCAACATAAGACTTGCATGGTGTGCACAGGTACTGGCAGTGCAAAAGAAGAAACTTGTCTGACACTAAAAATCTATGCCAATATGACTGACATCTAAAGTGCCAGTAAGAAGAAAAGACCATTGTTGGATGTGGCGGAAAGTCACAAGAGCAAAACAAGTTGAATGCACAACCATATCTCAGAGATAGGCAGTTTACAAGCTGGGCTATTTTTGTGCTTGCTACAATCCAATACAACCATCAAGTATCATACAGTAAGTCACAAAATCATTGGTTAAAAAAAACAGCATCAAATCTTGAGACTGGCACTATTTTCTTGTGCTGCCTAATACAGTTTTTCCCCCTCTCCTGAAAATCTCACTTAACTGAGATGGGCGAACGGCCTATGACTTGGTGAAATGTTTTTTATGGTGCTAGTTTTAAATGCAAAGACTGATTTGCGGTTTTTATTTATACAGCATTGTAAAAGTACAATTCCCAAATAAACCTTCACCCTACTATGTTGAGAAACCAGCTGATTTACTAACAAGCTGAAAGCTAAGCATAATCATACACTCAAGAGTCTTGAAGACTTGCAAGGCTATGGCAAGCTACATGTATACATACACATATCTATGATGATGGTCTCACCATGATGTCTCTATGACACCGCAAAACCGTGTGAAAAGCCCCTATATAAGACACTTTCGACAGTTTGTAAATGACTCTTTACCTCTCTGCCTGAGTAAGAACTGAGCCAGCCAGTTTAGTTCCTTCTTGAGACTTGCCTTTAGCCAGCAAGTTCTCCATCACACGTTGTACAGCAATCTCCATGCTCTCTGGGTCTTTTAGTTTCTTCAGTCCTAAGAAACAAATAAAATTGTTAATTATTTGCTAAAAAAAACCCTCTGAATCCTCCTCTCTTGTTGGTTCTCAACTTCATGTCTTTTCTCACTATAAGCCTAGGTGTCTGTCTTGTTAATAATGTCAAGTGCCTTAAGCAATAGTTAATAGCACTTCTACTTTGTGAATTATGTGGAATACCTCAAAATCCATCACATATCCTCTTTAAATCACACAGTTCAGTCTTCCCAACACTTTTCTACATTGGTCTGTGCCATGGAAACAATAAGTAAAGACCTGGGTTGTGTCATCATTATCAGACCTACAAAGTGGCCAAAATTTCATCACACAATTGTATATAAAGAAAAATTAGCATCAAGTACACTACCAAAAAAAAAACAATTCTCTGAAAATCTGTCTGGTACCATCAGTGTTTTCTCCAGATCATGAGTTGGGGGAAACACTTCCCCCCTTATTATAATTTTGAGAGGGGATTTCCACAGTTTTGGAGAAATCTTAGGTTTTTCTTAAATAATGCAAACTTTGAAGGGCAGGACAAAGAGGGAAATACCACTGACATACCACAGTCAGTAACTAATCCAAACAGAGAAGACCACTCACAACATACCTTCTATAAAAACCTGCGAGTCTGATGTCCCTTTCTTTGTGGAGCACTTATGCACAAAATCATCTACTAACTTTGCTGGTGATCCTTTGGTCTGCCGAGACTTCCCATTAGATGCCAGGAACTGTGTCACAACTGAGGTTAACATTGACCTTTGACCTGTGCTCAGGCTGTGGAGTTTCTCCATGACTGGATAGATTTCCCCATGTAGGTCAGGCTATCAGAATAATGGACATGTTACTGGCTCAAGGTCTGCCTGATTACTTTCATAAAGAATATGACCTATGCATCAGAATATGCTCATTATGAAATTCATGGGACACCCTACAACATTTTGTATCATGTATATTTTGTAATATCCATTAGATTTATCTAAGCCATTTATTACTTTAGGGTTTGGAAGGTATTTTGGAATAACACTAATTTTGTATAAAACATTTTTATAATAAACGTCTTTGAGTGTATTATCACAAGAAAGACCTCACAAAATGGACATTAGGATCCCATTCAGATGCCGAGGAAATGAAGTGAAAACTTCAGTGGTAATCAAGTAAGACTACAGAGTAAATTTCATTTTTTTCCTCCCAAGTCAAATGGACAACACAGAAAATGGTGAAAAACGTTTTCCTAAGTACAACTGGCTTATAAAGCCTTCCTTTTTCCTTTGTACCTTATTGATCATGGAAACTGTTGGTGGCATTTACTCTTATTCAGAAAGTGAGACAATTTCCCCTAGAAAAATGCATGTCACGATTTAAACTCTAGAAACACACGGATATCAGGGCAAATGATTTTTCAAACAAGATTAAGTGAGACATCTGCTCACATTACCAAATTAATCATTATCATATTGCACACATCCTGCATCTAAGCCATTATCAGATAGCTGGGAAAGGCCTCCCCCACACCCCCTCTCCTTCCCAAGTCTACTATCAATGGTAGTTGAATTGATATAATAATTATGTTCTGAAATCCTTCGTACTAATTTTAAAGGCTCTCCCTCAGTGCCTTAGAACTTGTGAAGGACAAACAGAAAATATATTCACCTGTTTTGCTACCAGCACTTTGAGAATGGGGCAGGACCTGAATGTTGCGGTGTACACTTTTTGAGCAAATGCTTCCCGCTTGGATGAGCTCAGAAGCTGAAACACAATAGCTTGATGATAAAATTATTAACAGTGAAGTAGCAGTGGGTAGATTTAACTACAAAAGTAACGAAACTGCTGTAAAGCTCACGACAGGAATGTGAAAGAGCAAGCAGGTAGAAAGCTTTACAGAATCATTATTGTGTTGTGATTCTGTAAAGCTTTCTATCTGCTTGTTCTTTCACATTCCAGTGGGTAGATTTACTTTAATCAGTATTCAGACTGTAAGATTTAATATGCCGAAGGAATCATTTATTCAAAGCCATATGCAGCAGTAAGCTCCATACCTGACCATAAACCAATAATATTTTCATGCACAGGGTTTCCAAGAAAATCCTCGGAAAACAATAATAATTTCATAAAATATAAATTTCAATGAGACTGAGGAGCAGCATTTAATCTTGTTACTGGTTTCCAGAAACAATATCCTTACACTTCTGACAGCTCCATACATGCTCTGCTCCAGGTACAGAGCTCAGTGAAATGTTGCTCTACTAACTGTCCCCAGTGTTATCTGGTTGTTGATCATTCTTGCACATCTATCATCTCCACTGTATCCGCCTATTTCCAACATTCACTTTAGACAGTGATGTTCTGTCCACACCCCTCCCCTCCTTTCTTTTTTCCCATGAGCAGTAAGAGAGTAAATGTCTTCAAGTATAAAGTCATTTGTGATTTGAAAGGGCACTGTCCAACAATGACTGATGAAAAGAAAATGAAGAATAGCATGTTGAAAATAAAGAACTGACTTACATTATCAAAGGCCTTAATAATGGCAGCTGCATTCTTTTTGTCAGTTGAAACAGCCTGCAAGAGAGACAAAAGAAAAAAAAATGAAGTGCTGTACTACTGTATTCATTGTGGCACTTACAAACAAACAAGATGCTACCAAGGACAACTGTACTGCTGGAGTAAGAAAAAAAATCATCAGCTACCAAAAAAAAAAAAAATTGAGTTGTCATTCACATTTCTAAAAATTAAGAGTCTGTCACTATAAATCATAATACAACTATCAGCACCAGAGAGAATAATGAATGCCTATTCATGCTCTTATCATGGATTATTCTTGGCCACTATAAAATTTCGATAAGTATTGAAAAGAATGAATGTTACTGGAGGAGGTTTCATGTTCATATTTGTCTGATATCATTACCTGTAGCAACCACTGGAAGTGTTTTGCTGGTCCACTTTCAGATCCTGTAGTGTCTGAGAAAATCTAGAATAGACAAGAAAAGAACTTCTGTATTTAAAATGGGCTTGCAAGCTTTGTATTGTTCTTGGAGTGCCTTGTTAATACCAGCTCTGTAAGCTTTCAGGTTCTGAGCAAATTTAAGAAGTACAGGACTAAAAACAGGATGTGAGTTTGCTAAAACAACATAAACCCTGAATGTTGTACAGTGTACATCACAAGTCCGACACGATGTTATGACTCTGTATGAGATGCTTATGATATTCATTGACCACACATGATAAGAATTGACTAGAAAACATTTGTACACAGACAGTTACCATGTCAGAGATGAAAAGTTTCTTGAAAAACTGAGACTTAAAATCGAGGTGTACCTGCGCAACGACCTTATTTCCCTCATATAATGCATATAATGATATGGTCTTTGCTCAGGCACCCCTCAAAATGTCCTTAAAACTTTTTCAGATAAGTGCAAAATTAGGCAAAGAAGTTCATTTGAGTACTGAGTTTCTTATGTAACTTTCTGAACTGCAGAAAGAGATTATGTATTCATATCTAGTTAGCATGTTGGGAATTTTTTATTTTTGTTTCTGTCTTGTTAATCACTGTTAACGTGTTCAGCATATTGAAACACAGAACACCATGTGAAGCAAGCCACTTCCCTTAATTTACTTGTGCAGCTGAAAGGAAAGTGACCATTGCTATTCCCTTATTTCAATCCAAACAAGACACCCAAAAGAACACGGATTCAGAAGTCAAATTATCCTCCAAAAATTCCTGAATTCATCAAGTAGGGGGGATCAATTTCTAAACATCTGGTTTCAAATAATTTGGCATTACATCTATGAACTTATCATCTTATCTTTTTAATCCCTGTACAACACTGGCACAATTAACATATGTAAAATATGCAAATGCAAAAAGACTAACACCAAATGAGAAAACATTTGGCAACTCAAGAAACCAAAGGGCAGAGATAGTGACAACCCAGGTTCTACTTAAAGAAAGAAGAGAGATGGCATGTTGATTCTGAGTGGCAAAAATGATGCTTTTCCTTCAAAATCTAGTACCTGATCAAGAAGTCTTGCTAGTTTGTCTGCAGAATTTGGAAGAATCACCTCCCCTGTGCCCTTGACATTCCATGTATCCTCTGTTGTCATCTCTTCATCAGGTTTGCTCTCCTCTGGAACAGCATAGATTAAAATCAAATGCAACTCTGAATGAAACTGGAGTTATAATACTAACATTCCCATAGCTAATTTCAATTTCTCTGTCTTAAAGCAAGTACTGGTTCTCTGCTGCATTTCTCTCAAAATGTATGAAAACTGCAGTGAAAAAGAAATAACTGTCACCATTTGCGCTCTCTAACTACAATTAATATTAAGAGATTAAAAAAAAAAATTAATATAAGTAAAACTGTTCAATATTTGACTCACCCTCTTCATTTGCCTTGTCTTTGCCTTGAGTGAGCATGCTGTAAAATGCCTGACCTCCAATTGCTCCCCTCTCATGTTGGATCTCCACCAGATTGGCCATGTAAGAAGCATCCTGTACAGCTTGAGCTATTACAGCCGCATCACTGGCCACAGCTTGGTCAAGGGCAGCCAAGAGACGTGACATGCTGGCCACTGGAATGCCGAATGACTGGACAAACAGTATCAGCTGAGTGGGCTCCACTTCCAGGAGAGCTGTTGGAAGAATGAGGTTCATCAGTAGGCAAAACTCGACTAAGTAATAAAATCAATAACAGGAATGAAATAAAGACAACAGGACCTAGCTCACCGTGAACTTCAAAGTAATCTTTTCTGTGAACATCATTCATCCAAATTCATGGTACTTCATGAAATGCATGCACAGCATTTGACTGAAATTTGTGTCTCTCAGAATAATGTTTTACCCACTACAATGCTATGTTCAAACTTTCAGGATTCTGCATAGTACACAGCTAAGTCTGTCTAAAGCTGAATAAATGCTTTCTTAACACATAAACCAGGAATGCAGCAGCTGGTGGCAAAATTTTCATATGCTATCATTAGTATACGGGGTCTCTGTTCAAAACTGAAGCTGTTCATTCTTTCTATTTGTTCCTTTACTAAGATGTGCTGTTTTTCAGAATTTAACTTTCAGTTATCTGAAAATTTTCGTCACTCTGTCATCCTTGACTAAGTATTTACCAGCGCTGATCAGTTTGTCATCAGCTGAACGAAGCATGCGCAGTTTCAACCAATCAGGGAGCAGTAAGGCCTCCTCAGATGTATCCAGTAAATATCCAGATGGCATGCGGCCGTTGTCTTGGATCCACATGTTTAACAGCTCATCATAAAGCTGGTTATCTGGATGATCAGGATCATCTACAGGAGAGTCAAACAATGCAAGAAAACACATGAAATGTGACAGTCTAATTCCAAAATAAAAACTTCTCTTTTCACTCCAGGATTGCCACAGAATATTAAAGGAATTGCTCATCATGACTTTTTCATGCTAATACTGTGACGAAAATCATACGACAACTTTTCATGGTGTGAAGTTAGCAATTGCAATAAATTTTCACACTGGTTGATGTATGGGAAAGCAGAAACAAACAAATTTATAAACCATCAATCCAATTTTTGTTGTTTTAATTCTCTATCATAATTATTCTATAAGAATTGGCTATTTTGCTGATTCCAAGTATTTTCTAGATCTGGAAATGCCCATGGTAATTTTTCATATTATTTCTTCAAGATTTTCCATGTCGGCTTTATCTTGTAAACCATTCTACATAAAAACCTGAAAAGCAATTGATTAAGCTGATTTACCATCCCAATTTCTCTTTTGTCTTTCCTCAATCTTTCTCTATTTCAGTCTACACCCTTTTCCGTCTTGAAGAATCATATTCTGTTTCATACCTCTAGGTTTGCCGTAGGTTAACAGCACAATCATAGCGTGGACCACAAGCACATGAACAGTTGCCGATTGTCCCGCCTCCCAGTGAAGCAAGATCTGGTCCTGTGTGTTGGACTGTAACAGGAAAAAAAAGTGAATTGTCACAGATTCCCAGACTTCCATTTCAGGGTAGCAGTATCTCTTTACGTTGCAATTACTTGTTGGCTCATGCAACAATGTAGTTAGATCATGCTGCACTTACATATTTAACCATACGAGCCTTGGCCTACTGAGTTAATCAGCCAACTGTGCCTGAGCTCTTGAGCTCTCACGTATTCATTCACGGTCTGCAGTCCCTGCCAGTTTACTGGGAATCTGGCATAGTGTCAGTGTGAAAATTCCTAGTTTACTAGAAATCCTGCCGCCACACAGAATTAGAATTCGCATTTCCTTGAGACTTAGTTAGCACTGGATCCACTCATAATGACTAAAACTTAGAAATGTACTTCACACCATTCTGATAGAGAACACATGCCTCACTTACCCAGCTGAATGTATCTTTGTCCTCTTTGCGAGCATTGCGCATGTACATGACAAATAATTTGATAAAAGCCACTAGACTCTGACACTGTCTCTGTGATTTCTCTGATGGTTTGGTCCCAACTTCTGGCAGGATGAAGCTGACCACTGATGTTCTCTCTACCAAAAGCTGGGCAACATCCTGAAATTGATGTCAAAATAAGTTATACACTCTCAAACTCTACTGGAAATGAGTCACAAATGGATAAAGGCTTAGCTCAAATCCACCTCCCTTATACGCTCATCCTAAGAATGTCTAGCAAAGATCAGAGAGAAACTTTGCTTCTCAGGCAGTCATGCCAACCCCATGTCCTATCCCAACAACAACAGCATTATCATAATTGAAAATGAATGCCAAAGACAAGCCAGCACTGTAGGTGAGAGGAAGATCATGATAAAATTCATGATGCTGGCTAAACATGTTCATTGCCTGACTTTGAAAAACTGCAAATTTTAATTGTCTTTCACCAAGTCTGATTCTCTTTTACATCATGCAAAGTGAACAGTAACAAACCCTTCTGATCCTTACCAGTGCCAAGTCATTCCAATTCTGCTGAGGTTTGTCTAAAGCATGCTCAGACAGAAACAAGATGTAGGTATTTATCCTTCTGGGGTCAGTTTCCACTTGACATGCCTGGAGAAAAAATAAAGTGAACAAACCTTGCATATTTTATTGAATATTATTCGACTTGTCACCAGAGCACTAAAATCAGGCCCTTCACAATAGAAACTATATATAAATTCAAAACAATGGAAAATGCCCATTGCCCATATTTCTGCCAACCTCTCCTGTGTTAATAAATTCTGAAATTACATCCATCTTCAGTAAAAAAAAAAGGAAATACAAAGTTTCATCCTGACTTTTTATCTCTCATTTCATTTAAGCCTTCAGCAGGGCAACAGCATCTGGCCACATCAGCTAATTATACCTTCTTAATGCCTTGCTATATAATGCTGCCTGAATGTTTTGACACTAGCCAAGCTAGACTGGCCAGCACATCTCTTGGTTGGGTGGAAAATAAAAACTGGAACCATTACTTCATCACCTACAGAAAGTTGACAGAGCAACTACATGTGACTCTAGCATCACAAGGGTCAAGGTTCTTTATCTAAATGTGCGCATTTGGTGAAGAACTCTATTTCTGTGACCCTCTCCACAAATGACTGACCTTCCTTAGAGCTAGACACAGGGACTCCTTCACTTCATGAAACAGTGGCAGTAAGGGCATATGAACTAGCAGCCAGTCATCTGAATCTGAAGAGCCCATATCCACATCCATGGATTCATCCTTTTCTTCTCTCACGGCAGGGGTAACTACAGAGGACAGACCCTGCCATAAAGAAATATCGAGGAAAGAGCAATTATTAATGGTCAAGACTAGAGTATATTTCACATTTCTTCAAATTTCAAACACATTGTCGTAACTACTTTACAATTTAGTAAGCTTCCCATGTGTGTCACTACACCATGATGTGGTAGTCTATTCTATAACTGAAAGAACGTCTTCATTGTATATACCCTGCTTTAAAATTGACAAGAAACATTTTGGCATTAGCTTGAGAGATTCTACAACCACACCCCCCCNCCCCTCCCAACAGTCCAGCAGCATGAGCTTCACCTTTACAGCCTGTTGTCTTGTTGAGGCTTGGGTGGATGCAAGCCTCTGCAAGAAATAATCAAGAACTTCCTTCACTGTCTTCGATTCCGTGGAGGTGCTGTGGACAAGGTCCTGAAGTCTGGTAAGAAGCTGTCGATGTTTCTTGTTTTTCTGTAGAACATTAAGATGTAAACTCTTAAGACATAAAGACTTTGCATGGGAACATGAAATAGCAAGAAAGATGATGATTTCTTACCACCTTAATGTTACCTGATAGTGCTAGAATGATAATGATATCAAATGAAATCCCATTTTGCAAGACCCATGATGCTCTATTACCAGCTAGAATATTATGCCCAAGTTTTGTTCTGCAATGTATATCTACTTGGATAAACAATTTTAATTCTACTTAACGAATTTGACCAAAACATCTGTTCTTTCCTACCTCCTTGCGTTTTGCCCTGTCAGCACCAAAAATGTCCTCCACATCTCCGTCAGTGGCAAAGTCTGTAGGCTCATGCAGCAGAAATTCACAAAGACACTGAATGGGAAGAACATCAAGGGAGCCTTCACTAGACTCTACCAGCTCAGCAAGCCAAGGCATGGACTGGGAGGTGCCCTGAAAATAACAAAATGGTGGACTCCATGAAATAAATATGTTCAGCACAGAATAGAAGACACAGATCTCTTGATAAAACAACAATCCAACTGAGTGCCTCCAACTAGTTCATATAAATATAGTTCATACAGTAGTTCAACAAAAATTTTAGGTAAACAAGCTGATGTAAAACATCCTCTGTGGGCTTTGCACTTTCTATGGACTAAAATTATGCCCCCAAATTCTGAGGACCTCTGAGAAAACGTCTGATATAAACTCTTCTGTGAGCGGTTTAACTCAGGCTTTGGTAATAAAAAAGTATCCGAGAAATGATTAGAAACAAAGAATGGTTATCTTTTACCTGTCTATTGATAATACGCAAGAGAAAGTCTGGGTTTCTACTTCTACACAACATCTGCCCAAGTTTGAGGCTCTGGTTCAGGTGTTTCAGTTGTTCCATTATCTCCTGTGGTGGAAACCGGGCTGGACCACTGGAAGTTGAAGGAAAACTGATATTCAAGAAATTTGAAATGTGAAGAGTGTAAAAAAAGACAGTAACAGAAGCCATCAGGCATTCATTGTGATGATCACAATAGGCATGAGGGAATCCAGCTTTTGACACTGACACTGTAGTCAGATACATACAGTATCTGCAGTTTCTCCTCTTGTTTCATAATCATGAGAAGTATGTGACAATGCATGCAAATTGAATATAGTGAATATAAAAATCATAAAAAAAGAAGAGCCATGCCCTGTACAGGAGTAGAGAAAGCTCTGTCTTTCACAATAGCCTATTCAATAAATCTTGACAAAAATTCTGAAGCCATTTCATGGAACAAACACCTGCAATAATATTTATCTGCAGGCACTGAAACGGTAATTGTTTGCATCATTACTGTAATATAAAGATTATTCTATGAGAAGGTACAATACATATTCACAAAGATCTTACGTTGGGTCATTGTGGTTCAGTTGACCAATTAGAAGACTGTTGCTTTCAGTGATGGTGACTTTGCTGGTGGCCGCAGCCAGGTGAGTTTCAAACTCCAGGATGAGATGTATCTCTTGTTGTCGGATCTGCAAATGGATCAGTTACACAATGAAAGGACAGTGCAAGAAAAAACAGAGCAACCAAATATGAGTTTGTCTAGCAACAAACCACTTTTCATAAGACAGGGTTATTACACCAAATCCAAATTCATTTTCCAGGGCATTTCCATCGTTGAGGAATTTCCAGGACTATAATGGAGATACTTTGAATGCAACGTGTTGGATATTTGGATGCTAAGAACACATAAGCAATCACTAAACCCGTTTCACCATAATCTACTGTGGTAGCTGAACATTGTGTCTTTCTGTTGCTGAGGGCTTCCCATTTCTAAATTTTTCCTTCCCTTGGTACATTTTTCTCACAGACCAGCACACTTATGGACTTTCCAGAATAGTTTTGCACTTTTCAGGGAGTTTTCCTGGAATTTTTTCCTCATAAAGTGAAATTCATAGTATTTTACAAGGCCTGGAATTTCAGGAGGGCATACAATAAGACTGTGGATGGAAGATGGTGTTTCTAATTACTCAAGTACACCTATTAGCCATAAAATATTTTTAAACTCAGGACCTAACTGTGGGATACCCATGAAACTCGAAAGCAGAAAGAAGTGAAACTCATTACATAGTATTTCTACCAGAACAGACCTGTCTCTCTCTTGCTTTGAATTCCTCTGCCATCTTGTCATCAGTTGCCATCGTAGGTGGAGGAAAGGTATAGTTACTGCAAGCAATTAAAAATGTCAATAATTAGTAAAATGACAAGAAGACTTGCAAACAGTTCACTCTTATTCTTCCCCCTGCATAATAATACTGCTGGGTGAATAGTTTAAGTATGTGGGGGAGAGTGGGAGTCATTACAAAATAAATACTGTAGGAGTGGTGCTTTTTTTTTTTTTAATGAGCCATGAAAAGCCAGCTCCAACCTTATCTGAGGTTTTAATTTTGTGAGTCCTGCTTAATGGTTTCTCATGTGTGTATGAGCACTGAAGTCTAGAGTAATCCAGAGTGATGTTACAGAAATGCCAATGAAAATTAGTTATCCTCTTAGTCGAACTTGGCCACCCTGCTTCTTAGTGATAAGAAAAGCTTACAAGAACGCAATGAAAGGTAGTAACTAGTAATAACTGGTTTTGCATAGCCCTAGTGGATTGCTGCACCCTTTGCACATAATTTAGCACATCCAGTAGTAAGCCCTTCAAAAATCTGAACAGAGCTATCAATAGCAGGAAGTCAATTTCATGAGTCATGCTTAACTCATGAATTCGCAAAAAATAAATCCTTGTGCAAAAAAAAAAAAGCTCTCTTCTACAGTATGTGATAGGGAGTCTTCTGAGACAAACACTTCTTGTTTTACTTCTTCACCATTCACAGGGAAGAAATATTGAATTAATATGTGAAAAGCAGCAGAAGAAGATTGAGTACTTGAGAGTGTAAAGGTATGGTTATTAAGGAGATAGATGTGACAAGACAGAGCAACAAAATGCAATAGTAACTTACTTAGTCATGACCATTTCCATCAAGGCCTGAAGTGTTGGATATTTCTGCCAAGCTGTTTCACCTGTTGAGGTTCAGATATCAAATAATAAAAAGTGGCAAACATACAAGCATGTAGCCAACAAAAACTTCATCCTTTCTCAAGCTGAGATTCCCTACCTAAGAACAGTGAAAGTGTACACATGCTGACAATGTATTAAATTACACAGACTTTGAAGGAAAAAAAGATTAGTCAAGTCCTGTTTAAGACTTTAAATTAAGTTATAAACTTATTCATTAGAAGATAGCAAACTAGGGCAATTTCTCCAACAACAAATGCTTGAAAGAGATCTTAGCACTTATTTATTCCCTCTTACTTGTCACCAGTTTTTGCAGTCATCTTCATTTCACAAAGACTAACATATATGCCTTTTACAACTGACATCATTAGTGAGTAACAACATGCCAGCTATAACATTCATAAAACTCACCGAACACTGTGGGGTTGAAAGCTGTGATGATCAGAAGTGTTAGCCAAGCTTTCCACATCAATCCTGTGATTGCAAGATTGGGTGGTGTGTATCTGTAGATGGAAAAATTATGGATATGGTCTTTCAGCTGGTTACAGTTAGGTATACGTTGCTTTCTACCTACATCAAGTTATGGTATGGTATGCAAGCTTACTGTGTGAATATTTCTCAGTTGAACAAATTTTGGACCAAGTATTATTTTGGCCATAGTAGTTTGAAGTAGTACCGGTCATCCCTTGGCGCCAGAAAAAAATTCAGAGAAAATGTCAACTGAAGATCAATTTTACATCACACACATCATCTGATCTGCTTTTGTTTATCTGGAGTTAATAATCATTTATCCATGATTCAGTATTCTTATGTACAGAAATGATTTTATTTTTTATTTCTGCAACGAGGGGGAATCAACAACAGATGGCCCCAATCATTATTAGAGCCTGATATCTCAGTCTCAGTGACATAAACCTTATACTGACACTACGCAAGATAAATATTTCACTATAATGAACAGCCATTGAATATAAGACTACTGAGAACAGTAAAAGACTGGCGCATAAGAGAAGAAATCTTTTTAGTGTGAATGAAGAAATCTGAACACTAACCCTCTCATCATATGAACCTCATTTTCTTCAAAATATAGGAATTTTGTATGGGGAAGACAAAAACAGAAGGGACAGCAGATGTGTACCAGCACTTGCTGCTCTGTGTGTAATTATAATTAAACTCATTCTCTCAGTGTCATTATCAATAAGAG
This sequence comes from Ellobium chinense, assembly GCA_033807755.1. Classification (NCBI taxonomy): domain Eukaryota; kingdom Metazoa; phylum Mollusca; class Gastropoda; order Ellobiida; family Ellobiidae; genus Ellobium; species Ellobium chinense. The sequence goes on along the minus strand of JAWQUT010000038.1, from coordinate 2,117,557 downwards.
CTTCATCAAAAATTGGCCCTCACCCCTGTGGCAAAACAATGTTCTCAGGATGTTTGTACACACACAGGTTGAGTAGAGCATCTATGAACTCAAGCCTCTCCATCTGCAGAACATCCATTAGTCCCACTGCAAGAAAGAAGAAGTAACAACGATCTGAGATTTGTTTTCCCCAACAAAGGTCATAAACATACACACAGTATACAGAAAAGGAAAGAAATATTACATTAATGTAACTGATTATTCAGCTTCAAATAAAATGTCAGTTTTACGATTGTAAAGTATACTGGCCTCCACAGTAACATTACACTTCAAAGAAATATGGTGATGCAAAGGTTTCGTCCTTTCTTTTAAACTTGGAACGAAACAGTACACCTTGATTTTAAAGTATTTCTTCCCTACATATTAGTGCAACGCACATCTCAGTTGGTGTGATTCCCTCTCCCACATTAAAATTTTGAATGGATAGTATTAAACATAAGGCAGATAGTTCTGCAGAAATGTCAAGAAGATGATAGTACTCACAGTCATGGTACAGTGCAGCAGCTCGGCACACCAGCTGATCTACCAACTCAACAGCATCAGGAGCAGAGAGAGGCAGGTCTCTTAGCAGCCCAATCACCAGCAGCCGCATTAATGTATCTTCCATGACTGGTGACTCTGATGCTAACTGCAACATCAGTCTGTATGAGAGAGAGAACATGTTTGATGGAAAAGCTTCTGGAAAGACACAGATAAGCATATGCTACCCGGAAAATAAACTGAATTTCTGATGCATGAGTTGCTCATGGAATGATTGGAATGATTGCAATGTCACACGATGTCAACTTATAAAGTGTGACTACTATTGCAACTGGTGAAGGCTGTTCTTAGGCTGCCATTCTCATGGACCAATTAAAACTACAGTTCAGTATTAATTTGTTGTACTACTAGTTCTTTTAGCCTGACCTTATATCTTTGCTGTTCTTACGCTTCCATTCTCATAGTTCTCCGTTCTCTTAGCTGTTCTCAGACTACTGTTCTCACAGACCAATTAAAAACTATAGGCTTCTGTGCTCATAGTTCTTCTCCATTCTCTTAGCTGTTCTCAGACTCCCTTGTCACAGAACAATTAAAAACTACAGTTTAAATTTAATTTGGAATACTATTGGTTCTTTTAGCCTGATCTCATAACTTTGCTTCATCCAAGTATCTCTTTCCTCTCTGTATATGAAGCCTCCACTTTGAGTATACCCCAGTGCTACACATTCGTCCATGAACAATGCATGAATCAGTTTAGATTACAAGGAGAACGGCACTGACTAGTGAAACACCATTCTTATTGAAAAATAATAATTTCTCTGTTGGAATTGCTAAATAAATGAAAATTCTGATTATTTTATTCAGAATCCCAGATAAATTTTCCATGTCGGCCATGACTTAATCACTGATGAATATAATCAAAGTAACCATCTTTATGACACCAAACCTGGTAATCATCAACTTCATAAATATGAAAGCTTATGAATGTGAGATCTTGAGGATGGTTTATGAAATGTTATCCCTCACAGGTTGCTGACTTACGCTCTCTCACTCTCCTGTGGCCAGTTATCTTTGTTGTAGTAGTTTTCAATAGACTCCAGAAACAATACTTTCTTCAAGCTGGGGAACAAACATTACAAACTTATCAGTTCTCTTTTTACAAAATGCAAATGACATTTGATAAGCAGGTATTTAACTAAAGGTCCTATGCAGATTTTGTATATAAATCACTGTTTATTGTAACCATGTAATTCCTATGGCACATGGCATGAATTCTATCTCTGAAATAACTTAATTGTGGTCACACGTTACAGATTATAATGTCATGCCAGAGCCACAGTGTTTACTTTGTAATAAATTCTCTTCAAGGCAGACCCCTTGCTTTTACTGTTGTTACATGGGTCAAAGAACAAGCCAGATGCAGGCACAAAAGGATAACTGAAATTAAAATCTTCTATTTTCCAAAGTGTGACAAAATTTCACTAAAGAACCTGCAAAAAGCAACAGAAATCGGCTCTTTCTTAACTACACAATGAAGGCAAAAAATAAAAAATGTTCTAAACCACAATACCAGTGAAGATAAGCATCTGCCTTAAGTTCTGCAATCTTAGGCACAACCATGTGTAACCACCAAACTGAGTCTCTCTGTATGACACCAACTTGTCGCTTGAACACATGAATCAGCTCCAGATCTGGAAACAGTTTAAAACAGAAAATTTGAAGTAACCATGTAGGAAGGTAAAACATGCAACACAGATGCCCTAGACTTGCTGTCATTAAATTACACCTAAGGTACTTATGATAATATGTAATTAAGAAATTTAGGCTTCTTTAGCAACAGATTGTTTCTAATAACAATAGCAACTATTATGATCCAAGCTTTTGTGTATATTTCAATCTGACATGGTTTCACTGGCCAACTCACTTTTGTGATCACCCTGCATTAGACCTGCAGCTGCTTCACGTATGTTGGGGGCAACACTCAACAGAATATCCAAGGAGATCAAGTCAGCAATAGAAACTATGTAGCGCTCCTGAAGGAAAACATGTGACCATAAACGCAGTGAACAAAATTGAACAGTTAGCTGATGCTATACTCTAACATAAGGTAATACTTTTAAGTATCTGGATGTTCCTTTCAAATTTTTTTAAACCAGAAACAACGTTACAGAATAAAAAGTAACTGTCCTTTTGCTGAGCATACTACAGCAGTATATATTAAAGTATCAAGAAACACATTTAATATTGACTAAAGTGGATGGCACATGTATACCTACTGCACCAGTGAACATGGGCATTAAAAACACATTTAATATTGACTAAAGTGGATGGCACATGTATACTTACTGCACCAGTGAGCATGGGCATTTACCCTCGCGATGCGGTGATAGTATATATACTACCTTGCGCTTGCTACCGTTCAGTGTGGCAATAGTATATATACACATCGCTCAACCAACCTCTACCTGTGGTGATCGTATTTATGCAGCTGTGTATCCTGGCAACAAGTCCTAACCGTCAGGCAGTATGCACTGATCCGCTATAACATTGGTAAAACTAGGTCACACAGCCAATGAGCTGTATAGCGCGTGATCAGCTAGCACTACTAGTGTTAACAGTAAGGCCACTTTTTGAATGGTGTAGAAAGGACTTACAAAATTTAAAAGTGACTGGAGCCTTCGTAAGAACATGAACAAGAGACTGATTATTTGAGGGCTGGTAAAAGAATAGGGTCTTCAGTTTGGAGTAAGATGTCTTTCTTTTACTTCACAGACTTTTAAATAATGTTTAGAAAGATTTTAAAAAATGGAATATTGTTCTACGGAGATGGATTACAACATAATAATGCTTTTCTCACATTTCTTGGCAGCATACCTTTAAAGCAGGCTCCATCTCCACAAACTTCTGTTCTGTGCGTTCCTGCATGAGTCCAAGACAAAATGTAGAAAAGTTCATGTCCAAGCGGGTACATCGGACAACTTCTCTCAGCAACATCCGTAAGGCTTTCAGATAATCATCTTTATTGGTTAACAAATCCTGAAAAATTTCGGCAAGGACCTGCGGACAAAATGTAATTCATTAAAATCCCACGGGACGAGACATAGTGAGACAATCATGTCAAAATGCAAAGTCTGAAGTTCCTATGCTGAAAGTTCCTGACCAAATGTAAATATTTTGATTATTAAAATAAAGAGCTTTTAACAAAGAGAAGTACATAGAGCCCCACCTTGGCAGCTTGATCAGGAGAATGTGAAAATAAGACAGCAAGAAGTGCCATGTTGTTGGGGTTTCTTGAGGTGGAAAGCTCATTGTAGATGGTGTGGTTCAGAATCATACGGAGATTGTCTGTGTGCTGTGACAGGAGCTCTCTGGAACAGAAATATAAACAACAGTCACAGGAGGAACATGCATAGATAAGCTGATGCAATTAACTGTTTACAGGCTTGAAATAAACTTGTTAATTTTCATACAGGTGTGATAAATGATAATTATTTCTACTTTTGTAACGCAGTGGGATGTAGAGAGTGGCATTTAATGCTTTTGGGACCAATAATTAAAGGCATCTCTTCAGCAGGAACAAGAAGAAAATGTTTAAAGACTGTTCAAACATAGGAAACAATACCGTGTACTTACAAACAGATAAAAGAAACAATACAATACAAAGTATGCTTACAGAGGCTTGAATGTCATATGACTTTCTAAAGTGTGAAAACAGTTTAGAGAGCCAGTATTTTGAAAAAACAATAAATCTAAAAAACTTTTGGTTGCTATGAAAAAAAAAAAATTTAAATTGAGAGATCTGAGGTTAGTTGTGCAAAAATCTTGACAAGTCTGCATGGACCTGAGCAAAATCAACAAACTCAGGTCTGCGTGGATCTGAGCAAAATCAACAACATCAGGATGTTATAAATAAAACATCTGAACCAGTGTCAAGGAACTGAGTCCTGATTTGTGAGATTTATGTAAGGCAAGTATATCTACACCGTAAGCAGTTTTACCTCATGCAATTAAGAAAGTGATTTATGAGGGGCTTTGTTTTCATGCGCATCTTGGTGAGATGACCTATGACCTCCAAGTCTGTCTGATCATGCTTGTCACAGTTTGTGCACACTGCCAACAGCAGGTCCTGTGATACTCGGGTCAGCTGGAAAGAAAATGAAATATACAAAGCATTCTATACTCCCATATTTGAAATTTGTTTTTCAATGGCACACAAATCTGAGATAGTTGAAAGAATACTGATAATATTACTATCAAAAAAAAAAAATTTAGGTAAATCCAAAACAACAAATAATTTCTCAGTTTTCTATGTCGACTGTTGGAGAATAAATACAGTGATGAACCCGATGACAGCTATTTCCACTATCAGTTTCACATCAAACATTCAAACAATAAAAAGATCTCTGACAAAAGCTGTCATAAATCACTCATACAATCCTGTAATCACTACAAAATTATACACTTTCTGATTAATAAAAATCCTTATTTTAAACGTATGCCTATCCCTTTGAGTTTGACTTCTGGATTACACGAGGGGAATTCTGCAACACCATAAGACAAATTATAATAGGCTCATTTCATCAAGTTGAACATAAATCAATTATTGTGAACTTAAATTGTCTTAGGGGATGGAAAAGCGTCTTAAGACTTAAAACAAAGTTTGTCCTAGTAGTTCTAAACTTGAGATCCCTACCTTTGGATTTTGTAGCCACATGTCAATTCGCTGAGCAGCCATGTTGCGGACCTCGCCATACCCACTAGTTGAGGTCATCAGCCTGATAAGATTTCTAGATGAAGAGTCCATGGACTGACGTCTGTTCAAGATGTCACGAATGGTATCCATAATATAGGTTTCTATAGCCTGTTGTTGACATGGGTATCTGAAAGTAAGTAGTAAACATTTTAACCCTAATTACTATACCTCATCTGAATAAAAAAAATCACTGTGGATTTTTAAAAAAAAAACTGGAATAAAATGAACACTATATTAAACTGTGCTACTGTTGTATAATCTTTATGCCAATCTACTCACCTAGGTGGTGGGCCTGCAGCTGAACTTGAACTGGAGTTTGACCGATCACCATCACCCCCATCACTCATCTTTGATGAGGAATCTTCATCATCCATAAATAACTGCGCTGGACTTGCTGCAAAAGTCAAATTTCATACATGTAAAGTAAGTAGACTGCTTGTACTGAGTTTTAATAACAACATGGAGATTTGCTTGTAATGAACTCTCTTTCACCTATTCACATCATTTCCCAAATAGACTGCTCACTGATTGTGCTCTTTCCAGTTCATATCAACAGACACAAGACTTTTTCTTTACTTAGTGACTAGCTAAATCCATTAAGCAAATGTGATTATAAATATGGTGACTTCAACCATCTGTGTTTTGTTCAAGAATGATTTTCTGACCATTTAACTTTAAAGACACCTGCACAGCCATTCATGAGTTTAACATACAGTAAAAACAACATAAAAACAAGGGGGAATTCCAAAAGTCAAACTGTTCAGCCCTTACAATTAAGGGCAACATATAACACAATTCTCAGACTGTAAAATTTGGCAGATTCTTTCACGACAAACTCTACCACTATCTGTGACTCTACCTGATCCTCCAGTCTCTCCCCGCAGTGCTTCTGCAGTTGCCATCAACAGGTGCTTTGGAGATTTCTTAGTTCCAAAAGCTGTATGAATGTTGTCAACGAATGAGCGGCAGTCATCACGGTCCACCCAAACTCTCTCCCCTAATGAGTCTTCCACAAATACCTGATTTTGTAAAATGAAATGGATTAATTACTGTAGACTGAAGGAAACATTCAAAAAGCATCTTTGTTTGAGAAAAAAATCTCTTTAACTCCACGTGTGAATGAAAACTACATAACATATTGCATGAAGTGCATTTTCAAATCTCTCATTGTGTTGACTATAGTTTCTATCAATAAACAATAACAGCAGTGCTCACTTCCTGCCTTCTGGATGTGAACAGGAGTAGGGCTAAAAGGAAAGACGCAAGACATACCTTTACAAAGTTATCTGGCCAGTTTTCCTCATCAGCAAAGGCATTCATGAGTACATTACATGCTAGTACAGACACTGTGGGGTTACCCTTTGCCTTAAAGGTCAGAGCCAGTTCTCTCTTCAAAAGTCCACAAAATGCCTGTTGGTAAGAAAATGAAATTCCAGCTCATAAGTCATACATTTAGGGAAAATAAAATTCTCAAGGCTTTATTTATGGCTTCATCTGGTGCTAAACAATACAACTGTAATGTGTGAATGTCAATAGGTATAGCATGCCTAGCATGTGAAATTTCAGCACTGTACACATTCAACTATACAGGAGGTGCCTCACAGCACCGAACTGATATACCAGTTTCTTTTAAAGAACAAGGTTAAATGCAGTACTGTGTAACTGTCTACAATGTTGTTCTAAAATAGATGCACCACTATGCTTGCTCATTAACTTTTCATAAATTTGAATAAAAGTACCTTTTCATAATGGAATGCCTTACTAATTGCACATTCCAACATATTTATCATGAAAGCTGCTAATACAAAACAGGTGACATTGCAAAATATTTTGCAAGTCCCAGTTCTTTCTGATATGTTTTATTGTGCTTATTGCATAATGATCAAAACATTTCTAAATCCTGTACCACCCTGTTCTTTTCAAATTCAACCACTGTCTCTCTCTTATAGGGTGCCCTGTTAACAACTAGACTACAAGTAGTTTGAGGCAGGCAACCCTGTTTTTCCTTATCATGCAAAATACTATCAATAATCTGTAATATGCTCAATACAAAATGACTCAGATCCCATGAATTTCATATTATTTGTATTTGAGTGTACTAAGTTATGACTATGTACCTCAATCACAATCTCTGAGCAAAACAGTGCCGGCTTGCTCTTGGAAAGATACATCAGGGTCAGATACACAATCTGATCAGGTTTAGACCTATTACTGCGAAGATGCTTCACTGCTCCACAGAGCAGGCCTTCTACACGCTCATCATTCAAGTCATCCTCTGCTGCCAGTATGGCTGGCAAAAGCTCAGTAGGTTCCACTGTATGATGATGAAAAGGGGCCAGTGAATTATAAAGATCCATTAAATTTTCATGCCTTGGCCTTAATTCTTGACCACTTTGCAGGAGCCACTTACAAACAAAACATATACAACATATTAAAAAACTACTCACAATAGCATATTGGCATCTTGAGTAGCAAATTTTTTTGGCCGCCTACCTGTCTGTGCACATAGCTAATAAATAACTTCGAGCTCATTTTTTCATTTCATAAAACAGCAGATAAATCTGTAATGGTTTTTAATGCATCCTTTTGTTTCATTTTCAAATTATAACAGGGTGGAAAGCAAATCAGAAGCTATGAAAGCATAAGGGCCTTGGTCATATCCTACAGTATATGATTTATCAACGATTCAAGGCTTCCTACTTACCTGTTACTGCTATTTCATCATACTGCTGAGTAGTTCCAGGTGCACTTGCCACACCAGAAGCATCTCCATGTGGCCGTCCTAGTGTGCCAAAAGCAGGACCACCAAGCTTTGGTTTCTTTGCCAAACTGGCAGATGACAAAGGAGGACCAGGTGCATCTTTCTTGCGACCCAATAGCTGAGGACTTGTAGACCGTTTCACTTCAGTTTCACCAGGCTTAGACTGCTTGCCAAGAGCAATGAAATCACCAGGAGCAGCTGCTGGAACTGTTGAGTTGGCAAGAAACACAATGGTATTAATATGCATTCATCTGACAATTTCTTTGGATGAAGTCCAAAAATATTGGATTAAAATACAAGCAGATATTCTCATGGTTGCAAAATAATTGACATAAGATGATTTTAGCAATCACAAAGCATTATGCTGCTGCAGCCTTCAAAATGAAAGATCATCAGAAGTTGAGGAAAATCACTACCATTTTATATAAATAGACTGCATACATTGAATAAGGTCAGATTTACTTTCTGGCATCTTGACATGGAGATTTTTCCACCTTCCCATCTGGATTATTCTGTCCTAGTAGTTTCCAGGAGGCCAAACTCATGTGCAAATGAATATATTGATAAAGTGAGGGGCAGTGAGTAAGTTTTAGGTGTTTCAAGCAAAATGTGTATGTGATGTTTGTTTTTTTTCCCATAAAACAGCAAATCTATGACCTGGGGTTCAAATTTATATAAAACAAGAGGAGATCAAACTCAAGCTATTTGGCAATATGCTCACTACCTCAACCATCAATACCTTCTCAAACAAAATAGTGAGCGATAAGTGGTCACTTACAATAGTTGACACAGTGCAACTCTGTTCAATCAGTATATTACTGTACTACATTAACTACATATCACATACATCTCATCCACTCTAGTCTAACAACATCTCTACTTGAGCGCAGAACAAAAGAAAGCTTTCAAATGATATGTAACTTTTGTTAGTGCTTTCCTTTGGATTAATTTCGAAGAGTTTTGTTGATATATGGTTACATTGTTACAATCAAATGATTTTTTGATATCAGATCTAGATTGACACATATTTGTGGTTGGTGGTCATGCAACAAATTCTTAAATCTTAAATCTAACTAAGCACACACATCATTGTGCTGGCATCACACTTCATTGACAAATAGTTCTTAATCTTAGAGAGGCAGTTTTATCTTAAATTTTGATTTTGGCCACTGATATGATGCAGAACAGGGAAGGACATCCATAGAGACATTTCAGTTATTTTCAAGCAATTGCATAAAAAAGAAAAGCTTAGCTACTAGGATGATGACCAGACAATGCACCTAGCCAAGAAGATGAGTTACTCAAAATGTTAGACTAAATGAACAATACGAAAGGGAACTGTTTCTCATTACATTCCTGGCAAATTCTACGGTTCACTGGAGATTCGCCTCCCAAACTGACCCACATGTCAAAATGGCTGCATGATATCAACACCACATTCTAATGTGTGAATTGCAATTGCAGTTTCCATTTACTTCAAGGTTGTTATTAAAATTTAGAATGATGCTGATCCTCTCTGTAGTATAAATGTCTGAGCCTTTTGATATAGCACCATAACCTCATATCCTCCCCAGAATTTGGTTCACAGATTCTTACATACTGGGAAAAAAAATTTGCAAAACGTAAAATACTGCGCAATTTTCTCAGAAAGCAAAACACCAACACTCTCACTCAGTCACTGTCAGTTATGTCAGAAACAGGATAATATTGTAATTGTTGATATGTGTCAATGACAATGGGGGGGCCTATGTTACTTTTCACGGTGATTGTTTTTATGGACACTAGGCTAGTGACTAGGGTTAGGGACACTTCTCAATCTATAGTCTAGGTCATTAGGCATCAGCCATTACTCCACATTAGGATTCTGTTAGTGTCAGGCTGTCAGGGATTCAAATTCAATCTTGATGGCGATTGTTCATTAGACTAGTTATGATTAAAATTGAAAGCAGGGTTATGATTGACATCATTGCTTAAGGTAACATTTTTAATGATAGATTGATAATATGCAGTCAACAGCCAAAAGCACAGAAGAAGAAAGGTCTTGCGGGACAATGTCGACGGGCGACGACTGAATTTAAGGAATCGACAGCCAAAAGCAAAGACACGTTAGAGAGATCCACAGTCCTACGCCAGGCATAGAAAATTCTGTCGTACTGTCTTTTCTAATCTCTAGTTCCCACCTCTTTTTTTCCGTCCAAGAATCGACTTTTGCCTCTCCATCACCTCATATGCATGGACACAAATCAAGTACTGAGACGGGGCAATTGAACTATCACTTCGCGGTGGCTTAGATCTCTAGACTGCAATAGGAATGAACAGTCCCATCTTGACAATCCTCGGCTCATCGCATTGGACTGGCCTGTAATCTGGCAAGCAAGGTTAGAAAAGTAATGGGCTAAAAAGGAAAATTTCAAATAGGTACAAACTTTTAAGTCTCTTCTTAGCTTAACGGTTGCCTAAAATGTTCTGTAAAAATTATCTGAGAACATTCTATGGATATAAGACACACCAACTACAAAATTTTGCCAACTGTCACAGCACTAAAGTTTGAGCTTGCTACAAAGTCAATTTGGCAATGTCTTATGTCCTTTAATTTCTAAACTGCTGGGTTTTACTAAATAAATAATGTCAGATTGTTGATTGTCTCTACAAAAGAGCAATCAGGAAAGAAAACGAATTTAAATCAACTTTTAAAACTATTATCTACAGTTGCTTGAATGTGTATTTAAGTAGCCATAGCAATACAGTGTTGATAAAAATGCCAAGATTGAGTTATTGAATTATTAGTGGATATCATATTATAACTTTGACAATTGAATTGTGCATGTTACAGTACATAGTAGAACTGGAACTTCAATTTATGCCTGTTCACACAGCAAAGATAACTCTTTAATATATATATAAATATTATTGATGCTGTTTGTTTATCAAGTCATAAATACGGTACTGGTATTGCCACATTTTATGTGTAAAGCTGCAGTGTCGGAGTATTCAATCAGTATTCATTATGCACAGATCACATAGTTGGTCAAAATTAGAATGGAACATTGACTGTGAAATGGAGCAGGTATCTGGCAATACGTGGACTTTTTCTTCCTCCTTTCCATGCTGTCAAAGCAAACGCATTGTCCTTGGTTCGGCATTTACATCATCAGCAACGCAGAAGCAATTGCAGGTTGCATCAGTTAGTTTTAAATCTTGCTGTTCAAAAAATTGAAGCCAAGATGGATGATAAAACGCCTTCATATAACCCTTATTCTTCGTCTGATCCATCCATGAACGTTCCAGGTAGGCCCTAAATGCTTCATTCGTCGCAGTGTCCTGTCTAGACTAATCGGGATAATCACGGAATAGGACCGATCTTGTAGCTAAACCAGTGACTAAATGAACTGCATCAATGCAAGTGCGGTCCTGTCCCAGGAGATAGCCGACTAATCAGTCTAATCGGACTGAGTGGAATTTCGATGAAACTTCGTTGACGTTGTGTATTCGGTTTTCTCTATAACAACAGCACCGATTTAGTCGAAATATTGATCTAGTCTAGTCCATGACCTGTCTATGACTAGTCTAAATGAACTGTATTATTATCCTTGCGGTGCTGTCCTTCGAGATAGCCATGTATTCAACAGTATTCGTAGGATCTATCTAAGTAGGATCTAAGTAAGTGAAGTCCAAGTCAATTCATTCATAACAGAGGTCTTATCAAGTTAAGATCCAGAATCTAGACTAAATTATCAAAATTTACATAACCCCAAAAAGATAATCAGCTTATCAGCACTCCTTTAGAAGCTTGGTCACACACCTAATTTCTAATTTTGTGATATTTTTATCATTAAATGTCAGGCCCTCTCTAACGACAGCACCGATTCCATGACTTGTCTACGACTAGACTAAATGAACTGTATCATCGGTGCTGTCATTAAATGATTAAAGATAGCCAAATGTCAACACAAATGGATCCCACCCAATTACTCCAGTCCATGACTCCAGTCTTCAGTATTTGGAAAGTGTTAGATGAAAGCTGAAGAGAAAGCACAGTCATAAGGCAGGAAAGTCTGCCTAACTAAAAACTACAGTCGAGTCCGCTTAACTCCAATTCGCTGGGACCACCCCAATGAGTTGGAGAAATCAGGATTCGACTAACGATTTCCAAGGCGGGTCAACCGTATGCGAGCGAGCCAGCACCCTGGGGAGGTCACGAGGGTAATTCAACAGGGGATGTAACTAAAGATGGCATATTGGGGAAGTATTTTAAATGGGATTATTTCTTTTTCTAAGAAATCGCTCTGAGTAGTAGCTTAATAGATGAAGAGGCCGCCGCTTTTTCCACTTGTTCCCGGTTTGTCAAGATCGTAGAAAGCGTGCTAACGGCAGGGATGCCAATTTTCCGGATAAATCCGGATTTCCGGATTTTTCGCCGTTTTTAGCGGCGGGAAAGAAAATCCGCATATTTCGGCGTTTTGAGCGACGGAGAAAAAAAATCCAGCGTTATCCGGATAACATTCATGAAAATGAAATACGTGAAGTACGAATCGCACGAAAACCGGAAGTTAGATACCGTATTTTACAAACTTCCGTAATGCGTGAGCACATGCCTCTAACGAGGTCAGAGGGTGCTATATTTAGTACTAGAACTCGCGGAAAGTGTAAACAGTGCGCTCGGTCATCAATCAAGAAATGACAATGANCGCACAAAATGTTTGATCTCCGCGGTCTCTCTCATAGGCCACATCGCAGTAGCCCAGCAGACAATAAGGAGTAGGATGGCATGGTCGGGATATACTGTTCATCCACATGACACGTTCTCTGATCTAACAAAATCCACCAGTCGCAATCAAGGCGTGGGGGAAGGAGACTATACGGTTTTCGGCACATTAGCATTATCGGACAGGTGAAGGCAGTGATGCGTAGCGTGGGACAAGGGGAGGGGGAGGTGGGGAGGAGAGGCTTATCACACCAATTTCGGGGTGGCAGCTGTCACTCAGTCAACAGGTCTGCCATCCTTCGCGCAGTTAAACCGTCCGTGTACATTATTTGTTTGTCAACTGTAACCCTTCAACCACTGATCTTTGAATTCATGGGCGTTGATGAGTGGTCGATTATCCGGAGTGAGAGGCAATTATCCAGTGACTTTTATATAGAAAAAATTCGGTTCCCTGGGAAACGAGGCGATTAAGGGGAAAAGGCGATTAAGCAAAGTCGACTGTATTTACTAATTTAGCTGTTGAGCCAGTGAGGACCTTGACCTCCAAACATAGTGTGGCTGTTTTGGAATTTTTACAAACAAAAACATCACATCAGTTTTCCAGTATCACTATCAGTCACATTAAAATATCACAAAATTAATTGGGACCATACATCTTAAGGAGTGTCGACTTGTCTGTGGTTCAGTCAACTATCCAGACCTTGACTTCACCAAATATTCATTGTGGGAGTTCAGCAAAGCATATCTCTGTCCGCCTTTTTTTGTGCTTGAGTAATATGAGGTGGAGTTTTTTCTAGGCTTGTTGAGTTTTCACCACCCTGGTCACCGTTATGAAAATTGTCCTTCTATATCTAGACTAGATTAGGCTAGGCTCAGTATCTTAGGGTGGTAAGGACCTGGACAACCAGTAACCTTCAGTAGGGCAAAATGAAGTTTGTGTCATGAGAACTCATTTCATGGTATTAAAACATGAAATTCACAAATCTGTTCTCTTAAGAGGCAGATAGAAATCAGATTCAAGGGAAATGGGGCTCCAGATCGGTTATCAGATAAGCGGAGATACCTGGCTCTGAGCATGCCAATGAGGGAATTTTCCCTCTAAAATGACGGAATTTCTGGACCAATGAGGGACTTTTCACGAACACTACATGTGACTAGTACACAAAAAATAACATAAAGCGCAACTTTAACCTTGTATCATTAAAAACCAGTTATCCTCACATAAATGAATGGTAACAGAAAGAGGAATGCCTTTCTTTCTCCGCATTAAGGCATTAAAAGTGAGTGCTGAAGAAAATCATAACTAGATTTTGGCCTGCTTACTTAATTCACCGCTCCATCGCAGTATGAGCTTCTGCTTCTGATCTGAATTCCACTGTACAGTTTTTAATGCTGGCACTGTGTGACAAACAGTCCATTTCACAGATCTTGGGAACAGAAATTACATCTGAAATGATTAATATTAAATTCTACAAGATTGAACAATGCTATTATACTAGATCTACGCATTCAACTATAGATAGGCCTATTAATTAATAATTAGATAGTATATAAACAGCAGTGACATCTGATCTTCCGAACAGAAAATTATGATTTTTCATGACCAGGTTTAATGCATGAACATTGAGTAGAATCAAATCATTTTTTGTCTCTTGTCTACACTATTTTGGCTCCCATCGATCTTTAATGTGTAGCTTGCTTGTATGTTCTTCTAAACTTCTTAGTTTATGTCTTTAAATATAAATTCATTTATATCTTCAGTTACAACTGGACCTGCAGGAGCTATCATGTCACCCTACCTCAACTTTGATCCATCTTATTTAGGACCTGTGAGTACTCTTTGATACGGATTTTCCACCTAGCCCGAACCACACTGCAACGTATCTCACAATTTTTTTTTTGGTGTCCAATGCCCATAAAAGTTTGGCCTTCTCTTTTGCCTTAGCTGGCATCTGAGCTGCCCTGTAAAATTTCTGGCAGAGTAAACATTTTGTGCTCGCACAGGGTGCCATCCGGGTCTCAAATGATGTTTCCTGTGTTTTGAGTAAGCACCATGAATTAATGGTTTAAACGTATGTGCTTGTGGATGGCAGTGAAAATATATATTGTATGCCCTAATGCGTTTAGATTTTTCTGTTGTGATCATTTGCAGTGCGGGTAAAATTCAAAATTCAGTGTAGTTCTCAACTTATTGGTTTGAAAGTAGGATATCTTTGAAAGTCGATCATAGCTGCCTGAATGATAGGGTGCACTGTGCAAGGTGGAGATGGTCCTAGCTTTTTATGAGGTAAAACAAATGAAGGAGGAAGGGTAATGATTACCTGCCATGTGGAGAACAGTGAAGATTTTTTTTTTATTTTACTGAGTGCAGCCACCAAAACATAAATGTGTGATTTTTATATTACATTTTTTCTTTCCCCAGAATGCTGCAGATTCTCAGTTTATCTTCCCAGAAGGTGCTGCAAGGACCCGTGGTCGTCTTGAACTGTCATTTTCACAGATTGGAGGTTCTGTGTTTGTGGGTAGGTACTCAGTAATAATATTCATTGACACATTTTGAAAAAGAGAGGAATGTTAGTATGAAATGAAAGCACGTCATAATAATATTGAATGCAGCTGAAAATTTTAGCCACTGATATTATTAGACAATATTAGAGTCATTTTGGTAAAGCTATACTGACATTCCTGTTCTTTCTTGTCAGGCAGATAATATGACTAGTTACATAACTGTCAGTTTACCTTTAATTTTTGTTTTCTTCTTCAGGAGCTGCTGTTGGTGGTTTAAATGGCTTTTATTCTGGTCTTAAAGATGTTCAGCTACGTCAGCTTAAAGGGGCCAACAGAAGAACACAGTAAGACGTTATGCTATGTAATCTGAAATGAAGAGGTGCTTGTTGACATTTTGTATACCATGGTCTAGTTTAGCTAATACCCCCTTCAGTCCTGGGGCCTCTCAAATGATGTAAATCTATGGTCTAGCTTATTAGCATATTTGCATAATGGGTACACCAAATAAAGTAAATTTGGACACAATATTGCGATTTCAGAGCACAAAGTCAGTGCATATAAAGTACTACATAGTATAGGGATAGTGATTATTCCATCTCTCTTTTTTTGATAATTTCTCCTACAAGCAAGACCTGTGATAATTTGCAAGGCCATCTACAAAAGCATAAAGCTGGCCAATGGAACTATTATATGTTCAACAGCCTATCTTTTAAGTGAGAGCATAGTATTAATTACCAAGGTATTGGTGTGAAAATTGGATGGTCCAACTTCAGAGTACGCTCACCACATAAATTCACATCTTCATTCCTACCACAAAGTAATGAAACATCAAAGCTTTATTGAGGACCATTAAGTACCTTACAGAGGGAATGACAACATGTCTACAAAAAATTGTGAAAGTGTTAATTATGTACAGTGAAGCACAGATAATGTGTACATCTTGGGACTGATTAAAAGTGTACTTGTTTACAAAAATAAGTATTAACGCATAAATGTACCCTAAGAGAAAATAAAAATCAACATAAAACTTTGGTACTCAGTTTCTATGTTTACATTCTAAGCGTATCCATATTAAGTGTGCTCCACTGTATATTTTTTGACCATTTGAAGCCTATGTTTTCAGTGCCCCATCTGGGTTTTTTTTTTTTTGCTTTCATATCAAGTTGTGGAAAGATATTTTGGAGTAATTGTGTCAATGATTTTGAGCATTGTCATAAGTGGCCTGTGGGACAAGTTTAGATAGAAATGATTGTATTTTCTTTTCTCCAGGTTATTGAATTTTATTACTAAAGGGGGAGCATCCACAGCACAAACACTTGGAGTTGTTGGTGAGTATCATTCTTTTCAAAGAACAATAAATAAATATTGTCTGTGTTGATGTATTTGCTTATTTTGCACAAAGTCAAATCAAATGCAGTATTTGGTACTACTTTTAATATAATTTTACTTTTTAGGCCAATTTTGATGGCAATATCAGAATTCATATCAAAAGTCTTAGGATGCAACAAGTTTATGAGATTTTGGATCTGTTGAGGTTGATAAACTGATTTTAAACCATGCCGCTTTCATACAAACCAGTTTTTATTTGGGCATAGTGTTATGTTTTTGCCTATAAATGAAGCCAACTGATATTTACATTGACCTGATGGGGGATCTTAATATTGATAATCTTCATTGACTGACTTTTCTCTCATTTAAATACTTTATATTGCATATTATGTTTGTTTTCAGAGAGAGGGATTTTCACATTCTCTCAGTATTAATGGTTTCATGCTGGATCCTTAAGATTAGAATATTCTCACTCAAGGTTTATGTTCACTCAAAGGGACTTGGAAATGGTACTTGAAGGGACCATGATAATTTTGTTATTATTAATTATTGTAGGCTAAATTGATGAACCTCACCTAGTGGTAATGTTATCTTTCAGCCCTTATGTACAGTGTATTTGGTGTTGTCTTATCTTGGAGTCGCGGAGTGGATGATGAACTCAACACAGTTGTTGCAGGCACAGCCACAGGATTGCTCTACAAATCCTCAGGTAGGACAGATAAATGTGCAGTGAATTTCTAGTGCTAAACTATTGTAGAAGTACTAGGAGTTGAGTGACATTATCTCACCAGTGGGATTGACTGTGAGCCGCGAGGGACTAAAATTTTTTTCTTATACTATAAATAGAACCTGATCCGATGAACATAACTATGGCTTTCTTGTAATACTTGTATATTAGGCTGAGAACCTCAAAACTTTTGATGTGGATATTCTTTGCTGCATTCACATTTCACTTTCTGTTTTGAAAATTTGAGTGGAATGGGATGGGCTTTCATATATCAAGTACCATTTTGAAAAAAGGATCTGAGTGCACATACTTCATAACCCTGATGGTTGTCTTTGCTATGAGAATGATGTTTCATTAATTTACATGCTTTGTGTCAGCGTCTTATTGTCTATGATAGTGAATGCTGCAACCAGGTCAGCAATAAGTTGACAGTATGTATGTCTCAAATTATCACATCGAAATTATTCTTCATACTGGCAAGGGATCTTGTGTTATGCTCTTTATCATTCTCTCTTGACTGCCAAAATATTCATGTTTATAATTTTGTTTCTTTATATCAGCTGGCTTGAAGCGGTGTTTTCGAGGAGGCGCCATTGGATTGGGTTTGTCTGCAGCATATGTCCTCTTTACAAGCCGAGACAGAATCAAAAGTGTAATGGGGAGATAAAATGGCTTGTGTGTTGTTTTTGTAATGTTGTAGTCATAAACTCAGACGTGACTTGGTTCAAAAGTTTTTTATCAGAAGATTCAGTACATCTGTCATCAAACTGCAGTTAACAAAAGGACATGCTCTTTGTGTTCTAAATGAGAAGGACTGTTTATTGCACTACTTACCCTCTGTGAATTTTTCTGATGATCATTCCTTGTTTACAACATGTAAATGATTCTAGAAATGTTAGCTTGTTGTGGCCTGCTGATACAAAGCATAGTTAACTTGTGATAGATTTCTAAGATGCTTTTCTCCCATGATGCTCTTATTAGGCTCCCAGGGATACGGAACAAGCTGGTTGTGTCTTTGTTCACAGAAATTGCTTCAGTTTTATGAATATTAAGAGACTGCAGGCTAGTTTCAGATGATAACATAGATCTTTAGCAAAACAGTAATAGATATGTATTTAGCTGCTCCTCTGTATTTCCCAAGGACTGACGAAGAACATTAGAAGATTAATATATATTGAATTGTGAAACAGTGCAGTGAATGTGTCTGGAAGATTTCATGAAAAATTACAACAGTTGTCATGAAATATCAGTGTTTTCTTCAGATCCCGCGATCACATGATTTGCCTCTTGAAGCTTGAAATTCCCTGGGGAAAAAACTCATTGAATGTGCGCAGATCCTTCATTATCTTCTGCACCAAAACTGTAAAGAATTTGAGAAAAATGTTATGTCCCCCCTCAAAATGTACAAATATCTTGTCCAAATCTATGACAGAGAGAGAGTCGGCCCCCATGAGTTGACTTGGAGAAAACACTGTTAGAGTGAATCTATTTGTCATGGGTTTCAGTTTTTTTTTTTTGGTTGAAAAGATGCTGTAAATATTGTGTATGCATGGTTGAATGAAAGCATGTAAGGCATATGTTGTTGAGTTTTCTATTAAAAGATTTCATGTTCACTGAGTTTCTTATTCTTGTTACTCTGTGAGATCATTTGTGTGTGGAGAGCACTTTTCAAGAAAATTTCTTGCTCACATTGAATAACTGTGTCAGATGTACAAAAAGGTAAAGTCACTCTGTGAAAGCTCAGATATGAGGCATAAGCAGTTGTCGTGAGATATCAGTGTTTTCTTCAGACCCTGTGATCACATGATTTGCCATATAATAATATGGCACATGATTTACCATATAATAATATGGCACATGATTTGCCATGTAATAATATGTGACCATATTATGTGTTTTGTTTGTGAGGCTTGAGAAAAATGAATTTAGAGATATGCAGATATGGGGTTCTCTTAGATGTGGTTCTTCTTACATTGTTTTTCAAATGTTTTTGCAGTGAAATTTAGTCAGAATTGATAGCAAAACTTCAGTTACTCAAAAAATATGCATTCTCATTACAATAATCTGTCCCAAGTTTCTTACTTTCTTAATCTGAATCTACCCACAAAAACTTAAAACATTGCTCAGGCCAGTCAAAATTATTCAGTAGTCCCTAAAGAAATCAGTTTCTGAGGCCCTCCCAGAATTAGATAAAGTTTCTGGACATTGGATATAAATATTTGCCTCTGTTGGAAAATTGCAGGAATTTTATCTCTGGCTTTACTAATTGTATTTCTAAACAATCTTTACATAAAGAGTATGTTTCCTTATGGTAGAAAATCACTAACGTCATCAAACACAACAAAATGTTCAAACAACTGTGAGACAACTCCTCTTCAAGACTTGAATTTTATTGAGGGTAAATATTGCAATGTATTTCTATGTACAGTGAACACTGAAACATATTTGTCACTTGCATCAGGCCAAACAAAACTGACTACTTAGTGGCTGCTCACACCTGTTTACACTTAGTGGACAAATAAATTGAAGAATCCATCAAGAGATTTGAACAGTAAAAATCAATACCACCAGGTATTCCAGTTTCCAAACACTGAAATTCTCGAGATGTTTTCTTTATGGAATTTTGGTCTCTTTCCTCTGATGAGTTTCTAGAATGTTTTTGCTATACAATATAAAATTGAATTGCACAAGTACTGTGGCCTCATTGTCTTGGATCATGAAAGAGATGAAATGTGAATTAGCTGCTTGAATAGACTTGAAGCAAGTATATAATTGCTCAATATTTTTACAAGCATCCATCCTAATTTGAAAACGTCTGAAAATACTGGAAGGATAAATCATTTAAGAGAAATATTGATGACAGGCTGTGTGCAAAATTTGAAATTTGTTTAGGTTCCTTCAGAAAAATATTGTTCATCTCAGAGCAGTATATATACATAATGAATCAGTATTTCAGCAAAATCCATCTTCGAGCCAATTTTAGGGTAAATCCTATTGCCTGTAAATTGAGCCCAGTTGCACCTTAACAGCCATCCATGTTTTTTGTTGAGCAGGGGAGACACATGGAAACCAGTTTCAAGCCAGCACAAAAATCATTCCAAACTCCAAATATTATATCAGGTGCTTGGCATTACAGTGCACCAGACACAATCCTTTGCAAGATATTTCCTGGTTACATGCAACAATGATTCGAAATAACAACCCCTGGCAAGATGACTCCTGGTGACACTTTAAAATTTGTTACAATATGAATTTATCATGTGATAAATACAAACTCCTTTTGTTATGGAGTTACAAATTCTTTGCTTGAAGCCCTTAATATCAGATGTAAATAAATATTTTGCAGTTCCACAACATCTACAAGGTCATTTTAGCATACTGTATTCTGTTCAGCATGATGCAAGTCACATGATAGACATGTGGTGTTTATTCACTCATTACATGAATGCACCTTTCATCTCAAAATGAGCAACTTGGGCAAACTAGTGAATCGACAGTTAGGTCATATACACAGTACAGGTGGTACAATAATAACATTTGCGGAGACTGGAAATGACAATTTTCAGTGTAAATGATCATGTGGCAGTTTATGTCCATTGTCAAAGACAACAATCATACTGAGATCAAATAATGGAACCTCATACAGTATAAGAAAAGCAGCATTTCACAAGAAAGCTGAATAACAATAGCTGAGCAAAGCACTTCCCATTTGATATCTTTAAAAAGTTTATACAGTACATTTTTCTTCTATCACTGCCCTTTGAGATAAATTTCAAAATAAACATATTACTGTGCAAAAAGTGCATTTTAGGATTAAAATTTGTCATTTAGGTTTCATATTTTTCTGACAATTTAGACATCATTAAGTTCCAAATGTCTGTTACAAGAGTTGCTTTCATCAGCAGGTTTTGGTTCCACTCTCCTGTTGCCATACACTGGACCAACTCCGGTTCAGTCTAGTTCTTGCTTTATTTTCTATGCCTAAAATGATGTGCTCCAGATTAAGAACCAACCACTGCTGGTTTGTCTTGGGGCAGCTGCACAATCTGGATATTCTTCACACACATACAATTTAACTCTGCAGTTGTCTTGCGTGCATTTATTAACCAGCTGGTTCATTTATGCGAACCAATTTTTTTCCAAGCTTGTCTCTAGTAAGCATGAATCCTTTCAGGAGAGCTGTTATATGCTGGTATTTCTAGTTTTCTGGAGCAAGCTGCCCTATCGTGAGACCTCGAAGAACTCCAAAATGCCAGATGACAAACATCACAGACTTCTAATTTGTAGGATGTGTTTTAAACCAGGATATCATTCTTCAGAGGATTCTCCGGAACCAGAGACTGTAATTCTTCAGAGAAGACCACCTGACATCAGTGCAAGAAACTGCATAAATGTCATAATCTACAAACTTTTTCACTCTTGTTTGTTTCTTTTTTGTTCCTACATAAGTGCCGTGGACACTTGTATAATTTTATATATGTCTGCACTTATTAGTAGATACAGATTTCATGACAATTTCATGAAAAGTGTGTGGCATCACTGCTGAAAAAGCCAACTGTGGTACTCAGTGTGAGTATTTATACATGTTCATAGCAAAAAATGACATACTGTATGTGTATGATTACCGCTGCAGCTGTTTGCATGTGGATATATGAATAGTTTTTGTATAGAATTTAGAATTCACCAGTGCCAGCATCTGAACAATTCTTTGCCTGTCTGTCAGCTGGTTATGTAAGCTTTAAGCAAGAGATTAACCCTTCCAGGCACTCATAGTACTTTTATATCTTTTGTTTTTTTAAATTTTGAAATACTGTATCTTCAAAACGTGAGACCAAGAATATTTAAACTTTATATATTCTCCAAGTTTCTTTTAGCAACACATAGATACCACTGGTTTATTACATATGAGCAAACACGCAAATAAATAAGACAATTTCTGAACTGCCTTTGGAGGCATTTTTGGATATTTAACTTCCTGTACTCTTCATATGTGAAGATAAGTGGAGGCATTCGTGGGTGAGAAAATAACCCATCTCATTCTCTGCATGGAGTTTAGCGATTTATAGACACTTCCTCCGAGGCATTAGTGGGTATTTTTAGCCCCCCACCCTACTTTGATATAGATGATGTGGATAACAATAATAATGCCTCACAAAGGTCTTCCAAAGGTAGTCAATGATAACAAATTCCTTTAAGGGTTATTTAAAAACGGTAGTTATAATATTTAAACATGAATACATGGATTATGTCCCTTAGCTGGTGTTCAATGCTCTACTGGCATATAACTGTAACCAAACGTTTAAAAATTTTGGGGAAACAGAACTGCTAAAGTGCTGTGGAAAAGATAAATGGGTCTTTATTAGAAATTTCAGTCACACTATATCTTTTAAAAAGTTGCATACCAGCAATTTGGCTTGTATAAGATTCCATTCACAGTTTTGGCCAAATCAGTTTTGACTTATTGATAAATGAGATGGATATCAAAATTTACTTTTTTGTTTGCAATCTGTTCATTAAATTCTTATACCCAAATTGCAGGTTATCGCATGTGAAAAGATGAAGTTACCTTTTGAAACTCTTCATTTGCTACATTGTTGACATCAGAATTGCTGATACATGTATGCCTTAATTTCAGCAGATTTTTCAAAATAAAATATGCGAACATGTTGACTGTGAGGCATGATACAGAAATTAACTACAATTTTGCTAGNCCCCACTTTAATATAGATGATGTGGATAACATAATGCCTCACAAAGGTCTTCCAAAGGTAGTCAATGATAACAAATGCCTTTAAGGGTTATTTAAAAAAGGTAGTTATATTTAAACATTAATACATGGATTATGTCCCTTAGCTGGTGTTCAATGCTCTACTGGCCTGACAGAATCATTTAACTGTAACCAAACGTTTAAAAATGTTGGGGAAACAACTGCTTAAGTGCTCTGGAAAAGATAAATGGGTCTTTATTGGAAATTTCAGTCACACTGTAAACTTGATATCTTTTAAAAAGTTGCATACCAGCAATTTGGCTTTTATAAGATTCCATTCACAGTTTTGGCCAAATCAGTTTTGACTTATTGATAAATGAGATGAATATCAGAATTTACCTTTTTGTTTGCAATCTGTTCATTAAATTCCTATACCCAAATTGCAGGTTATCGCAAGTGAAAAGATGAAGTTATCTTTTGAAAACTCTTCATTTGCTACATTGTTGACATCTGAATTGCTGATACATGAATGCCTTAATTTCAGCAGATTTTTCAAAATGTTATATATGCGAACATGTTGACTGTGAGGCATGATACAGAAATTAACTACAATTTTGCTAGTTTTTAGGATATTTGGTAATTTTGGGGGGAACTTTGACAATATTCATTTGTTTCTGGAAATTTGCTTTTATTTTGCTGAATTTCAGAAATTTGTTACTAACCTGCCACCAGCTCTTCATATAAAATTTAGTATGTTTTCATCAGTCACTTTTGCTCGTCCAGACCTCAGCTATGCAACTGTACTGTACATCACAAGAGCTCTGCTCATCCTTAGTCTTTCAATATACATACAGGCAATGCATCCTTTTGTGTTCACCTCTCATATGCATTGACAAAATCCAAGAGCTCAGCTGAGTACTTACTTAGTGACTTATGTATTTGAGTCAATTATCGGCAATGTTTTGGGAGTTTGGACTTTGTGAAAGCAAATGGGCGGTGACTGGTGAAATTAGAAGGGTCCATTGCCTCTACTTTTAAGTCATGTAGGCAGATTTGCAATAACAATATTGAGTTAAGTGAATAGACAAATTGTGAGTTGCACCAGGATACTTAAAGTTGTCAGATAACTCAGTATAAAAAAGAAGCCATAAAAGATAGGATCACAATCTGTGCATTTTGAAAACTTAACTGCAGTAGCAATATACGTATTAAAAGCTGATTACATTAAATGTACTTTTAAGAACAAATTCCTGAGCATACAGAGCAATAGCTTAAATGCGAAAACAGTAATAAGAGGACAAGTCAACTCTGAATTCAGACTTCAAAACTAAAGATTACACTTAGGCCTCTTTTGACATCATGTCACCAACTGAGACAGGAGTGAGTTTTGTTTGAATAAAGTAAAAATATTTAAATAAATGTTCAAAGTTTGGTACAAATAATTGTGGAATTCTTGTTTTTACTTGTGTTTAAATTTCAAACACACGTTTTAACATTTGACAATGTTGAGTCTTACAGTACAAAATAATAAGGAATGATAGTGTATCTGGAATTTTTTTTTTTTTTGGAGGGCAAGGCAAAGAGGGTTGTCAGGAAATAACCAAAAATTAAATAAAAAATAGTTTTAAAAAATACCTCACCAGTGTGATCAAGCGGCAGCATATTTTCATGTAAAAGGATCGGAACATTCAATTTCTTTTTCAAATATCCTTATATGATTTGACACGTTCATTCAAAATTAATTTTAAGTCTGCTTGAGGTCATTATGGTAGTGTAGTGACGATGTATATCTATAAATATTATGAAGTATTAATGGGAAATATAAAACAAAACAAACAAAAAAAGTAAGGAACTCATTGACACCAAGTAGTCCATGTGATTATCGGATGTCCTGCTTCTTCGGTCTGAAGTACACGTAACGTGTTAGCATAGAGACAATACAAGGCATCTGTTTCATTGACTCCCCAAACTCCCTGTCCGTGCAAGAGGCGAACTCGTAGGCCACTATTCTGTTGACGTGAGTCAGCATGTGCATCAGCTCCATCTTGGTGCCATAGTTCTCCAGCACGATACACAAGGCCTGGATAAACCAGGAACCATCTTGGTTGTTACGCCAGGAGTAGTATCCTGGGAGGAGAAAGCAATGATGAGACATGGGTAATAGAGTTGTTTGCCAAGATCTATGACGTGTGACCTTTAGCCACTCAGTGATTGGATACCCCATTGTTTTCCAACCAGTGCCATTGCCTTCGCCAATCAACGCGCCGCACTTACTCGCTCTGCCAACCAAGACCGTGACCTGCAAACAGCCTTACCAAGATTACGCACGCCTGTGGTGTGTGACCACCAGTCATTCACTGACTGGATTCTCCCCTTTTTCCCCAACCAACGCCACTGCCAACCATGACCATGACCTATAAACCTACAGTATATTCCTTCTGGACTTCGTATTACATGGATGGATTTGCTTATCCATACGAGGATACACATGGATAGATTAATCAAAGGGTAATCACTGCAGTTTTCGGTAACTCTTAAACGGCCCCGCTTCTCTCAAAGACCCGATAAGCCCGTGTCATTTTTTTTCCCGCTGCAGGGTCCGCACTTTGTTTATCCGTGCCTGCACCTACAAAAGTGTGCTGGGTTCTTTTGCTACTTGGCTTCATTTATTGCCCCTTTCCCTCCCCCATTGCCAAATTACTTGCAGTTCCTTGAGGGTAACCGGCATTTTTATATTTTTCACTGGCATGGGGTCTGCAGAACATACAGTAGTCGGAAAATCCCTCCCTCCCCAGACTGTTGGGAGAGGTCCTACAGAATATATTACGGTGGTTAATATTAATGGGTATTATTTATAAGAGATACTTTCATATTGAGTAATAGGATTCAGGAATTTGGTAGATAGTGCAGCCTTTTCTCAAAGCGCCATGTACATCAGGCTGCTTCTGCTATTGGGCATGAGTATCTGCAAACCACGGGCAAGTCTGCAAACCACATACACGTAGGTTAGAAGGCAAAACGCGTCAGGAGAGGGGAACACGTCTGAGTACAACTAGGCACGCTTATAACAACCATCATGCAGATGGCATAAACAGAGACATCACAGATGTTTGGCCCATCTCGAAGTGCCATTTCCTAACTTTGAAGTTCTTTAAAACGAGAGAAGGGACAGGGAATCCGTCTCCTATACGTCCGATAAACATGTGCATAAAACCCATCAATAGTTCATTATGATGCAAATCCGCAGCTCTGACTTGTGAATTTCGGATCTGCGATCCTGAACCAATCAAAGAACTTAGTACACGTATAACCCTATGTCTATGCCCTTCTGGTTAATTCGGTGCCTAGTATAGTGCCACCATTGCAAGATTCCTATTACCGACATTTTTTCCATGATTTGCTATATCATATTTAATACAGTAGCCTTTTACTATTAAGGATGCACTACAAGTAAAGTTAACTATGGGAGAATAGTAGTTACAAAATTTAATTCTTAACGTACGCAGATAACGCAATGCGTCATCTGAAACCATCTGCAAATTTGTAAACATAGTTCAGATAGTAAATTAAAAGATATTGGATACGTTCGTAAACATCACTTGTCAATATAAATATAATCTTCGCAGATGGCTGAAAAAACGCCAGACAACACATCCAGCTCTCCTGGACACTGATCTTTAACACAAAAGGATAATGTATCTGATATCAAGGGATATAAATATTGTAGGAAACATTCATTACTGGTGACTGGATGGCCAGTGGCCCAAAGCGCTGTCGGGTCAGTAATTTGGTTGCAGCTGGGATCTTATTATTCTTGCATTGCAGACATTTGGAGGATATTATAACAATATTGTAAACCTCCCAGACAATGTACTAGGGAAACATTACTGCCAGCCGGAGCCGGGGACCCAAACGTCAATTTCCATAATGTTTACTATACAGAATCTAGCTTAGTCTACATGAAATGCAATTACCTGGAACTGTGGAATAGCAGAATAGACAGTCTGCCTCTACCGGAATCTTACGCATGTGCACTATGCCTGATCCATCTGTGGAATCATCGTCTCCAGTGAGACTTGGCGAGACTGGAGATCGTCTGCTAGAGGAGGGCGATACAGGGGAGGGAGATCGTGAGGGCCGCCCTGATCTGGGTGGTGGATCCAAGTACATATTCTGTCGTCTGTTTTGACAAGCCTGGAAAGAATTATTGATTTTATCATGAACACAGATGAAGAGAATGTCGGAGTGCTCTTAAAACTTTTCATGTTTTCATAGCCCGTTCCCATCGTGCATTTGACTTTCCACCATCTTTGCTCTACGATGGGCTTTCAAAATCGTTTTACCACCCACTTCGCAACTTCAAGATAAATGACCTTCGTTGTAACCAGATCGATACATGGGCTGTCACAGTTTGCACAGAAAATGTAATATTCCTGTTACCATGCAAATTTCTTCGACGACGAATGCATACGAATGCCAAGCACTCCCGGCCAGACAGGGATCAGCAAATTCGCCTGTGACAAGGGGTATCTTTCGCAGCATCAAAGAAAGGTCTCCCGGTTTAAAGTGGCGGGGCACAATATTATAGAACACGCAATCATGAAAACAAGCAGGGAAAGTAAGAGCAGTAGAAATATTGACAGCACTTACTGAATAAGCTATTGCGCAGAACATACCATCAGAACAAAGAGGGCTGTGAAAAAGTAGTGAAAAGGGAAGGACCGAGATAGACCTGAACACTTATTAAACTTGAATGATACCTCTAATAATACATAAGCTATACATGTAGATACTTTACTGGAGTCAATGAGCGTTGTCGTTGTTGACGTCGTCATCATTCAGCATCATTTTCGTCAGAAACAACAAAGGTAGTACCAATGAAAACGACCACAATAGAAACAGAATCTGTAACGACAAGACAGTAAGGAAACAGGGAATATTCACTTATAGTAGCAATCGTACCTGTATGAAGAAGAGCTTAGGCTTGCCAATCAAAGATGGACACCTATCTCCTTTGAAAGGCAGTACCAGCAGGTCTAAGGAGATGTGGCCATCCCGGGCGTAGACCATCCCTTCTCTGCCGTGGGACAGGACGGCGCAGCCGAAGCAGTCGTGGTCGGAATGGTCAAGTGAGGCAGCTGTGGATTGGACACACAGAAAACAGGGTTAGATTAAAGGATCTGTCCAGAGGTAACCATTACTTTGGAATGTAACAGAATGTTGGTTATAGCATGAACAATGTCCTAGAATGTTCCTGATATAAGAGAGAACCACTGGAATAAACTTTGTAATAACAGTGACGATTGAATTCTCTACACCAGGAGTTTGGACTGTAGAAGAGTGAGCACTCAACTCAAAATAGACTCGGGGCTAGTAGTCTACAGTACTACGATCAAGCGGGTTTTCGAAGAACGATGTTCGATTAAAATGCTCATGTTCTTCATCATAATTATATAGCATGCACATCCTTACGTTCACGACCTGAATAGCGGAGGTATGAATTTGTACTTGACCAGACTTTTCAGACTTCCACATTGTCTGGCAGGATGACAGAAACATCATCTGTCATTATAACTGATTTGTCCGAGAGAGAATAGTGTCACGATCATTGGACGAGAGTGATTTATACGTGACCCCGATCTCTATCCATTTCTTCCCTCAAACTGTCTTCGAAACAACATCAAATCAATGAGAAAAGAAACGATTGTTGTATTTATGTGAGGTGAAGAACTCTGCGCCTTGGTTGTGATTCTTAGCATGATGGATGAACGATGAGCCAATCAATTTTAATCTCGCAGTAAACAAATTACAGTGTCTGCAAGAGAGAGCTGAGGCCCGCTATGAATCGTACACGAGATTCTTTTTGAATGAATCATGTAGTAATTTCAGGTTACGATTCTGCAGCTTAATATTTCATATCGGTTAAGATCCCGCTTTGTCTGTGAATCCGATTTTTTCCTGTATTAAAATATTAAAATCCAAGCTGCGACGACAATTTGTTTCACCTAAGTTCCCGGTGTTCCTAACTGCGGAGAAATTTTTCTTCGCATTCTTTTTCCATGAAAAAGACAGTGTCCACTGACAGAATATGGGTCTGACTGCAATTATCCCTCTGAGACCTTGCCTACATGAGTGCCCCATACTATAACAAGGCGCAAGTAAGCCACACGTAACGACAACACATGATCCTATCTACCACGGCATTCTCTGTGAACAATGATACATTTTAAATTTCTGTACTTATCTCCCCCACCCCCTCCCACCCTATCCCCGCTTTATCTCGCATCGCTGGCTAAGATCCCGCTCCCGTCTAAGACCCCGCTTTTCTCGTCTCCACAGGACAGGGGTGTTAATCAGAGACTACTGATCTGAAGTGTGAAACTAATCTATTTAGGCATGAATCTGAGGTGGTGTCATCACTGACGCCTAGGCATGAAACGTATGGGAAGAAGTGCGAGCCTTGTATTAAAATTTAACAAATTGCCTTGATAATTGAGAACTTGCGTATTAACAACGGGATCCTTACCATTACATCAACCCTGCATATTGAACGCCACTAAGGATGCATTCAACACCAGTGCGCTAATGCGTCTTGAGAGTACCGGTATAAGTCCTCTGCCGATTATTACGTTTTGGTGACATCTGGAAATAGCTGCTGGTGGTTCTGTAGGTTATTTTTTTAATTCTGTGAGAATGCCTGAAAACATTGCGATCAGCTACAGAGGCAGCAATGTTAAGTCAACTCATGACTGAGTGGTGTGTGCTTGTTAGTCGCTACATTGCAGTCGCCAATCTCTGCGTCAGTGCCTTAACCAGCTAGATACATTACTGTTCCTAAAGGAATCGACGTTAACGATGCAGGTGCTACGGTGCCTCGTCGGACGATTTCTGCGCTCTACCCCAGTGTGACCGCCTGTCACACTTCGTTTACAGAGACCCTCCACAATTTTAGGGTAGATTAGTAAGTGATACAGGCTGAGCCATAGGACTTTGGCCCTAACTACCACTCGGATGATCTCTATAGTTCCGGGAAAAATCCACCTACCCAGGGACAAGTACACATTTTTTTTTTTAATATGACCTTCCCTCAACTTCAACCACCACCACTACAACACCAACAGCATCAACAACAACAACTTCTTCGTTACGGAGAAGGGGGCTTGAGTGAAACTCCTGGAGAGGGGACATGGAAGGAACCACTGCTTTGCATAATAGGTCACTGCTTTGCATAATAGGTCCTACAGCGCTGGCGCAACAAAAGGGTCCACTGCAGCCTCACTTTACAACTTTCACAACATGAAAACGATCGCCGTATGAAAGGGATCGATAGTGCCAGAATCGGCGGCCGAGAAAATAGGACAAGGTCGTCCCTATTAACTCTCGTGTTCAGATTTTGAAATAGCGCTCGGCCATAAACCCTTCCTTCGTCCAATTACGTGTAATAGGAAAAGTCGATGCTTAAAGCCAAAGCACCGCTTAACAGTGTCAGGTTCTAGTCTCTGAATCTATTCGCAAAAACTACTGTTACTGAACGAAAAAAAAAAAAAAGGCACCAAATCACTTGTTAAAAACAAAAAAATTGGCCAGACAGTCGGAAAATCTCATGGATAGAGAGAGAGAAACTAACAACATGTATCAATTACATGCCGAAGTAGACTACCGATTAAAGAAAAAGAAAGCTCTGCTCTGGGATTTCTGATGTCGGGAATGGCTTCTGAGTCAGATAAATACAACGTTAAATAACCCTGGTCAAGAATGTCGATGACGTTAGGTGAAATCTTACGACAAGAAAAATCTAGTATCACTCATAAGGACGTTTGTTCTACTTCAGTCTTAGAGTGTGCCAGTATTTTTGTTTATTGTAAGAATGACCTATATTCTGGCATTCTGCTAGTAAGCAGCTGTAACAACAAGAAGAAAATGTTATCCTTTTGCTGAGGGAAGCTTAGTTAAACCAATGCTGGACTTCTTTGATTGGCAGCGAGCTTGAAGAACTCAGTGTGGACTAACGATTTCATGCTTATGTTTGTCAGTGAGTTTCATTTTTTTATTATTTTTCTATCACTTCCTCATTGAACAGGGAATCTGTGGCTTTTGCAAGGATGTGACTGGTTGTTTAGTGATACCTGATTCATTATCAAAGGATCACGCCCATGTTAATGTCTACAATGTTGAGTAACCTCATTATCACTTAGTAAATGGCAACAACCACGGAATAAAAAGAAATCTACAGAAACATTAATCTCTGTAGGTGACGGTACTGACAGAGATCCTCTAGACTCTATATTGTCTCCATGTGAATCACGCTGTTTATCCCTGGCGTGTCTCTGGCAGCTATAATTGTTGACTCTTGGTGCTACGTGCTAATCGCTGTCTTTTGAAAGTATATCTCGACGGCTGAGCGCAAGAAGTGACTATCTCCACTTTTGGTCAAATTAGAGTTTTCGACATAGGTTGGGTTATTTTTAGCCGCTTTTTCACTGGTATAAATATCAAAGCAGTATCTTTATTGGTTGCCGAGTTATTGCCATTTCATTTTTGACTATCTTCAATTTTCCCATAACTTTTCATGCAAATTTGATGATCACCAATATTTAAAC
>JAWQUT010000038.1:2071397-2082767 GCA_033807755.1 Ellobium chinense | reverse complement strand
GGGGGGGGGGTGGAGATTTTACCCTTCTTCCTCTTTAGCCGCACTTCCTTCTCCATCTCTCCAAGCTTCCCCACCCTAAGTTGCCCCGTCGTCACGGCCTCCCCGCAAAATCCATTTACGCAGCCAGAAATTTCAACAATCGACAGTGTGAGGAACATCAGTGCACCGAAAGTGCTTGGTTTTTTTTTAAGAACTGCATCTATTTACATGTATTTTGGCCTTATCATTTTGTTCATCTCTCACTCCCTCTCTCTCTCTCCCTCCTCTCGCCTGCTCTTTCTTGCTTACTGCTATATTCCCTTTCCTTCACACTTTATCATCTTATCTCAATGGCAGTAAAGAAGAAAACGACCCTTCTCTCCCCATCCCCCCTCCCCATCCACCCTCTTGATGTCATTCTATTTGCAACAGTACACGGAACATCTCACATGTTACTGATTTGGCGTTCCCAAGGCGTATACCCTAGATTCCAGGTCAGCTTATAGTTGCATGTCCTCGGTGATTACAGCCTGGCGACACGACAGTATGTCAGACCAAGCGATACAGACACACCCCTGGAAAGCTCAGTGGCCCATGATGAAAAAGCAGGCAATCACGATCACCGAAATCAGGACACTACGACAGTCAGATGAGCCTCAGCAAAATCAATGCCCAGCGAAGCTATACTTTGTTTTTATCTCCATTTTACGTTAGACAGGATACTTGGTAGCCATCGACTGCTGCCCGCCGACTTGATTTTAGCTTTCTTATTCATCATTCACTTTATACGATCTCTCCTACCTTGCTTTCTTTCCACCTAAATCATTGGGCAGGTTGCATCTATCGGTTTAGCTTCATTACTCAATGCACCACTGGTGTTGCATCCATTATAACGATAACCATGTTCACATCAACGTTATAACTGGCAGATGCATGGCTACACTGAAGCCAATGCTCCCCTTGTCTATATTTCCAAAAATTTCACTGCTCGCTGCTGATACATATCGTCAGCCATAGGCAGACTGCCTAACTCAGAGATGGGCAATTTCCAAACTGGACTATTTTTGTGCTTGCCACAATCTGATACATTGATCAGAATGTTACAGACGAGACAAGTTAAAAAATGACTGGATAAAAAGTAGCACCAAAGCTTGAGACTGGCATTATTTTCGTGCATTGCCTAGTACAGTATTTGGCCCATTCTGTATTGAAAAATGAAAGAAAATCATGCCATTCAAATGAGTTAAGGGGAACCGCCTACGACCGTGACGCTGTACCGGGAGTCTGTGTGAAAATTCGTGCACACCATCCACTATGTGAGCATTTTGTTTCTGTCTGACCCCTTTGCTTGACGCTACGCCCACCACCCATTTTGCGATACTTCAGTCTATGACTCCATCATTTATCACGTAAACTAGTACAAACTAGGAAATTGCCCACAGAGTTCATTGCCAAGCTCTATCCTTTTCATTCTGCAAGACGTAGGCAGGGATAATCCAAAGCCAAATTCCCTGAAGGCTCGAGGTCCCTCATGGAGCTCACTCTCGCCTACGCTAGAAGGCAGCTATCTAATCTAATCTGTAACATTTGTTGACACATAGCTCCATTTGCAGTTATGTGACCAGAATCTGTCACGTAGAGACGCTCACAACACTTTTAAGCCGTCTCCTCTACATTTCTTTAGCTTTGCTCCTTCCTCTTTCCTCTTACGCTGTCCAGGGACTAGCACAAAGTATTACTTTTAATAAAGCGGTACAAAGATTTCAATACCATCTGGGTGTTTTTGAAATTTAATAATGAAGAGACACAATATGTGCCTAACTAGCTCGATTTTTATTTTTTTTTTGTTCAGTGTAGAAATTCACATCTTACTGAGTAGAGCTTTCAATTTTGCAAGATCTCTTTCAGCTTTGATACTTCAGGGAACTTGAAAGGTTCTTCTGTGCTTGAACAATGGGAATGGTAAATTTAAAAAAAATATATATATTAAAACACCGTATATCATATCAATATAAAGGGATATGCAGTCTTTTAAAATAAAATTCCAGAATGATGTCATCATCATTAGCCAAACCTTTTTGTTAAATAAGCGCACTGTGGTAAGTCCGCTGCGGTGCGCTGTGGAGCACTCGACTATAGAAGTGTGCAAACAATGCGCTGCACAAGCTGCGTATGCCCTTTTGTTCAAGACGTGTCCGGCTATGTAACCAACGGTGCCCTGCGGTACAAACTGGCACTGCGCATTATGTATTCTATTCCACATTGCTGAAGTCCGCTGCGTTGCATGCTGTTCAACACAGTGCAATTAGTAATCAATTTAGAATGAACAATTGATGAACAATAGTTAGGGAAATTTATCAAGTTTTTTGCCGTTCGTTCCAAACAGTTATAAATAATCGTAAGATACAGACACAGACGCGTACATACCATCGTACAGCAAAGATGTCATCTTGGCACAAGTGACGTCATCGTATCGTCTGACCTCAAAGCCCAGGTCCTGGAATCTCTCTTCCAATCTCTCTGCGTCTACATCACTTCCTTCCCTGGAAATAACCATTCGGCGAAATTTAAGGACTTC
This sequence comes from Ellobium chinense, assembly GCA_033807755.1. NCBI lineage: Eukaryota > Metazoa > Mollusca > Gastropoda > Ellobiida > Ellobiidae > Ellobium > Ellobium chinense. Next base: position 2,080,210 of record JAWQUT010000038.1, on the reverse strand, counting down.
AACTTTTATTATGTTAGAGGCTGCTTAGTGTTACTATTGATCAAGCTCTCGTTAGCAAATGCTGTTACATTCACTGTCAATGTTCTAATATGATAAACAACATGAGACGAGCATGCCATTCTAAATCATTTGATATGGATTACTTGAACTGAATGGGTGCCCTGAGGGAAGACAGTTTCGTTATCAAGTCGATGGCAATAATGGTATGCGTTAGAGGCACTTTAGCTAGAGAGGCACAGACAGCCTTGTTTACAGAGTTGTGCAGACATTCTTATCCCTACACAGTTTTAAATAGAGCAATTTCATTATTTAAATATTCTTTTGTCGCATTAGGCTGCTCAGGGCCTCTGAGGAGAGCTTAAATAAGAACTTTTTTCTTTGATTTTGATGGATTTTGTGCCCCCTCCGCTCCCTCCCCACGCAAATAAAGTGTGTTAAAGTCCAAGTCATTTGTTTCTAAAGCGTTTGGGGTTTTTAATAAAAAAATTCTGCCTCTTCTGGGCCAAAGCTCGTCATCTGCAGCTCCATGCCTCCCCCATTACCGCCCCTCTCCCTCCCCAACCAAAGAAAAAAAAACGCAGTTATGTTCCTCCAGACTACCTCTAACATCTCTACCCTTTTGTGTCCACTTCGAATTAAGAGAGTTAACAAAGATGACCCGGTTCTAACCGGATATTCTGAATTCGGTGTGACCGGAAGCAATTTTCAGGCGGAAGCCAGGAGAGCACGTGAACCTATTCACTCTGTGACTACTCGAGAGAACTGATGTTGGTTTTTTTTCATTCACACACACACACACACACACACACACACACACACACACACACACACACACACACACACACACACACACACACAAGACAGACACAGAGAGAACCAAACAGACAGACAGACAGAGAAACAAAGAGACAGACAGACAGACAGACATAGAGAGAAACAGACAGACAGACAGACTAACCGACAGACAGACTAACCGACAGACAGACAAACAGACAGAAAGAGTGAAAGAGAGAATGAAAGAGAAGAGAGAAGGAGTGGGGTGAAATCGATATTAATTTATAGCAATGTCTTCAACAGAAGATTGGTATATTGCAATCTATCTCTTTCTCAAATTCTCAGTTACTTAATACTTGAGGGAAGGTACGGGGAGAAAACGGCACTGGAAGGAAAGTTTTCCAGCCATTGTGTTATAACTGGTCCTACCTATGCTGCTGCCCCGTTTCCTCCTCAAAGTGCTTGTTGTTGATGAGGATGAAGATGCCTCTCTTCTTGAAGTTAAAGTTGTATTCATTTGGCTCTGATGGGGCCCCTGGTCTCACATCACGCCGTTCTCCACTGAAAACAACAACAACAACAAAATAATGACAGATTTGTTTCAAAGTCTTTTTGAGATAATAGATGTACAATGGAACCTCGATATTAAGTACCCATGAAATGAATGTGTCTTGTTATTTAGTTAAAATTTCACATGCACAGATTCATTAAGCCTATTTTATGATTTCACTATTCATATATACCTCGAAACATAGTACATGAATACTTAAATGTAGATTATTGGAAAGGCAGGGAATAACGACGGGGCGGGATGACTTATCCAGTGCCAGAGAACTCTGCTCGGCAATCCCACGCAGGCTGAAAACAAGGTGCGGTTCTTGGTGAGGCGAAAAAAGGAGCTGGCTTTCTTCGCTCGTCACTGTGTTAATACTTTAAACGATAATTCAAAAAAAAAAGGACGTCGCCCTCACTGGAAAAATAAATAGTTTAAAGTTGATATGCTTACTAGCTCCATCCTTCGTCGCGTGTTCAGCACAGCCTTTCTAGAAATGTTCATGCATTGGTTTTCACTGAATAGTCTAGTCCTGACCTGCTCATATTAATGATACGTATGCTTGTTCCATGAACCATGAATGTCTTATTAATTAGGTATTTTCAGCTCCATCACGTGACCTAGGAAATCTTGCTCCCACGTTGGTTTGTTTACATGCTCTGCTTACGTATGATTACTCGTCATTTATCAAAATATCCTAGCAATCCCTAGATCACGTGGTGTAACTGACCCGTCTGAAAATACCTCATTCGAGGCTCTACTGAAATTTGTACATTACTCGAGGGGGTATATAAATAAAAGCATGTGAAGTTACTTAATTTACATGCAAATTAAAATCAGACCGAAGACAGACGAAATGATAGACCGTAGGTTGAGTGCGTGAAAAGAGATAAGCACCACTACATACTCCTCTGAATTTAGAGACAAGCCGGGGAGTCACTACAGTAATTGTTTAACTGTCCGATGCCCTTGCCAAAATGGGGCAGTGAGTTTACTGCTCCTACTACTCCTACGTACTGGCCAAATTGATAACAAGCAAGGGAGTTAAACAGTGTCAAAGGGTGACTCTGATACAGTTCTCCTATGCACGCAGGAATGTCAGGAAATCAGAAGAAAATGTAATAAACTGATGTAACTATATATTGTTAACATAAATGTGTGGGAGAGTGAGAGAGAGAGAGAGAGAGAGAGAGAGAGAGAGAGAGAGAGAGAGAGAGAGAGAAGAGAGAAGTGTAAAGATGTATCGGTGTGTGAAAAATGGAAGTGTGGTTTGGATGAGTGAGCAAAGGAATTCATTATTAAGAACATAATATTGTTACACTTGCTCATTTACAACTGTTTGTTGTCTGAACTTAATAAACATATTGCTACTGTTAGCTACGACACGATAGGATCGATTCTAAATTGTGGGGTCGATTCTTAGTAATTCGCAATCGCCCATGCAGACCGTCGTTGCCGGTGTGAGATCACAACGTGTCCCCCCATCACAAAGTATCTCCCCGGTCATTCTGTGATATCACAGTGTGTCTCCCCTGGAAATGACATTTATCGATTACTCAGTGAGTAATTTATGCCGAGTATCGAGTACTTAAACTGATATCTTGGAATGTGTTACAAGTAACATGTAACAAAAAGACGTAGAATAAAAGAGGAATTGATAATATTGGAGCTGGGGGAGATAGTTTACTCTGGCATCCCCTCCTCTCCCCCTCCACAAGTTTCCGGTAACCCACGATCCTTCTGTGATATCACAGACTGACTTTCAAAAGTCTTTATGTGATTTGGAGGAGGGGGACATTTTGTGATNAGAAAGACTGAGGGGGGGGGACACTTTGTGATATCACAGAAAGACTGAGGGGGGGGGACACTTTGTGATATCACAGAAAGACCGAGGGGGGTGGGGGACACTTTGTGATATCACAAAGTGACCGGGGAGACACGTTCCAGGGGGGACACTTTGTGATCCCACACCGGCAGGGAAGGGAAAATTGTGCACTGAACATTGAATTCATCAAACGCACCTTACACTTGTGGAAGCTTCGTGTGCATACAGGACCGTGGTATAAAGCTACACCTTTTGTCAGCATACCTCTATCTGGAATCGAATCAATCCTTTTTATCACATGTGGAATGAGCTGTTGATTTTTTTTTTTTTTTAATGGCGTTTGCCTCCCTCGATTTGAACTATTGCAAAATACAGATTAAGTTATTTCTGTAATATTCCCGTCAAACTGACGTTTGCAATGCTGAACTTCTTCGGTGGAATTTATTCTCGCCCTTCTCCATTGCCTCCTCTCGTTCTCTTCCCCTTATTTCTTAGCTTCTTCTTCTTTTTCCCCATGTTGTTCGAGCTCTTCTGTATAGAAGATTTGTTTACAGGACAAACTAATCCACGATCGTAATGAGTAGCAAGACTCACTTATCTTGAGAATAAATAATATGACATGTTAATTCATGCACATTGCATTCGATACAGCAGTTTTGTTCGGAAACAATAGCGTGACATCCCATGTTACAACGACCTCGTTATTTACGAAATTAGCTTTGTCAAAGATGCCGTCGTCTAAATTTCCCCTGCGACACAATACCCTATATAGATTTAAATATTTTGAATTCTACATGCCTTATCAAAACAACAAATATGTTTAGACGGAATCGGAAAAATTCAGATGGGCCTGTCAAATGCGATATGCCAACTGCATGGAAAAATAAAGAAATTGAAATAGATGCTTTTCTGCTATGGGCTAGGGGTTGTATGCACAATGCTATCTAACTTTGCGCGCTGGCGGTGTTTGCGGGATACCCCTCAAAACATTAGTGATGTTTCCCTTGGTTACCGTCAAGGCGCAAAGTTAGATAGCATTATGCATGCGGCCTCAGATCTATTAACGAATGCCAATAGAAAATATCCAGGCAACTAGACAGGCCCACAATGACAACGAAGATGATGGCGATGATGATGATGATGATGATGATGATGATGATGATGATGATGATGTGACTGTTATGCTGGAAGGGGTCGCATATTGCAATATTGAAACAGCACCGTTAGCTCATGAACAATAGAAATACTGAAAATTTTCTATAAGAGTTGAAGTTTATAAATATCTTTCTTCATCGCCCTGCCAATTTCTCACTATTACTGGGCAACTGATTCCTAACCGATAAAGAATAAAAGCAACATTGCAAAAAATAAAAGACTGGATGAAGTCTGAAACTTGAATTGACACGTAAAATGAGCGTAATGATGAGAGAGACGAATGGAAAAAAAGGAGGGTAAAAGAAAGTCAGAATGAGAAGAAAAGAAAGACAGTAGATGCATGTCAACTCCGTTATGTTAACGCAGACTCCTTAATTTCGACAGATCAAACAGGCCCTTCATTATTATTAACAAGACTAACTCCCCATTTTACAAATGGGCAGGCAGGCAACGCACCAGCGGCGAAAGAATACCTAGCGCACCGAAAGGCATCATAGACGAATGCATTAGACTCCGTGACAAAGTTGGACGACTGGCGAATCGGGCGGATTGAAAAGATCTATCGGAGATTGTATTTCGTTGCTATACACATTCTTTTTTTTTTTAAAAAGGGTAAAAAAAAATGAAGAGGACTCATGTTTATAGTTACCTTTTGTGTATTTTTCTACGAATTTAGGTGAAAACCGCATGTTTTTACGTTACGTAGTTCTCAAGAAATCTGTGACACAAATTTGGCTGAAGCGTTTTATTAATATAGATAATAATATTATAAATTACGTAATGGTTTGGTCCAAACATATAAGCCTAAGGTATTAGTGGCTAGTCTGAATCGTAAGTCGTGTGCTAGTCAGCCGTAGAGGTGGGTTACGACTTGCACAATTCTGAACTGCGAAAACCTGGATTGGATACATATAATGTAATATAAGGTGAAATACCGAAAATTGGACTGACACAAATCCAAAACCAATACCGTAAATCTTCAGTCCTGGATTTCAATTTTTTTTTTTCGATGGCGTGACGGTCGTGTTCCAGCTCATACGCATTATAATAGGATTGCTATTTTAGGTACGGGATCAGATCCGAAGACGATACGGAGTTTTGGCCTAGACTGCAGGGGCAACAACCTCTGATGCCCTCTCAGTATCTCTGGATGGAGACAAACAAATGAAGAAGGAAAAGATGGAAGACACCATTATAGAGACCAGTAAACAAAATGCATGGCAAAGTGGAATACACGGATTGCGACTTTCTAAAGACCTAAAAGTTCATTAACAGTAATGTGTTTCCATAAACAGGCAAGAATTCCTGTCGTCAAATAAGACCCATGTTTGCCGCTGGCTCAAGAGAGAGTTGTACGTATAAAGCTTTTGTTCCTCACGACGTACCACCAGAACAGAGTTGCCATATTCAGCTCTTTCGGATCCAGATACCAGGGTTTTGCCTCGTGAAAAGCCCATGGCCTCTAATAACTGAATAGCTCTTCGGCTCTTTTTTGATCCAAACAGTTCAGGTCAAAGGCGACTAATTTTCTTGTAAAAAGTATTTATACGAGTACTTATCTCAAAATAATTGGTATTTCAAGTGATCAGACTTCCGTCAGAATTGCCCGATGAATACGAATAAAGAACATCCTAAAACCATTTCCTTTCAAAAATGATGTCTTAAGCTATGCTAATGTATGTAAAAAGGTGTATGGTAATTATGTTTAATAATGCCCATATATATCCAATATACAGGCAATTTCTCATAAATTTCTTGCCTTATGGCCAATTTTGATCCGAGTTGGCCCTTCCCCAACATTTTTTTTTTTTGCGTTTGCGATTTGGCTTCGGCTCGAAAAAAAAGTCTGGACATCCTTACACCAGAATAAAGCCATTAAGTCTGTTGGCGTACCATCTGGTGACTGACCTTATTTCCAACGCAAAGGCCTAATTAATCTAATCTAGATTTAGGCCAGACTTCTTGATGAGACAAAGGTGTTACTTCTCACTGTGAGAAGGTTAGGATAATGTCCCCTTTTATAAATAGAACATTTACTTGGATCCCGGTTATCTAATTGTGCCTGATATTCTATGCACGGTGGCTCCTTCTCCCTAGGGACATGCTTTCATTTCCAGTGTTAGTCTGATGGTGACCTGTCCCCGAAGGACTATTACAGGCTGAAACAAAGGTCTGGGATCTGGCGGCAAATGAAAATCTCAGCAGAGGGCGTATCAGTAGGGTAGGTCAGGGCAGAATCACATTATTATTCCAGTCAAAGAAGAATCTAAACAAACTGACAGATTCACCCGGTATTCCATAATTGTTATAAATAATCAGTTAACACCAACAGCATTGGGAAGTGATAAAACTGATGCAGAACACGATACAAGAAATGGTATTTGCTCATGTTATTAACATTTTAATACTCAAAATAATATAAATGAAATTATTAATTAACATACAATTTCATCATCACTATATATCATACACTGGCGGATGTGAAATACAATACAAACAGCATTCGGTATGCATTGTAGCGGGGGCACTACTATCCCTAAAACTAGAAAGGCCTGAAGTTTTAAAAGTTTTCCGGACTAATATATCTTAACGTATTGACTGTTTCCAGTAATTGTTCGTCTTTTGTTTTCCTAAGCTGTAGGAGTTTTTGCATAATAACGAATGAGTCATCCCAAAGCCAAAAATATTACATGTACACAAAATATTGTATTATTGTATAGGCTTAGGTGGACTTCAAATTATACAGTTAATAGCCCTTGGTGTCGGACATGGCCAGACAGTGTCTGTGATTCCATGACAGCAAAAGTTCCTGGAAATTAGAATTCCCTATCGCTTATGTTACAGAGCTGTAATACTGTGTATATCATGTCGGCGGGCGAACTGTTGAGATGACGTGCTCACGTACCGATCAGATCAGTTCAAGGAGGGAATGGGGGAGGGGGAAGGGATGAGAGAGGGATGAGTTGCAAATTTTCATAGGCTCCGCTGTCACATAATAAAGCAGCAGTGCATCTGAATGTTTAATATTTTTGTACATGCAGTGGTAGAGAAATTGTATATACAAAAATCCTCTGTCTGAAATAAAAAAAAAAAAACCAATGTTTCTGTATTTCTGATCAGTGAGTCTTGACTTCCCAAAACTGTCAATTTTGCCCAACATATTGTTATCCATTGTCTGAATGGTCGCTCATTTCCAACTCTGACATAGCCAAGCCATGCAAACCGTTCCGAAGTACTGCCATGCCGTCTCCCTTCATCTCTCTCCTCAATCCCCAACTCTATAAGCGGCCCAGAGCATCCTGCGACCAAGTTAATTACTTTATGCTCAACCTAGGCTCAGAACGCCTAGTGCTCAACCAGTGTTGTATTGTGTGCTCACACTCCGTGCAGGTAACAGGTCATTTATTCCATCTAAATTAATCGAGGCTGATCGGATAACTGCCATTCTGACCCAAAACAACAGTGTCATCTAAATCACTCCTTCTGAATGAGATGCAAATCACCCACAATGATGAGGTTTGGTTCGACTGCTTCGCTCTGTCACCGAAGACAGTAGCAATAGTACTTCATTGTCCACACCACTTCACAGCCCAAGGAGAAACGATGGGCTTGGGTCCAAAGGGCGGACTTGCTGAATGCCAAAGTTTTAAGTCATAATTAAAGCTCAGTGTGAATTCAGTCAGTAACGAATCCAGCCCCCCTATTCTTGCCCCTTTCTGTTATTTCCCTAACAAATAAGAAAACGTTAGAATAGAGAAATGGACTTCCGCTGATCCATTGTACTATCTTTCTCTATGTCGGAAGCAAAGCACAGAAAACAAAGATTGAAGAGGATTACTAAAATAATCCTTATGCAAAGTTATCATCCAAAGCAATCAAAAGCAGGAAATTTGGAAATTTATTCTAGACAACAGAACAATAGACTATGAAAATAGCAACACAGAACGTGAGAACACTTCGGCTTCAAGCCAGACATGACAGTTAGCCACAGACTTAAACATGAAGTAAGGTAAATCGTGTTTTCTGATGTACTGTTCACCCGCAACTCAAAACAACAACTGAATCCAAGACTTAAACATTACTTCTGATTATAAAAACACAATAAAATCCTCCAGACTACGGGAATATGCATCGAAATCTGAAAGTAAGTAAAAAAAATTACGTAATTAATTGTTCCTATGGTCGGTTACGTCTGTTTAGAAGGAAAGAAACGCAAACACCTTTTTTTTTTCTTTTAGATCAGGTTTCACCGAATAGGGGAAGTAAGCACTGTCTAAGTTATACTTTGAAATAGCGGTTCTCAGAGATCAATCATATCATGTGCATTAGGTGAAACGATTAGATATTGTTGTGCAGTGCCAAGGGTTTGATTAATGCCAAGGTGACCACTTTGATTTTACATCAAAGCCACTAGTTATGTGTGTGTGTGTGTGTGTGAGTGTGTGTGTGTGTTGTGTGTGTATGTGTGTGTGTGTGTGTGTGTGTGTGTGTGTGAGTGTGTGTGTG
>JAWQUT010000038.1:2053704-2071369 GCA_033807755.1 Ellobium chinense | reverse complement strand
GTGTGTGTGTGTGTGTGTGTGTGTGTGTGTGTGTGTGTGTGTGTGTGTGTGTGTGTGTGTGTGTGTGTGTGTGTGTGTGTGTGTGTGACTCTGTGTGTGTGTTAATTTCTTTTCTTTTTTTTTTATTGTCCTATTTGGCTTTGTCTTCTCTCAAGGTAACAAGTAATGAGGTTTGCATCTATTTCATTGAGTCAGTGTTGTTTATGTAGGGAGCTGCATTGTGGGCGATCAGCAATGACTTTGTTATGAGTTGCATTTGCAACATTATATATATTATATGTATGAAATGTACTGTTCTTTGGATATATATACCTATTATGGCTGAAATGCTTTACACTGTACACCAAATTTTCACTACGGAGTTAAAACAAAAGTCCTGCTTGTTTTTTCCTTCTGCTTTACTCCTCTACAGGTAAGACGAAGTGTGGAGGCTGTAAATTAGTGTAAACACAGCAATTCTGTCGCTGACAACTCAGCTGCTTTCTCGTCAGCCGTTACCTGATACTAAGTCAAAAATTACTCATCTTGTACCAATATTAAGTAGGTGAGCATAAAAAATGTATATCCTTAAAAGTTCACTGTAATTTAAACCGGGTAGATTAAAGTGTCATAAACTCTGAGCTGTCTGACTACTTAATGAGGTTTTTTTTTTCATGCAGGCTGCCAAGTACCACTCAATTACGTGCTTTAGTGTTGTCATAAACCGCTCAGCCACGGGAGATAATGGTATCAGTTTCGTTGTTAAGGGTTTGGAAAAAAAATCCAGACAGACAGACAGACAGACAGACAGACAGACAGACAGACAGACAGAGGACGGACAGACAAACAGACAGGCAGGCGGGCAGACAGACAGACAGACAGACAGACAGACAGACAGACAGACGAACGGAAGGAGGACGGACAGACAGACAGACAGACAAACAGACAGACGGACAGAGAGACAAACAGACGGAGGAGCGGACGAACAGACAGACAGATAGACAGACGGACGGACGGACGGAGAACAGACGGACGGACGGACAGATAAAAAGACAGACGGACGGACAGGCAGACAGATTTGAAGGACAGACATTATGTATATACAGGAGGTCGGACAGATATACAAGTGCAAGGATGGACCTACAACCAACCACATCTAACCGACCTAGACAGACGCACAGACAAGTAGAGAGCCACAGACAGTCAGATAGACAGACAATCTTCTCACGTATCAAAGGTTAGGAGCCCAAATCTAGCTGTCCCGTCTGGAACCGAAATCAGATGCTGCAAGAGGACACAATTAAGCTCTTAAGACTGCTAGGAAAACCTGTCTACTTAATATGAGGCGGAGTCCCGTCCTGAAATGTCGATCTGGGTGGTTGTAGGCGACCAGAGGGGACAGGGTTCGAGACAGCGGAGGAGAGGACTGATGGCAGCGGCGTAGACATGGCCCGAAACGATCGGAGGGGGGAGGGAGGAAAGGGAAATTGATAGTCGATAAAGTGGGGGTAGTACAGAGGTAGAAAAGAGAGAGAGAGAGAGAGAGAGAGAGAGAGAGAGAGAGACNAGAGAGAGAGAGAGAGAGAGAGAGAGAGAGAGAGAGAGAGAGAGAGAGGCTCATCATGACAACTAGAGCAAAGATAAGGATTTCAATGCAGAGGCGTGTGCGTGTATCACGGGGCGGGGCCCCCAAACGAATCACTCACCGATTCAGCGCTTTCATCAGAGATAATCAAAGAAGAGGAGGCACCGGGAAAGGGAAGCACATTTTGCCGTCTATACAAATCTTCAGAAAAGATATTACAAATAAGAAGATAAGACACGAAGTTCCTCCATGCATACCCAAAATAGCGAGTGCAGCATTTATTGCTGAATGTGTATCAACTGTGAACGGAATTTCCCTCGTGGATATCAAAGTTTATCTTATCTTACCTTATCTTATCTTAGCTTATCTTAGCTTAGCTTAGCTTAGCTTAGCTTAGCTTAGCTTAGCTTAGCTTAGCTTAGCTTAGCTTAGCTTATCACCTTCGCAAAACAAGGAGATTTCGGTACTTTGTCGGGAAATTTCCAATCATTACTGCGTATGAACCAGCAATTCATCATATTTCGGTCGCAGGAACTGACATGCACAAAGTCACATGCCGCCCACGTTACCAAGGTCACAGGTCAAAGTGCAGTATGGGGAAAATAATGACAGCGACTGACGCTTAAAGGTGGAGGTTGACCCCGCTTACCAATGAAAAGGAGAAAGAATCAGCGAGAAAAAAACAACAACAAAAAACACTTTCAACAAAAAACAAACAAAACACGAATCCAAGCGTTGGCTGAGAGGGCACCAAATTTCAAATACTCTAAAAGATCGTCTACAGGGCAGTACAGGGACCATTACCAGACACCAATAACAAGCATAAAAGTACAGCCGTTTACGAAAAATTGAGGGTTTGCTTTTAGAGTCGGCGTATCTCGCTAAAATTAAGTGATCCCGCTGGCGAGGAAGGTTTGTCTCCTTCTTTCATGATAGTCTAACCTAACGAAAACAAAACTGAGCCGGTCGTCTCAGTATTGCTTCCTCCTTCTGGCTACTCCTGCGGACGACAGCGCATTGTCGACACTCTGACGGCTATCTAGGGTATTGCCCAAATTTTCAGGACTCCATTTTGTAATTCAGCGAATCGTAAGCCAATGCCTCACTCCGCTGTGCACGCGCCGATGGAATCAGGCGATAAATCCAGAACTTTCTGCGAGTCCCCTGAGGCACCAAGCCAATCTAGATGACCCTCGGGCCGTTCTCTGCTCCCCTCTCCCTCTCCCCTACCCATTCCAATTCTGTCTATCTGTTATCGTTTTGTCATTGTATTCCCTCCTACACGGGACTCCTGGGACATTGAAGGTTAGATTGCGTTTAAAAAAAACAACAAAAACCCAAAATAGCAAAACCTCTTAAAGGGTATGACTTTTTCCTCATACTGTTGAAGCTGGCTTATAGGGAACTTCAACGGTATGCGGGGAAAAGTCATATCCTTTAAAGGGTTTGCTGAACACTTTTCTCTCACAGTGTTAAAGTTGCCTAGAGGTGTTAAAGTTGCCTAGATAACCCCTCCCATTTCCTCCGTCAGGTAGACCAAAAACAATGGTTTCTAGATGGCAGTTAGGAGATATAGGGCGAGAGAAACACACGCAATCAGGCGAGCAGACATCCAGATGGATATTCAGATCGATCGATAGAAGGACAGACGGACGGACAGACTGACGAACAGACAAGCACCTAGTCGTCCGGACTACGAGACGGGAAGATAAGTGGGGGAGGGAGGAAATTAATGGCCGAGGCTTTTTGATTTCTTTGGTCTTGTTTTGCCTCGTGACTGATTATGTTGATATAGCACCCCGCTTATAACAAAATGCTCATAGCCAAAGCTCACCGGTTGCCATTATCAGCAGTTCTATATATAACGTACCCCCCTTTCGCAGACCCTACTTGTGGGATCATGTAATTGTAGCAAAAGACTCATATCGACATCGAAATGGCTGAATATTTATTTTTGGCATTTACTGCTTTCATTTAGTCTAGATATTGTCCTAACGATGAACTCTAGTACTTCGAAAATTTGGCTTCATTTAAAATACTACTACTTGGAATTTTTTTTTGTCAAATGTATTTTTGTCTGTGGTGGTGGTGTTTACATAGGAAAGTGTCTTAAAGTTTGCATTGAAGTCTATAGTTGGACTGACAGACAGTTTATATCTTCAGTTAGTGATGGTAACAAAAGACTGATATGTTGAATTTATCTCTAAACAAGGGCACGAAAGTCAACTTCAAGAACAACAGGCTTGGCTAGCAAGACAGAATCAACAGTAACAACAAAAACAATGATGCGAAATGTGAGCGCCTGCGCGTTCACGATGGGATCTCTTACAATCGTAAAAATTACATTAACTGTGCATGTTGAACGCGCAATGCACTAATGTCATTCTTACAAAGGAATGAGGTCCCAGCGTTAGTGCGCAAGCTCTCAGTTTTCAAACGACTTCTCTGTATAAGTGAATCAACTTAGACTAAGCACGAATTTACTCTTAAAACAAATGTATAGGACACTATTTCGTAAGTTTAAACACGAATGCCGACATTTCATCAAGAGATTAGAAGGAAGAAAAAAAAAATAATTACGTCACTTCGATTCCCATTTTGTCGCAGCAAATTCTGAGCAAGAAGAGAAACGCTTCCGGGAAAACCCAAGATTACGTCATTCGTGTTCAACATTTAATCACATACTTTGTCAACAGGATGACCAAAACAAAAAAAATGAAGGTTCGACCCAAGACTTGCGAAAGTGATGACCATCTGGCTAGACGTTAAAGAAATGAGACCCGTATGTCGATGCACTGATGCTCGAAGCGCCAACGAATTGGCAAATAAACGAGAGACACTGGGGTCCCAGAGCTTCCTGACAACACTCCCAGAGGGGCCTAAACTGATTAGTTCACGTGACCTGACTTTTTCGTAAAAGTGGGCCGATACCTGAATTTGTAGGCACCGCGATACTCAGCCTTTATATTTTACGAATCCAAAGTGAACCTGAAAAAAACCCCAATCAAAAACAGAAATTTAATTTACCCTGTGTAAGAAATGTTTTGTAACGCTATATAGTTTATACATTGCATAATACGCACGGGATAATATAAAATTTACTTATAAAGACGCAATATTACAAATAAAATCCTTAACAGCCATTGCCAGTCGGCGCGGTTCAGCGCCCTGGTCCTCCCAGCTCTAAAGCCAGGTATTCCTTTACACCTGAGAGGAGCAAGGAAAGCGGAGCAAAGTGTCTTTTCCAAGGACACTTGGGAAAGACACCGTCCGACTCGGGGGAATCGAAGCCACAAACCCTAGACTTGACAGTCTTCAGATCGTAAGAACAGTTCACAAGCCACATGGGCACGCTGCCACCGGAGAGTATCGACTCTCTTTCGATCCTGATATCTAGTACAGGGTAAGAATTTCGATTCGTTTATATATCTTTCGATATTTTCGATACTTCTGGACACCGCTGCTGTGAAGGCAGGCAATATTGATACAACAAACTATCGCCGCTTACATCGAAAATATCGAAATGGTATCGATACTCAAATGACTGAGTTTTTTCATCCACATCGAAATTGTTGAGTATCGAATCATCGAAACCTATAACCGATACTACTCGTTGCGACCCTTTCCCATGCTTTATGGACATATTTTTATGACCTTTGTCTTGATCTGCTTGCGGTACCAATTAGAATCATGCGCTATATTACAGTCGACTCCGTGCAACCATTCGGGAAAGAGGAAAATTCGCAATTAAAAGGAAGTTCCGATTATCCATTGAAATTCATACAGAAAATAGGTAAAGTCTGATATTGTTGCGAGTAAGCAGAGGTTGTTGTTAAATGATTTGCAATGCATTAAGGAAAAGTCAAACACCGGCAGGCAGAGTACATGGGCAATATGCTGATACACCAAAATAGACGATCTACTTATAATGATGTGATCTATAGGCGGGCACACGGCCAGAGGACAAGACAGGGAGACATACAAAGATATGGACGGACTGGCAGACAGACTACCGGCCAGAGGGTCAGACAGACAGACAGACAGACAGACAGACAGACAGACAGACAGACAGACAGACAGACAGATACGCAATAAAGATGAGAACGGAGGGACTGGCACACATACACACATATACTTAGACAAACTCACTCACAAGATGCGGCCGAACTTAAACCTCTCTGGCCAAAAGCACTTGATAATTTAATATTCTGCCAAGAAGATGTGTTGCAGATCTATTGATGGGTTGTGGGGCGTTTATGATGATCGATACTTTCAATACTTAGGAATTTCGATTCAGAATCGAAACTCAAGTTTTGGAATTTCGATATAATTTTAATGCTTTCGATAAAAGCGATGACAAATTCATTGACCCGGACAGAAAGTTCGTCACCATTCATTTGAAGGTATCTATTTCATGTCTCGCCCGTCCTTATCCATTTACAATGGGCTCGCTAGAATCAAACATGACACCAAGCTGTCGGAAGTATCGGAAATATCGAAACTGTTGAAAGCTATCGAAAGTATCAGTACTAAATATCAAACTCGAAATATAATCGATGCTGTCGATATTTAGAGCTCGAAGGCTGATTATCGCGATTCCGCGATACTTACATATCGGCCCATCACTATGCAGATCTCCTGAAACATATCGACCTGCTTAAAGTGCACTCAATACAACACTGACTTGAACAGCGTTTCTTCCACAATCCACTCCCTGATCTCGTCCCACCCATAAAGGCAGCAATATCAGAAAAAAAAATCCACCTCCCCCTTCTCCCTCACCCTCATCGCCAAACAAAAACAAAAACAAAAACAAACGTTTCAAAACAACGACACATCTATTTTTATGAGTTATGTGGCAAAGAAAGCTTAGATATTATTCAAATAGATTTTCGCTTTTGCTTTCACCAAGGGGAAAAAAAAATAAGCATCTCCTGATTGCCTTTCTTTTATGTGGCTTAGCGTTTCAGTGCAGCGAGGGCCATCAACATCTTTTCTAGAACATCGTTCATCTGTAAATCCGCCACTTGTTAATACTGGCTCATTCAGTCTGAGCGCTGCAAATGAGCTCGTAAGCACTTTCTCATTTCGAATGCAAGGTTTTGTCGCCAAGCAAGATTTGTTTGTTTGCTTGGTTGCTTGCTTGTTGTTGTTGTTGTTGTTGTTGTTGTTGTTGTTGTTGTTGTTGTTGTTGTGTTATTGTTGTTCTTTTGTTGCTATTGGTGGTAGTGATGTTGTTGTTGTTGTTTTTTATTTTTTTGTTCCTGAAGCAGCTTTGTGCTTTGTCCCCTGGAGTGTAGCTGGATCCCATTTGCTTGCACACGTTTAAAAAAAACGCATTCTCAGATTTCTCACTCACCATCACCTTTCCTTCTCCCCCCTCNCCCTCCCCCTCCCCCACGTACCACTGCCCCACCAGTTATGGAAGATATATTCAGTTACTCCTGACCAGTTTATACTGATCTTGTCATGAAGGTAAATGTAAAATTGTTCAGACTGTAGTATTGTGGCCTGTGGCCCCTTTATCTTCACTTCATTCAAGTTTATGCATCGACCCACTATAGCCACTACAGAAATTATCAGCACAACCACAACTATCACCACCATCCTGATCTTTACCACCTCACCATCACCACAATCTAACTACAACCAGCATACCTTTTATCTTTAATTTCCCTCTTGTCTCCCCTCTCCTTTTCTCTTTTTTTCCCCCCGGTGTTTCTAACTCTATTTTGCCACTCAATCAAGTTCTCCTCGAAATTCCAGCTTAGGAAATCGAAATACATGTTATTAAGGAGATGCCGTTTCTCATAGCTGAGTGGACATTTATTACTTGAAACATTTTTTTTAAAGGGTGGGGATAAAGGGGGGTGGGGTGGGATGGGCAGTGTAATCAACGATAGTGGTGAAATTGAAAGTTGCCAGCTTTTCAACTCGCTGAGCAATATGCCACTGTGGCTTTGACATGCCCAGACGTTAAGCGTTGAGCTTTCCACACGTTAATCAGATCAAATGTGTTTTCAGCAAATTAATTAAAGAAATGGACAAGTGTTTACGGAGAAATTGAGAATGAGATAACAGCGGACAGGCAAGCAAGGCAGTAAAGAAATCGGAAGGCTGGGAAAAACGGATGGATGGATTTGATGGATGGATGGATGGATGGATGGATGGATGGATGGATGGATGGATGGATGGACGGATAAATAGATTTGATGGATGGACGGATGGGTGGATGAATGGATGGATGGAGCATCGAACTTAGTACGCATGTGGGTCGCAGTTAGTGATGCCAGCGGCCCAGATCTGACAATTTTCCATGATTTATAACCAGTTTCTGCGGTCAGGCACAGCCATGATTAGTAGAACAGCTTGACCAAGTTCAGAGATCTTGTGTGGAATCGCCCCGGGAGACGGAAGTAAGTTAATGACAGTATCAGTTGCTGTGGAGCATTGTAATAGCGGTATAGTTTTTTTTCATCCCGCGACCACCTTGCTTCAATGGACAGAAATTGAGATTCTCTGCTAAATACAGACCTGTTGGTAGCAGCTGACCACAACATATTAAGAGATAGATCTAGTAGTCTACCAGAGTATTCAGGTAATTGACTCGAGTATATTTTCATATTGTGATAATTACACTGCGTTCACAGCGGGTGTTGACCAACTTGTCGCAAATTGGACAGAAAGGTAATCGGCGATTTGACTTCTGGCCATTGCCATCACATACACTGACAGATTAACAGATTTTATTGTCCAAAGTGTCAGTGACACCGACATCACATGGACAGGCAATAAATGGACAAATGACGGCAAGACAGTCCCACATACTGTACAATTATGACTATTACTTTTTTAAAAAATGTTTATGCATAATATATAATTATTGAACGTTCAACATATTCAAAAACAAAGCAGTGTGTCTTTTATAGGAAAATTCAGAAAGGGCACGGAAAAATTAACTGAGATTCACTGCTGAAACAAAGCATTCTGTTTCCTATCCATCCGTTACTGTGCAGTGTTTACACTGCGAGTGGCCGTATTAACTGTGTACAAAACAACATCAGCTAGGACTGTGAGATTGGGAACTTTTACCCACTCCATTCTGTACGCTATATCAGAATGTAAGATGATTACATATAAGGCACAGATACTCTTTAAGAACTGCCCCAGTAAGGACGGCAAGAATACAGACAAATCTCAATGATAAGTAGTATATCTATGTGCATGGAGAAAGTATAAAAATTATTGAGGTTTATTTTAATCGAAGTCTAAATGATATAATGATACTGAATCAATACATGAGGATTCGTACTTAATAACGAGGTAATAATGTGTCTGAGACACCTATTGTCAACGTCCCCCTATAAAATGGAAGTTTTGACTGCGTACTACTGTTATAAATAAGACAATTTTTTCTGCTTGCTCTACTGCACCATAAAATGATTATACTGCGAATATAATTATTGTTATGAAATAGCCCGAGCTGGACAATGATAATTTACGACAGAAACTTTGATCTCGTAGGCCTATCATTACTAACACTATAATGGCGAAACACACACACACACACACACACACACACATAATTTTCAGTCGTTGTAACCGTAATGTGATCAGTACAGTGTCACGGATAGGTTATAGAAATGCCCATTTTCGTTATTCTCTGTTTTCTTAATTTTTATAATTTCATCGCAGTCTTCGGGGAAAACAGGTGGTGCCTTGATATATCTGGCTCCAGTGACGCGACTCCACTGGCACTAGACTATCATAAATGAGGCACGTGGGACTCCGCGGTCAGCAAGTACAATTCTCTGCCATGTCTGGAATCCAGAACTTAAGGTTATTGATCTGATGCAGGTCAGAGGTCGATGAAGTGCGCCAAAAATTTGTACAAGTTTCGAGCCAACAAAAGTGAACATCCTTCAGGATGTCGGTGTGATGTTTACTTAGGATTATTGTCTTTCAAACTCCTCGGCGGGCAAACTTGAGGCGAGGGGTGACCGCTAGGATGATTCGATTTACTGCGGAACTGCCACGTCCAGACGCCATTTTTCACGACGTCCCCGATAACGCCTTTTTCACCGTATTCAAAGGAGATGTTTGAATGGGTCTTTGGCCCCAAGCTGCGCATTTTTCTTTTCGCTATAAAGTGCCAATACTAGGAAATGAGATACTCAGAACTATGCCAGACTCCATGTAAATAGTGTTGTCCATAAACTTAGCTGGATGGAATAGGCATTGCATGAATTAGGCATAAGGACGATTACATCTATAGTATCACACGATTTCAAGATGCGTTTGTAGTTACAGAGCAGCTGTGAATACCTATGAGGTGACCCTCGTGCATAATAGATCCTACAGTAGCTGTAACTTCTTCATTTCTGCCCCATTTTGTTTTCCTCTTCTTCTTTTTTTTGTGTGTTCTTTCTCTGACCTACAGACAAACTATCAGCACTATAATTAGACTAATGATTACTACTCTTCCCTTTCACCATATTTCCTCTCTCTCTCTCTCTCTCTCTCTCTCTCTCTCTATCTATCTATCTCGCTCTCTCTGTCTCTCTCTTTCTGTGTCTCTCTGTGTCTCTCTCTCTCTCTCTCTCTCTCATTCACCCTCTGCCTCTCTATATGTCATTATATATGAAAGTGCACATTAAGAACGGCGGAAGGGAAGTAATTTGTCCCAGGAAGCATTATACAACTCCAGTGTACCAAGTGACTCCCTGAACAGTACTGTGAAGCGAGACGGAAAACAAATGGACACTTAACACAATTGAGTGCCTTCCGTAAAAGGGTAATGAAACGGAGAACTGAAGATCAATATTAAATAGACCAAATCACATCAAAACATTGGGGGAGACAAGACGTTGGAGGGCGGTGGAGGAAGGGTATCCTTCTCATTAGGCTTGTATATAATACGTAGATCGAAAGGAAAATTATATGCGTCGGTTTTGTGGGTCCGATAGGCCATTGCCCAGTGCGGAATCGGGCCGTTTCCAGCCAGAGATCAATGGCCAAGGGTCAAAACGTCGCCTTTCGTAGCCATCAGCTTTAGCAATGCAGATTAAGGAAAGGGGTCGAGAGAGGCTCGCGGTACGAATAAGGAGGAGTGTGTTGACATCTGACATCTAATAACGGTGTTCTTAATTGCATTCGCTCAGAACGCCCGGAGATATGAGGGGAAGGAACGGGAGGGAGAAGTTGAGTGTTGGCAACAGTGTCATCTTTCTTTGGATATGATTTATCTTTGCAGTAACATCAAGCTTCTTGCTTGAAAATTTATACCCTAGATCAACTTTATGTTTATCGCATTCAAGCCTCTTCGCGTTCAAACTCTCAAATCATTTAAAACTCCAACAAAAATAGTCTAACCTCAATAACAAATACCTCATTGATATTTCTTACTTCACTGTTCTTTCATGAATATAATCTCTGATATCTCCGATTTCAAAGCTTTTCTTGAATTCTTTCATGAATATAATCTCTGATATCTCTGTTTTCAAAGCTTTTCTTGAATTCTTTCATGAATATAATCTCTGATATCTCCGATTTCAAAGCTTTCCTTGAATAAAATCTGAAAGTTTCGCAATGTAAACATGTCCTTACTACCTCCTAATTCCATTTCTAAACCTCTCACCCAAGAAAAAAAATCCGGTCAGTGAAGGATCATACGAACATAATCTGTTAAAACAAATGGAAACCAGGACAGTTTCTAAATTTTGTTATACAGAGCTAGCTTTCGTTCAAGGAAGACGAATGACTTTCAAACATGTTGACAGTTTTTTTCTTCTTTTTTGGCTTAAAGTTCCATACCGGTTATTATCCCAGATTTTCCCCCTCCATTTTCATGGAAGTCGGTGAGTGATTGAATGGGTCCTTATTTGTATGGTTGGCTTTTATTTATTGATTTATTGACTGACTGAGTCTGTTTGTTGTAAAGTGTCCTATTCCAAATATTTATGCGGAAAAAGCCCTCGATGTGACGATCACAAAAGGTTGAAAGCACGGGGTGACACTTAAGTCAAGGACGTTTCTTTCTTTTATACTGCCTATAAAATTTTCTCTTTTCATCTTCTTTTTTTTTTGTCCCATCTCTGCTCCTCTATAGCTTAAGCTTGCCTTTTCTTCCTTCCTTTGTTCTTTTTATCTTTTTCTGTCCCTCCTACCATCTTCCAATCTTCCCTTTCCTTCCTTCCTTCCTTCCTCCTTCCTTCCTTCCTTCCTTCCTTCCTTCCTTCCTTTCTTTCTTTCTTTCTTTCTTTCTTTCTTTCTTTCTTTCTTTCTTTCTTTCTTTCTTTCTTTCTTTCTTTCTTTTTCTATGTCCACTTCCCTTTTTTTTCTTCAATGATTATTTCACCCTTCCTTCCTTCCTTCCTTGTTTCCTCCATCCTTCCTTCCTTCCTTCCTTCCCTTCCCTTCCTTCCTCCCTTCCTTCCTCCCTTCCTTCCTTCCTTCCTTCCTCCCTTCCTTCCTTCCTTCCTTCCTCCTTCCCTCCCCCCTCTCTCATTGTGCCTGCAATGCANCCAATCCACCTCTCACACACACATAAATTGTAACGGCCATATTTGTGAGAGACTCTGGACTGTGCAATTGGTGCCAGTCCATGGTGTGGTGGGATTTAGGCTAACTATTAAATCGCCACTATTACCAAGTCAGTTNCTTCCTTCCTTCCTTCCTTCCTTCCTTCCTTCCTTCCTTCCTTCCTTTCCAATCTCTCTTTCTTTTCTGTCGATTATTATTTCCCCTTTCTTACCTTCTTCCCCTCTTCTGTCTTTACCCCATTATTAAATCCTCCCCATCTAAAGATCCCTGTCTGAAGCAAGGGGAACTCACCATACACGTTCAAGTCACGAGCCCTGTAAAATGACCGCTTTCATCTCCGACCTCAGCACATCTTCTTGAGCGACTGCATCGGTCATCTCTGGACTATATTGGATAGAAATAACGTGAACAAGAGGCTCTACCCGCTTATTAGATATTTGGACTCGGGCACACGCCCCGTGATCTTCAGACGCGTCGTTTTCCTGAGGTCTGTTGTTGTCAGAGAGATTCTTTTTTTCTTCTTTCTGTCGTTCCCTTAAATTCCAGGCCAAGAATGAACGAATCGGATATAGAACCAAGGTTATCCTCTTTAAATCCTGTGCGCTTAAAACGAAGTGAAATCGGCAGAGCAGTTTCAGCTGGTTTAAGTCAATCAGTTTGTCGCATAATGTGATTGTCTACCAGTTCCCGCCCACGCTGAAATACACCCATACAGACACCCACACCACCAACCCACCAGTTTGCCTTTTTCCATTGTTACAAACCGGAATAACTGTCAAATGACAGTTAAAGGCTATAGTGGGCGACTAATACTATAGTATAATGCTCTTTATACCCGACCATGCAAGAAGATGATTTTTTTTTTTTTTTTAAGCCTGCTAAGCTTAATATGATGGCATATTTTTCGCTAGAAAATCCATAATAAAAGAACGGGTTTTGACACTTTAAATCTCGCAAAGGTATCCATATTTCACAAAATATAAAATGCTTCTCGATTTATCATGAATTGATAATTCTGAATTCAAGTAGAAAGTAACCGAAAAGGGCAGGCAAAAACGGAGTTATTTCCATCTCGCGGTGAAGTAATCTTGTGATGGAATCACAATAACATTTCAGATCTTTTCAATAAAAGTCTCATTTCACTTTTCTGCACAGAACTACGACGTCAGGACAACGTCAGTGGCAATTTTTTTTATAAATATGCATTTTATGAATGCGTATTTCATAACAAACGCAGCGGTATTGCATTACAGGCACGCGAGCAATACATTTGTTGGCAAAATTCGTGCAGCAGTGACTGCTGCACTTTTAGTTAAAAATGCAATAATATGAACTACATAATATACAACGCATAACCCTGTCGAACTGCAGACCTCTTCAACTGAGCTGCATTTGATTCACTGAGCGCATCTTCAAACTTTAAATTTAAGATAGTACGGTACATAGGTTGTTTTTCTTTTGTTTTGTTTTCTTTTTTTTTAAATTTTGTTTGGCTCCCAAAAGATTTACTAAATTTAAAGTCCAATAACTCTAAACGTTTTAAAGGAACGTTAATGAAATTTTCTACCCATTGAAAGATAGACACAACCTAGATCTGTAACTTTCTCACGTTTCATTGATCTAGGCGCGGTATCACTGCGATAAAAGAAAAAAAGTTGAAAACACATGTCAAGAAATGAGGTACCAGGTCTAATACTGCGCATGCTATTTTTGGAAATGTGGTAGTATCTTTTCAGCTGTGACGCCACTACAGCACCCAGATATTTTAAGCTTGTAGCATCAGTAGACAACACCCAGCTGCTAACGTTTCCTAAATTTTAATTGCGTAAGTTTTTAACTGGTGAAGTTATTAAACTTTTAGAGAAAAAAAAACATGTTTAATTCGCCTCTCTTCATTCGACATACATAAGTCAGAAGCCCATCCTATGTCTGTCCTCACAAATAACAATTGAATATCCGCGACTTAATATGGACATATATATATGAATTTTCACCATCCTTCCACCCATGGTAATTGGGAGTGTGGTACAGTATATAGATATAATATTCACTTAATGCTACACGCCAGAGCCAGATTCTGATCCCCATAGTAAAATGGCTGCCACTGCTCAGCTCTGATAATTCTCTCACAGACACTTAATTCTCACAGACACTTAAACCTCCAAGAAAAAACAACAACGTAAGAATTTTTTAAAAAATCTTGTGTTAACGTCCTGCTGATGAATGAGAGGAATATTTCACAGCCGCAGTTCCATTTCTTTAAACATCTGCAGCTCACTGTTCTTATCTTATATCGTCTTATTCTCTCTGATTCTTTCTTCATTTCCTCCCATCTTATGTTATCTCAGAAAAAGAGGAAGGGAGGGTCTAAAGTCTACCGCCCCCTCCTCNAAGCACCCCCTATGAGTATGCCAGTGAGAGGTGTCAACTATACAGTTTTTATTGAATCTCATCAGGTTCTGTTATTCCTGGTTGGAAGTGTGGACTAAGGGCAGCTCAGCGCTGCCACTCTTTTCGCAGATTTCTTCATTACAGCTAGAATGATTTTTCTGTGACATTTCCTTACATGCCCGATATTGAGGTAACTATAGTGGGGAAAAAATCCAATAATTTACTTTTAAAATGAAGAAAAGCAAGCATTTCCCTCATTTTATTCTACAGTTCACGATTTTTCTCAGCAACCTACGAAAAACGATTATTTAGGTAGGGGAAAATGGCTTAGCGTAACACTATTTTTACCTTATCGTAGGGGAAAATCCCCACAAGTGGCAACACTGGGGCTGCTCCACCTCCTCTTGGAATGGAAGACCCGGAAATGGAACCATAAAAGAGAGGGTTNGGGGGGGGGGGGGGGGGCGATGGAGGGGATGATGAAAAAAAAAATGGCAGTGAACCACAGTAATAGACCATTCACGATGTAGAAGTCTAAAGCATAGGGGAAGATGACCCTCTTTCCCATTTCACGTTCCTTGATGGTCCTAGAGATAAGATGAAATGCCACACTTTATAGAGTAGTTAAAGACCTCTTTTGGGTTTCCATTGAACATTCAAAACAGATTTAATTTTCCCCTCGGCTGACGGATGACGGCGTGGGAGTAAGTGACTTAATTCTGAAACTATAATGGTGGATTGTGGGCTGGAGATGGGTACCATCAGGAGAGAGAGAGAGAGAGAGAGAGAGAGAGAGAGAGAGAGAGAGAGAGAGAGAGAGGGGGGTAGGGAGGGAGAGGGAGAAAGCGAAGGAGAGAGAGGGAGGAAGAGACAGAGGAAAATACTAGGTGACATATCCGTGTAAGATGTCTTGCAGGGACATGATAATCGAGAATGAAGAGAGATAGAAGAGAGAGAGAGAGAGAGAGAAGATAGAAAGGTAAAGAGAAACAGAGAGAGATTCTAGGGACACAACTGTGTTTGATGTCTTGCAGGACTAAATAAGCGAGAATGAGGAGAAACAAAAAGAGAGATAGAAGAGAATGCGAGAGAGAGAGAGAGTGAAAGAAGAAAAAAAAGAGGGAGAAAGAAAAAGGAAAAGGCTAGACCACAAATATCAGACGTATTGCAGGGGCATATAACTGAGAATGAGGAGAGACAGAAAGAGATAGAGAGAGATAAAAAGACAGAGAGAACGAGAGGATATAGTTATAAAGACAAATGAGCGTCTTGCCTGAGCAATTTAGAATGAAAAATGAGAAATGGGGAGAGAGAGAGAGAGAGAGAGAGAGAGAGAGAGAGAGAGAGAGAGAGAGAGAGCATACGGCAAAAGAGAATTATGCAGATACTTGAGTGCGAAAAGAAAACCGTACATATTCAGAAGACCGGAGCAACTAAAAGCCTGAGGGTGTAAGGTCAACATTGGACAATGATATTATTCTAAGTACTGTAAGAGGCAATGACATGAGTCTGAAGACTTGGTGTGTGTACTGTAAGCGTGTGTCAGATTCCGGCCACTGGACAGTGTTGGGTGAACATATTTTGTGGTTTAATGAGAATATTGAAGTGCTTACGGTAGCACGTTTGACTGTGCAGCCGTGTTCGCGGTAGCCAGATATGATAAAGTTGAACTTTCCTGGCGCAAGTCAGCGCCATCACAACAATATGAGACATATGTCCAGGAGTGCAGAAAACGAAAACGAAGATGAAAATGCGCTAAGAACATCGTCCACGATGTCCCTTTACTGTGGAACCTTGATATTAAGTACTCAGATTTAAGGTATACCTTCTTATCAAGTATGAATTTTGCATGCATAGATTCATTTTATAACAATTCTACCATTTTATTATTTAAGTGGACCTCGATATTAAGTATAGGCCTGCCTCAATAATAAGTATACTTCTTTCACGAACCAAAGCATACTTTATATCTAGGTTCCACTGTATTTGTGGTGGACGGAAACGATGTTTCAGACGAATACGATTACAAAGACAAGTCGCACCAGATTTGGACAAACTCAGAAAGAATATCACATTATGGCAAGATTGTATGTTTTGCACAAACGACGAAATAGAGAGAATGTGCAATTACGCTCCCCAAAAATCAATTTTTACTTTTATATTGGCAGAACTGAGCGCTTTCCTTAAAAGCTCTGGCGACAGAGTGGCGCTCGGGAAGAGAACTTCAATATTTGTAGACAAAACTCTGGGTGTTTGAATTTCTGCATACAGTTACATGAAAGTCTCTTAGTAAAATAGCAGTAATATTCCCCCCGATTCTTAAAACTATGTCACAGCGAGTGTTTTCATTGCCACATTTCCAAAGGATCTTGTCGCTTGTCTCATCTTGTATATGATCTAGAACTATGTAAACTATGTCAGGTCGAGAATTTTGATTGCCGCATATTCAAAGAATAAAGTCGTTTGTGTCATCCTGCACTCGACCAAAAACTATGTTCCTTTTTTTTAAAGTGTCTTTTATCATTTATGTCAATATCTTATCTCACCATAACACTTGTGGAATGTTCATGAGATTATCTGTACTATACATCTTGCAACCAGTCCAAATGACGCGGAAGTCGCAGGAAATGAAATATCAGGCTCTGAAAGTCAACAGGGCCGTCCTGTATTCAATCTTTGTTTATTGCCGAAATTGAGAGCACAATTATTTATATACGAAAAAGCATTGATTTTATAAACGAAAAAAGCACTAATTTTATATACGAAAAAGCACAGATTTTATATATGAAAAAGCGCTGATTTTACGACCAAATGGTCAGTAATTGTGGATAACTTTATGAGATATGTTAGATTGCTTTTATAATTAATGATATAAACTGAATATAGAATGCTCATATTCGTGTCGTCTCAGGTATCAGTAATCAAATTATAAGCCATGGCAGCTTTCCCAAAACCTAAATAATTCCCAGTTTCTTTCTAGTTTTCTCTGCTTAATTCAACTTGCGTGCCTTCTCCGTTCGTTGGTAATATAATTCCACGATGTTTGAGGAGCTGTTCCTACATTACCGGTTCCTCCAATTATGAAAATTTAAAAGCCAAATGCGCACAAAGTAGCCGACAAAGAAGTTTACATAAATTTAAATAACGGACTCGCTGAGCAACACCCCC
>JAWQUT010000038.1:2032029-2053620 GCA_033807755.1 Ellobium chinense | reverse complement strand
GTCTTAACTATTTGTCAACGTCACCCCCCTCCCCTCCTCCCCTTCTCTCTTTTCCATCGCCCCCACAAAACATTTCCAATTATTCTTTGGATTTTCTTGGTCCCGAGCAAGCTTGTAAGATGAGAATGTGGGTTCAACAAGCCGACAACACTATCAGCGACACTTTGTCGGCCAACAATCCCCGAAGCTTATGACACCTTCAAACGCTGATTCCCCATGCATCGCGTTTGTCCATATTTAGCTCACAGCTTCCACCCAGAAAGAAGCTAAACGTTGATGACGGTTTCTCTGCATCCGGGTTGCCAGATTTGGCTTTTTGAGAGCCAGAGTTATTTTACTCTTTTGATATTTTTTGGCTCTCTGGCTCTTTCTTGGCTCCAACGGACTTTAAGTCAACATTGGGTAATTTCATAAACAAAATTAATATGCATTAATGTCTGAGGACACGATTACAATCAGCNGGGGGGGGGGGGGGGGGGGGGGGGGCTAGTCTGTAACACAGAAACTCAAAACTTTGGTAGTAGCGTATCTGAGGAAACCTCAAGAAATTCTGATACTATCCCTTGCTCTAGTATTCAAAATATTTCTGAAGTTGGTTTTTGTTTTGTGCTATTGTTATGTTTTGTTTTGTTTTCATTATTTATCAGATGCTGTTGGAATGAGAAATAAAAATGTTATTGTCTGCTGCGTTCAAAATGTATGACATTCCAAGTGATGAGGCTTCTGTCATGGTTGGCCAGATCAACACAAATCAAAGAATGATTCCAAATGGTTTCTTTATAACAATCGTTCCTCATCATGCTCTGGGGTATGTAGAGAGGTTTAGATAATTATAATATCCTTGCATATTCAGTAGATCTCCTGTCATATGTCAAATCTGAACCCCAGTCGGCCTTCTCCAAACATACTTGGCTCTTCATTGGTTCTTTTTCATGAGCGATTTGGCTCTAGCTCGGAGAAAAGTCTGGCAACCCTGTTCTGCATTGGAATCCAAAATGTATGTTGCGCTGGATGCACAGAAGTGCTTTGGTTTTATCTAACGTCCCTTGGGGCATGGTGGTCCTATCCGGAGGGCATTATACAAACAGCTAAACTGACACTTCAAAAGGCTGTCTAAGAACTCAGAACTTAGTTGGAAAAAGACCAATCTTATCCGGTTTCAGCGAAAGTCTTGTGTGAATGCGTCATCAGATTTCGCTTTCGAACGTAAAGGTTGCAGCAGCGAATAAAAGCCAGTGTAACAGACCATATCGGCCAATCATATTCATCTGACAAAGGAAAAGTCGAAAGCAGAAGTTCCGATTGCTGGGGGTGTGGTTTGCGATGCCAGAATGACCGTATATATATATATATATATACGTAAAAACTGAAAGTGGGCGATGTTTCCTTTTCTTTCTATTAAGGCACCAATATGTTCAACTCCGCAATCGAAATCACTGCAATGATGCAATGAGTTGCAGGTTACTTTCTGTATATAAAATATTCCAGTGCTCGCATAATTTCAGATTTAAATATTCGATTATTCGTTACCCAATAACTGATTCCAGATTCTGATCCTGTCCCCACACTAACAAATATAGTGAAAAAGAAGAGCAGCAGAAACAAACAAACAAACAAACAAACAAACAAACAAAAATGCCAGACGATGCAACTTTATCTAAGCCTATAATGAGAAAACAAGAGTAATGGCCCTCGTCTCTGTTCCTAATGGGTTCATTTCCTCGTTTAATTCCCTTTGACAAAACAAATCTCCGCAAAGCTCAGAACATGCTTCGTTGCATTAGCGTGCTATCCATGAATTTGCACTGCACGCAAAAATGCATGGAGGCAATATAGATCTAGTTAAGGTTGGCAGAGAAGTCAAGCGTTGGGAGAAAGGAGGGAAATGGAGTAAGTGGGAAGAGATGGTAAGTGAAGTGTTCTTCTCCTGCTCTTAATCTAGATCTTTGTTGCTGTTCAGCCTGTTCTTCTTGTTCTTTAGGCTGCATTGATTGTTCTTTTGGGTTCTATGTGTTTCATTCAGACACGTGCGTTGCCTATATTAGTATTACACCCTATAGGACGTTCTATTAAAAGTGTTATTAAAATACTTTCTCTCTACTCCTTCTTACCCCCTCCCTTCCACCCCNCCCCACGAGTTTCTCCTCTGCTGTCTATACCTCTGATGAACTGTTTCATTCACATGCCATTGACAAATACGTCATAAGAGCTGGGGTAAAAATAACGTTTCAATTAAAAGGTAATTTAGTTTTCAGCATTATTATTATATCATTGAGCCACATGGGGAACATTTTTCTCAAACTCCGTATGTGAACTCAGAATGCTCTTGAAATAAAGGGAAAGAATACAGTAAGAGTTAATGCTCTTTATGCGCACACTTTTATTTACTTTTAAATGGCGTAACTCTTAAAGAAATCCTGATTTCTATGTCTTGTTTGTTTTGAATGAATTAATAATAAAATGCATCCCTGAATACACTTCCATTTCATTTTTAAACGAAAGAGCATTAATCGTGTTTTGGAAAAACGCTGTTAAAGTGCAGTTTTTTTTTGGTATCGTTTTTGTTGAGAATCGTAGGCCCGTTCTGAGGACAGTAACGGTATTCATGTAGAGAAATGTAGTGTGACTGTATTGTGATACCAGTAGGGAAGAAACTTACGGACTCACGGATGTAACTAGATCTAACCGTACGATGAATTAAATTGGGTCTCTGCATGCTTAAACATAAAAAAAAAATGTTGCTTTGATTACGTTTCCATCTGATCCTCATAGAGTTATGAGAACATGGATCGTTTCTGACAGAGGTTTTTTTAATCTGTTTGACTCAGCAAGTAATTCTAGATCATGAGATAAATATCCGAGTTTGTGAGAGAAATTTATTCTCATTCAGACCAATGGCCATTCACTGAACATTTATAACAATACATAAACATAATGATCAAATACTTGTATTCCCTGTCTGTTTGTCTGTCTGTTTGTCTGTCTGCCTGCCTGCATGTCTGTCTGTCTGCCTGCCTGCCTGCCTGCCTGCCTGCCTGCCTGCCTGCCTGCCTGCCTGCCTGTCTGTCTGTCTGTCTGTCTGGCTGGCTGGCTGGCTGGTTGGCTGGCTGGCTGACTGGCTGGCTTATCTCTTCTCTTGTTCCCATCTCTCTATTACTCAAGATCTCCGGCTCTATGCATAATCAGATTGTTAATTAACTCATTACGGTAACCACGGGAAACTCTCAAAACATCAGTAGTGTTCACTATGGTTAATGCAGCACGTTAATTAACTAACGTATGGATTATGCATAGCCCATTGTTCTTTCTCTTTCCCTCACTCAAGCAAGTAACCACAGCTCTGAAACGAGTAGGCAAGAACGTCGAATATTTGATGTCAGAGATCGTAAAGGTCAAATATTTACGTGATTATGCTAAAAGATGTAAAAACAAACAATGAACGGCTCTCCGGAGTTGTAGCTTAAAATTCACGGTAACTGACGGGACATGTTGCATGGAATGATCCCGACAATTATGTTCGCGTTTTATAATGAGTGAGCTCGTTCAGTCATGGCTTCATGGAAACAATGAAAAAACAAAACGAGGAGCGATTTGGAGGTGCCATTAAGCGGTGCTGTATGTTCTCGACTTCCATATCTACTTCCAGAAGCGTGTTGCGATTACACGAATTATGATTAATAGGGAGTTGGCTGTTTTTCATGTATCTGGCATCAGTCATTTCACATCTGATTCTGTGACTGCTTCTAGAGTTTACAAGAGCTTAATGAGATGTAATGCCAGTCTGGCACTATCTAAATGCATCTGTTCAGTTATGAATCCATTTCCGATATGGCTTTAATATAGAGATCTTATCATACTGTCACAGCCAGAATTGCTCTTCTTATATCAGACAAACATCTCTTCCGCCCACATGTCCACGCATTTGCACACGGTCCATTGTCTGTGGTGACGTCAATCTATACATATTGCTGCTCATTGACATTATTATATGACGTCTTTCATATTTTGTTTCTCTAGAAGCTAAATTTGACCGTAACAGCAGGCTAGTACTTGCTGTAAGAACAGCCATCATCCACGATGATTCCACGGCCAGTATCGCTGCTCTTACACAGCGGGAAAACATATTTTCCACCCACATTTCCACACATTATATAAGCTCGAGGCCTTTGTTTTTTGGTCACGTCAGTCTTTACAAATTCCTGCTCCCAGTCATAGATGACGCGATGGGTTTTTTTTATTTCTACGATCTAAAGTTTGACCCCTTCCTCCTTCTGCGCTAAAAAGCCCTGAGAGAAAGGAGTCTGCACTTTCTCATTGTTAATCGGACGAAACTGATTCCATCGAGTCCCTTACCGCTCTACACGATTTCCTATGCCATACTCCGGATATAAAATGTCTTTACATATCACGATATGAAGTGATGTGATGTGACGTGACGTGACGAATCCGGTAGCAACATATCCTGAGATGAAGTGGAAAGCGATTTTGTCAGGCTGACTTCGGACCTCTGTTTGCCTCCTGCACCGACTAACCGGGGCCATTCTCTTAGCTATGATCATGATGCAAGCATTTCCGGCAAGAACTGGAAACTGTGAACTTCCAGTTTCTTACATTCTACTCAAATTTACATCTCTGCGGCCACAGAATAACAAAAATCTAGAGAGGCCTTTTTAACTGTTTCCAGGATATCGCAAAACTCCATGATGGGCAGAAGACGTGTGCTCTCAAACCGCGGCGATTAGCGCGTAGCAACATATAGTCAATGAGCATGGCTGCCATAGACACACCGGAAAGAAAAACAAACACATTGAGACACCGAGGGCGAGGAGGAGAGGGGAGAAGGGGAGAGACGGCAAAGACGACACCTATACGAATTAGTGCTCTGTAGGTTTTTTTCTTCTTTCAATTCTGTACTTGCCGTGTGTCCAGCGTTTTTGGGGTTTTTTTAATTCCAAACTCAAATTACAGTTTCCAGACAGGGACCACCAGCTGTCTGCTCACGAGGCCTCCAGGCTTGTACTCACTGCTGTCTGTCACGTGAAATTAAGTGCTCTTGACGCGCTCAGCTTTATGCCCAGTGTCCAATCAACCTGCCAGCCAGAGTCGATTAATGCTTTGCCTGCCTCAACGCTTGCCCCAGCTGTTACATCGCGGTCCATTATTGCACGTTATTTATTATGCAGCGTGTTAAATGGAACAGCGCAGTTTACGTATGAACGACCACATAACGTTGTGCCTTTCATTTCCCACTTACTCGGTCGTCATGTTTGTTTATATACAATTTTTGTATCACACTAACGTGCCCATCAATCCAACACTGATCTAACTCCAGATTTAGCTATTTTGTAAATAAAAGTTTGTTTTTTTTGTTTCGAAAAATCCTAAAGATTAGAAAATCAGTTTCATTGTAAATCGCCCATAACTGAATCCTAGAGGATATTCAGCCAAGATCAGATGGGTGCATTCTGGATGGCGTTGTCCACGTTTATCATTTTGTACCATTGTAATTAGACCTCTATCAACTTGAAAGATTTAGAGGTCAGGCCGTAATTTTAAGATATCCAGAGTTTCCACCTAAGTACCACTCTTGTATTGATTGACTCATCTTCATTCCTTAGGTTAGCAACCAAGTTCATGCTGAAATAATACATTAAATCAGCTTTATTTTCTCGGCCAAAAAGAAGATACCTGGCCTGTGGAGACCATCTTTGAAATAAAAATTTGGTGCTCGGTGGCAGATTTTCAGAGATCAGCTAAATTCCTGGACAGAGCCAGGACTAGAATAATACTATGACTGGGAAAGCTGAAGAGGGAGAGAGATTATAACTACACCTCAAAGCAACCCTGAAGCCAGCTAACGTTGAGATATCAAGAAGCAAAAGCAGTAGACACTGAAATGACATGAACCATCCACTCCACCCCAAGGTCTTCATCATGTGTTACGTGAAATCTAATAATCCAATCTCTCCTGTCATCTGTTTTTCCCTTCCTGCTTGCTGCCAGTCAGGGGACTGTCATCCTCAGAGTGCTAAGTAGGATCAAGTAATCTTTTTTTCTCCAAACGTGTTGTCCGTCTGGTGGTCTTCTGTTTGTCTGGTTGTCTTCTGTGTGTCTGGCTGTCCACCTATTTCATGTCGAGATTAAATCATTTTGCGACGAACGTCAACAAGTATGAAAGTAGGTTTAGCAGTGTGCCTGTTCCATGAGCGTTACGGAATAGAGCTCTAATCAGTCCAGATCAACCTTTAAGCTAAGTTATGGGACTCGGCGGCAATTCTGCGGAGAACAGCTGAGTTCCTGGCCAAAGCCAACGCCAGAATATGGCATGTCTTGGAGAGGAAGAACAACAAGAAAAAGAAGGCTTAAATGTGCGCAGTTGGGAAGTGTGTTAGGGTCACGAGTGAACACTAGGCTCGCACGTGGAAGTTAGAGAACAATATCCAGGCAGTAGGTATTTAAGGATTAAATTGCCTTTGAAATCAGCGTTCCTGTGTTTGTAGTAGTAGCATGTTCGACTTGCATGCTGAAAAACCCTGGGTTCGAAATTTTCTAGTGTTAGATTTTTTCGGCCTATCCTTTCAAAATTTACTTTTCACAGTTTAGTAAAATCCCTGGTGCCACTCGTCCCCAGAAAATACGTAATAGCTTCAAGAAATGATCAGACTGGACTCACATTCCTCCCCTTAATAATAATGAAGAATATACCTTGCCACCCGGTTACATAAAGTTAAAACAAAATAAACAAAAATAAGCACAAAAAAAAAGTACAACAGTCTGTGGTCTCATCTGTGCTCCTATAGCTATCAACGCTGTTGCGTCACTGTCGACGGTGTAGCTCTGTTAATAGCAGTTTCGTTCAGCATCGTTCTTCTACGGTCGTACATAACGTTAGCCTTGTTTTTGTCCCAGCTTCACGCGGAATCTCACTTAATGGCCAGTTGACCAGTATTATCCTCCCCGTCAGTAGTAGAGTGACCAGCTGAATAACAGATGAGATCTTCACGCCAAGGCCAGTCTGTTTGTGTTGGGACAGGGCAATTTGCAGAATTTGCTGCCATAAACATCTATGTATGAATAAACGACGGTATACTAAAGGCATAATTTATTGTGTATGTCGTCTTCGGGAGTGTAAGAATGTGAGACTGAAGAAGTACTGGATTACAGATCATCAACGCTTCATGTGCAAGAATGACAAACACTGAGTGTTGCAGAAAAGATATGAATATATAATGTGTTGACTATGATACTTCACAGGCCTCAGAAATGGCACAGATTATGCAGTTCCATTTCTGGCTGGCAGTAAGACTGCAGACATTCAGAACTATATGACTGTATTATTTTATGAATAGACCTTTGATTATCCTTTAAAAACGGAGGCATCCTAGATTTCTGAAAGACCTCGAGGAACTCATCTGTGGGAGGTATTTCTCTGATGCATATTATATCTGCAGGATTATACACATCTTTGGAAGGAAAACAGGCAGTTCCACTACGAAATGAAACAAAGAACGCTTTCTTTCTTGAGATACTGTCACGTTCATAAGATTGTGAGACTTGGAATCTTTTTGTGGTCGCCCCTCCTTATAAGAAAAGACGCTTCTGAGTCTTGCCGCTGTTTTTCACGAAATAAAAGTATGCCACTTAGGAATGTAAGTGTATTCAAAAAAAGTATCCTTAGCGACTACTATTTTGATGATAACGTTCGTTATTTGTCAGTCGTTTGTGCTTAGTGTTGGTCACTTGTTTATTAAAGTTGATCATTTGTTTTTGCTGTGGTGTAACACCTCCTCACTGAACGACCACAAGTTGTGTACAGTTCCAGGAGAATTATGAGACAGCAAAGCAGAGGAGGCCATTGTTTTGGTTTTTTCCCCCACGGTATTCGTGTGTCTTTTGTTATTAAAATACCTTCCCTTGCAAGGGCGACAATCATTTAATACTTGCTACTTGAAACAGAGACACTTTCTGTTTACAGAAACGCCAAATGGGACTCCCAGAAGTGCTGCCATACGATGCCAGTCTGGCGCTGCTTGGAAATTCCAATATGGGTTGGGATAGGGGAGAGGAATAATGTAAAGGCTAATATAATCCATGGACCTTTCGGTGAAAGAAGTGTCGACAGTCAGACAAAGAATAATTTGAGATCCCCAAAGATTTGCCCCCTCTTTGCTGTAGCTTAAACCTTTTCTAAGTATAATGGATGGCTGCTATCTTCATATCCCAAGCAGTATTTATCTGCATATTCAGGCCATAGATATCCCATGCTAGAAATCTCTGAGTTATAATGATAAATAATGAAAGATGGGGGTAAAATAACTTGTTTCACCATAGGAGTCGCAGAAAACAACTTAAAAGAAACCTAGATCTAGATGCAAAGGCATATAACCGTTTCAGGACATCCGAAATCACAGCAATTCTGCACTAGACTAATATTAGTTTAGATTTAATAAGATAGCCGGAACACAAATTACTAAGAGTTACATGAAACTGTTGCGTGGCCCTTTTGTTGATTAAAAGTCTCTTCCACGTACTTCAAAGCAAGATCAATACAGAACAAACTAAAACAAAAATAAGTCCGCGAGTGATAGGCTTACAGTGAGACGGACGGGTTTATAAGTAGGTGAGTCAGGGTGACAGTAGTGGAGCCTTAGTTCTGATGATTTCTGTAAAAGTGCACAGTGGAATTAGAGGTCTCTGGGGGAATAAGCGATGGGTACCAACAATAGCGGACCTTAGTACTTGGCTATTCGGGAAGACACAGAATGGATGGAAATGGGGAAATGGCGTGAGAAGGAAACGAGGTCCGACTACAGAATGTCAAATCAAGTGACTCTGGATTGACCTCTTGAATTGATGCTGATTTTTATTTCACCCTTCTCCTCCATCTTGTAAGGACTTCCCTGGAAAATCCAACATTAACTTTAGCTTAGGGACGGAGCAGGATCCAAAAGTCGAGGAGCGCGAATAACGGGCGCCGATACGAGGTCTGTATTATCCCCTCCCCAAACACAAGGAAGTTCAGTGTACCCCATGCGCCCCCGCCTAAATCCTAGAGCCGACCTTGGGACTTCTTCTTCTCTCCATTTTCTCCTTAACTTCCACATACATCACATGTAATGTGGAGGCGGCCAGGCTAATGCAACCTCGCTCAAAACCTTGTTTGTATGAAGGCTCATAAACTAGCCAAACGCCCAGTCTCCTCATAATGTTGAGATAGCTGTGTTCACTTGAATTGACAAGTGTGGCTGTGAGTGAGTACGTCTGAGTGTGTGGGCTCAGTATGTCTCAAAGAGTCTGCCAAAGAAAAGTGCAAAGAAGACGAGGTCATGAGGAGAGAGTAATCAGTTACGAATGAAATAGATCGAGTATCGACACTAGCTGTGTAACATAAATGCGTAGGTGTCGCCTTGACAAAGTTCTTTCCAGTCCCTCTATAAGAAATTCCTCTCCACGTCACCGTCGAAGTCATCAAACTGAACATCCCTGTGAGACTGTGCCCCTGCCCTCTACAATCTTTAATCACGAATTAAACCCATACTTTAAGCCCAAATCTCATTGGAATGTCAAAACCCTCTGACTTAAAATCAAAACAAGATCAAATTCCCCCGAATCTCCCAGTCTGGGCCAGACTCATTCCGACGACATCCAATGTATCCTGACTATTTCGTCTAGGTCACGCGATATGATTGTCACTTCTCGCTGGGGAGCTGAGATCTAGGATCTGGGACCACTGGATTTGGGGACCCCCAACAAAGTAATAAATACCTTGTATTGGAAGCGATTATTGAACAAGGGGAGATAACCCGGGGTGGCCGCTGTGCTGAGATTGCATCTCGCGTTACCCATCAACGCCAGACACAATTGGGTCGTTTGTATGGCCAAACTGCCATTAAGGTTTTTTTTGCAACGTGGGAAAGAAGTAGCAGAAAGAGTCTCTGTCAGGTTTCCCAGAGTCTGTTACGAGTCTGTTCATCAGCAAACACATGATACAATTCAAACTCTGTGGGGTGGAGGACGTCTATTTGCACAGGCTAGATATAATAAAAAATGATAGACTGTAATATATCTGGGCCTCGTTGAAATTTTGTCTGTTTATGCTCATGTTTATGATTTCATAAAAGGCATCTGCCAGACAGCATGAATATTACCAACTCACCAGATTATAAAATAGTATTTGCCAAAAACATTTTGTTACCGAATTGTTTCACATAATTATTATTAATGATCTGCCATTTTGTCAGATATTACGTATAATGACGGTATGCAAAATCGTTTGGCATGTTGTCAAATGTTATGACCATGATATGACTGATATTTCCTTGATATTAATGAATCTCTCATTGTTAAAGAAATGAATCAGCCCTGCGGAATTAGGTATATCAGTGACGCTGGGGACATTAGAGAGCTAGTATTTTCAAGGTCGGTTCTCTTAAGGCCCGTTATGACAGAAGCAGGTTGACTTCCCTGGTGTTAAGATCATACTGCACGTTACGAGATAGATATGAAATTCTTTAGGCATGGACATGCTTTAATTTGTAACTTGCAATATGTTCCTAACACCTGGAAATGCTACGTGCGCATTTTTGCCTCTGCCATAATGGTCCGTAGGAGTTTCGAACTTGAAAATACACTGTACCTCTATTTTTAAGGAAACGTCCATGTTTCAAAGCCGTGGTGGAATGTGGAAGGAGGAAGATCGAGTTCTTCCTGTTCCCGAATGAGTCCTTTCGTACGAAAATGAGTTCAATCAAGAGAAGAGGCAGCAAAGGACACCTTGCTTCTGTTCCTCCTGCTGGCAGTGTAGTCTCCACTTCCATGCTCGGGAAAACAAAACAGCAGCAGCAGCAGCAGCAGCAGCAGCAGCAGCAGCAGCAGCAGCAGCAGCAGCAACAGCAACAACAACAACAACAACAACAACAACAACAACAACACTAACAACAACAGCAACAGCAACAGCAGCAGCAGCTTGTACTCAAACCATTTCATGTTTTCTTTGCGTTAGTGCGTCTGTGACGTTTGCATTCTACGTAAAGGTACTACGCTATGGATTATGCAATACAAACGGCTTATTGCATGCAAGTCTGCAGCAATGCTACGTGCGGATTGGTAGCACAGATATTTTTCACTGTTGAAGTTGATCTGCCAGAAACTGAGTTAACGTTGATAACATTTCTGGGAGTCGTAAACTGTTTTCCTCGGAAAGCCCCAAGGATGTAAGGCTGCTGCAAGGACCACTTCATGTAGTCGTAAAACAACATGAGATGCCTAGTTTTTTTTCGCTCTTTACTTTTTCTCAAACTTCTGCATACATCACATGTAATGTGGAGGCGGTCAGGCAACCTCGTTGGGAGACCTTGAGTGTATGAAGGCTCATAAACTAGCCACGCGCCCAATTTCCCTTCGTTGGTATAGCTGTGTTCATTTGAGCTGACATGTGAGGCTGTGGCTGGCGGTGCCTCATTAAGGGCTAGTGAGGTTAGGTCCCACAGTTCGGGGCGGGGACAGCAAGATCATGATGGGTAGTTTATCATGAGAAGTAGATTGGGCATAGTCACTTGTTTCTATCTCTAAAAAAACTTTAATTGGAAGAGCCAATTTAGTCCCATGACAACACTGGACCAGGAATCGCCGCCGGGAGTGAGTTTTTTGTTTTTTGCAGGAGGAGTGAAAAACTGTATAAGACAACTCACAAAATTATGTTGGTGTTTTTTTGGGTGGTTTTTTTCTTCACCGATGACTTTGTGACTTACCATATCTGTAGTATTTGATGGATGTACTGGTCTGTAGCAAGAACAAAATAACCCATTTACAAAGTGCGTATCCTTTAACAATGACGAAAAATTCTGCTTTAAAACATTGAAAACTACAACGAAAAATTCACATCTTTGACACAAATCGATGTTAAAACGTGAAGCATTACTAAACCCTGCATTCTACATCTTTGATATATAGAAGTCAAATATCACAAATTTTTAAAAGATTTGAAGTCTACACAACCCAGGAAGTGACATGATATCCTATTACTATTTCACATCATTTTCGCGAAATTCTAAGACGAAAGCATGTATATCTGTACTACATGGAAACAAAATCGTTTGTTTCACATGTTTAACATTTCGCATACGACCTTGTTAACAGTAAGCTTAGGTTCTTTTGTTGTTACAGATGCTCCTTTCGGAGAAGGGGAAACGAGTATTCATGGGCAATGAAATCTCAATATTTTTGTATGAAATTCACGATATTTCAGTGCTAGGTATTTCAGATTAGGACCTCTTACGAACCATTTATTAACTGAACCTACAAAAAAGGTTCCACTACTGCTGGCTATTACATTCACAAGACAGGGATCGTTCCCATTGGCTTTGTCTATAGGATATAGTGGGAAAAAGAAAAAAACTCATCTTACGCAATAAATAATTAAACATTTTAAGTACGTAGGCGTGAAATGGACGGGTCAAACCAGTCTCTTTGTGGACAGGCAAGATAATGAACAAATGTACATAAATCCCATGAGACTTGTGTTGTTGATCTTCTTTATGCGTATACATGTACATCATTTCCTGATTTTACTACCATATTGCACGTTATGAACTGTTGTGAAATTGATATTTGATTCTTATTCGTGACGTGCAATATCATCGTTATACCAGAATATGCCATGTGCTAATGCCCACTTCAGCCATAATAGACTGCATGAGATCGAAATTTGAGAGTAAAAGCTTCTTATTGACTGAATCAATACACATCATACCCCGATATAAACGCTCGTATAAGATTTTACAAATACATGAAGTTACGATATTTCATATTGCTTCACGCACCACAAAAGACAGAGCAGAACATTATCCTATCGTAAGTGCAAGACCCCATTCTTATTGACTGATTCAGTACACTTCATACCCTGATATGGACTCTCGTGCATGATTTTACAAAAATACTGAGTTACGATATTTCACGTTGCTACACCCATCACAAACAACAAAGCAGAACATTAATCTGTCGTAAGTGCAAGACCATATGTTTACAATACAAGTACATGTGTTTTCGACGTGCTCTGAGACCCGTTGCCCTGAAACGGGACTCGGTGCTCACCTTGGTCAGAGCTCAGCTTACTCACCTAACACTCTGATTGGTCCTTTCCCCTTTTCGGGGTCGTTGATCAATACATGCCGAGCTTACAAGGAAGCCAGTGCTTGACAGAATCAATCCCCATCTAATTATTGCAATTAGATCACTTTAGCAGTCACCATTAATGGCAAGGCTCTCCAATTATGCGAAAGATTTGTCAAAGCAATCTATCGAACAAACGTAGAGTGATAGAATGAATTGTTAACAGAAATTATGGTTAATCTAGACTATAACCAAGACGTTTTGATTTGACTTCCATGACTCATAGACAGGACAGACAGGGGGTGCGACTCGATTTCGCCGTACGTGAACGAATCTCTGTCAGTGTTTTAGCCGAGAACAAGGGATAGAATAAAAAATTAAGTTACGGCAAAATCGAGCACAGCGAAGCCGGTTGTTAACAGAAATTATGTTTAATCTAGACTACAACCCAGACGTCTTGAATCGACTTCCATGACATGGATGGGGTCTTTTACCATCGTAAAAATTACATTAGTACGTCGGTGTCGAATAAATCTTAGCAGCTTTTAACATGCAGAGTTAATGTAAATATTACAATGTTAAGAGATCCCATCGTTAATGCGTAGGTCCTCAGCAGATAGTGCAATTCTGTAATAACGGGGTGGTTGGAACTTTTGAAAACTGTACAGGGCATGGGGACAAAAGAAAAAAAAACAACGAACTGTACCGGTATTCGTATGGTTCATGTAAATATGCAGCCCTCGTTTTGATGATGCTATGTGCAAGCACCCAATGATATTGCAACACGTCATAACTCAAGTACAGCAGTCAGTCTGTAAACACTGAGCGAAATGCTGTTTACCCATAAATCCGCTGTTAAACCATACTATTTATGTAAAAAGCCCCTACGAGGGTGTGGCAGTTCTGCCGTAACAGTTTCACTTACAGAACAACCGCAGTTAGGTCAGTCATGGAAATAATTACGTTCATAACCTAAACCTTCAATAACGATTCCATTAGAACTGGCTACTATATTCACCGTGCAAACGTTCCCACCGGCTTTGTCTATAGGAATCGGTGGAGATAACAACGTACTTATCATACACAATTGGGCGTTTTAAGTGCTTAAGGTATGGAAATGGACGGGTGAGAGCAAATCTCAATGTGGACACGGCGCGATAATGGACTAATGTACATAAATCCCTTGAGAGCTTTGCTATTGGTTCTCGCTGAATATCCGGAAACAATGACTAGGAATAAGTGGATAGTTGACAATTCTGTCACTTTTAGGCCTATTCCAATTCGCCAAAGCCGCGTGTAAAAACAGTGTAATGCACATTTAGCCATATGAACACTGTGGGACCTCGATATTAAGTACTCATTTTATGAGCATAGCTATTGTATGAGTTTTCAGGCATGAATTTTCATTATTCAGTTGGACTTCGTAATATAGATGTTCATGCGCCAAGGGCATACTTATTATCGGGTTTTACTGTACATGCATTGCACTGCACTTCAGTACCAGGGAATGTAAATTCTTTGTTGGTTATCTCTCTTACAGTTCATGAAAACTAGTGTGGTGTTTTAAGACGTCTTTGGCGAGGAAAATAAAGTGATGATGGAATGCAAATAATAGCCGTTTTTTCCTACTCCTACATCGTTACTGAACACTGACAGCTGATAATAACACCCGACGAGTCAATGTCATTATTAGCTGTCAATGTTCTAAGACAAATGTCTCGCATTGGAATAACTAGGCTCTTATTTGCCTAGTAACCCAAACTGCAGACACTGCCCTTACCCATATGAGACTGTGGAACACCATCAATCCTCCGCAGTAAATACCTGCCGGAAAACCAACTATAGACAACACACTCTACTCAACCTCCACTCAACTTCGAAATACCTCAACCTACCATATACACTGTACTGGCATCACGGGTCATTCCAAGAGCAGTAACTCGATGACAGAGATCAAAGGCAAGGCAAGGCAAGGCAATGCCTAGTAACACCTACCACGTAGTTTTCCATTTAACGACAAAATAAATCTAATGTTATCTAATGGAGTAACCTGCAAAGAGGCTACTGTTGATAGGCATTTATAATTCTTTACTAACGCATATATTGCAAAGTAGTCATAAGGACACCCTTATGCCCGTAAGAATATAATTACATATCTAGCCCTTGACCATCTCTCACTTCATGGAANGGGGGGGGGGGGGGGATCTGTTTGTCTTTGTGGTTTTATTTAACCTCCGCCCTCTTCCTCCCCAACCTACCCACTCCTAACCCTCGAAAATTTGCCCTATTCATAATGGATCAAGAAAATTAACCTCACTTCTTCATTTTTCTAATAATATGCTTTATGAGCGTAGATAATGCAGACCTTTGAGTATAATGGCCCTTACTCTGGCTGGAGAAATGACATTGTTTAATATCCGCAAAGGTCAATGCCGCAGTAAATTCGATGCAATGTAGAGTGTTACTGTCATTGGATTGCTCGCAGGCCTCTACAACAAATGTTATTGTTCACCCCCCTGGTTTCGAGGAACAGTTTCTGAGGATGACAATGTTATTGTTATACTCCAATCACGACCCCTCCCTTTCCAGTCCTTTGCAGCAACAAGGAGAGTACGAAGGGGCAAAGGTGGGGGAGGAGAGGAGGGAATAGTTAACACATGTATTGTTTCGAGGGTCCAAAAGGCTCCTATGGTGGTATTTTATGTAATCCATTTAATAATGTTAACTACAGTGAACACTACTTATCGTATGTTTTGGGAGCTTCCCGCGTTTACGCAGTGGGCTGACTAACGTAAGGAATATAATTTATGCATACGGCCACTGGCCTCGAGAGTATCTTCGCCGAGCAACAGGTACATGTATTTCATTTCCGTCACGTGACCACGGATCATCACTCACAAGCTTGCTTACATGCTCTGGGCATGCCGTGCTGCCCCGATGAAGGGCGAGCAGCCATGCTTAAGCAGAGCACGTTGACAAAACCAACTTGTGAGCGACTATCCCTTGGTCACGTGACTGAACTGAAAATATCAAAATTTCTGTGAACAGCGGAGGATGGGGGAGGGGGAGGGGACATGGCATTTACGG
Organism: Ellobium chinense; assembly: GCA_033807755.1. Classification (NCBI taxonomy): domain Eukaryota; kingdom Metazoa; phylum Mollusca; class Gastropoda; order Ellobiida; family Ellobiidae; genus Ellobium; species Ellobium chinense. The sequence goes on along the minus strand of JAWQUT010000038.1, from coordinate 2,037,423 downwards.
TCCTGTCTGATTGTGCATTCGTGTATGCCAGTCCCCAGTGCCCATTCTTCGTTGTCACTTGCAAAGGTTTTGAATGCGTTCCCTTCGGGATGGGGCGCGTAATGACACGAGAAAGGACGGCACCTGTGACATAATGAAACGCCCACCTTCCATGAATTTCCCCATAAGCCTCTGTAAACCCCGTGAGGATCACTGTCCAGGGCGAACCACTGACTGCACATGTTGGGTCGGCTGTCAGCGGCGAATCCCAGTAGGGAATGATAATTGTCTCATTCTCCTCATTTTCGGCATGTTGACACAAAAAAGGAGGTGGGGAGAAAGAAAGAGACGGAGACAGTGGCAGAGTTAAAGAGAATGGATGTGTACATTGCTGTATGTGACTTTACAGAAAAAGCTAGCTGCCCCTCCTGTCTGTAAAGAAGATTGGTTTTGTCTGTTTAACGGTAAGCCTATGAAAATCACTATCCACACGTCATCTCTATGAGGACACTGACTTGTCTTACATAGCATGGTCATAGTCGACATGTTCTAACTGTAGTCATACTGATTCCGCTTTCACCATTTTTCTCCTCTTCTGTTTCTTTCAGGTATGAAGATGCCAATACCACTTGGCATAAAAGTATGCAGTTTTAATAGATATAGTCCCCTGGCCATTGAGAGGAGGAAAAGGAGATGAATTTGAATTTCAAAGGCTTAAATAGGTGCAGACACATCTGTAGACTCAAAATAGGTGACGTTTAGCCACTCAAGTATAAACTTGGTGGTTGTTGCCAGGTGGGTAGGATTACTCTAATAACTGGATGAAAAGGCTTAAAATATTTAGCCTGCTTCACTGCCTAAGTTCTCAAAATCTCATTGGTTTAGGGGCATTTTTCTTTGTGTCCAAATCTAGAGGAAGAGATAAGCAAAATGTGTGGAAAGCATTTTGGCATGGGACCTTTGGATAAGTTTGTGAGAGGTATAAAACCTTATATAGCCTACAGTAAAAAAAAAACTTTGGCATTTTCATAACTTCAACAGCTACATGAACCGTTTACTTCGCGTGGTCATGGTAGGCACGTTCTAACTTTAGTCCATACCGATTCCACCCTCACCATTATTCCCCTCTATTTCTTCTAGGTAGTGTCTGGATCCGCCTCTTGTCACGAAGCCAGCACGGGTGAGCTCAAACACTTCCGGCCTAGTCTTTCACCCACAGATTACTGGTCATTATCTTCCCCTGAGGTCGACGACATTTCGGCTCTCGAGGTTCCCTGTAGGGGATCTGTCGTCGCGCTACCTTCAGATTCTCATTCGGTGATGCGCTGGATTCACAAGTGGTATGCATGCATTAACCCCTTCGCAAATTGCGACGTATGACGTGTAGATATGTCTAACTTTATTTAAAATCCAAACAGCGATTGAAAGTCTGTGTACATTCCGGAGTAGCATTCATGAGTCAAGTCCGACGTACTGCTTCGTTGTATTTCCTATGTAAAAATAATGATAATGCGCTTTTATAAGTCTCGTACCCATGCTGATGCCCGTTCACGCGACTTCCCACTAGTATGACCCAAGCAGGCCAGGTCATTCTAAAACTTTCTCAACTCCCGGGGGATTATAAAGTACCGCTGCCATTTACAGACGCTGATCACCAGCATTCTGACAATATTTTTCACTGCCTATAGACAGATATCCATTTTACAGACGAGTGGACTGAGGAAAATATGAATGAAATGCTTTCCCAGAGCACCTAATGACCGTGGTCGGTAATCGAACCCACGACCTTCAAATCTGGAGTCCAACACCGCAACCATTCGGCCATGCTGCTCAACATGTAATGAACTATTTCTAGTCACAAGGACGCAATATAGCCGTAATTGTGCTGAAGCGCCATAAAACCCTAGCCCAAATAAACCTACGTACAGAATGAGGAATTTGTAGTAATCTGGTGACATCAGCAATTGAGAGACATAACGTAGCGAAGAGTTGACGATTGCATGATGGGATTGTCACTGAACTCGTGGACTGTTATATTTTGGCGTTGCCTGCTTGCTGGAACAAAGCACCCAGATAGGTGACGGGATCATTCCACAAATGCCACAGGAGACAATAATAGAGATATTAGGGCACAAATGATCTAATATCAGTTAGGAATTCATGGAGCCCAAGTGATAAACTGACAATGAAGCCCTATTCGAAAACAGAACTGCGTGATGCATTAATGATATGGCGCCTGTGTAGCACAAGTGATCCGAAATGAATAGAACTCTTACGGTGATATAACATGTATGTTTGCGTCGTTAAAGCGCACTTAGTCTAACAAAACTATGGAATCCACCACTACAAATCACCTAAAACAGATACGAAGCTTCTAGAGCACAAGTAATTTCCGTCCGTCGTTAAGCCAGATCTAGCCCACAACATCAACAAGAAGTATGGAAAATGCGCATCCCTTGCACTCTAGAGACTTCATCTGTTACGACACTCGTTATTCACATCCCGGCGCATCTCAGCCTAAAATACGCTTAGGGGGACAAATCTTGTGACGTATGGCCGGCAAGTATATTAGCCTAGTCCGACGAGTTCGACGGATACAAACTTAAGAGCCCTGATTATTTTTTTCTCTGAGCTGTCAGATCATATCTTATTGCTGTAATAAATCAAATATTCAGTTAATGAGGTAGGCCCTCGCGCATCCCAAGGGTGTGAGGGTCTCTTCGCAGGCTAGACATTACATGTACAAAGAGAGCTGCTGAAGCAAAGAAAGGTCCGATCTACACTTAGCTCCCTCTGCACATTGCCTCATACTGAAGCAACTTGTCATGCGACAGCAACGCCATAGGTCTTGAGATTTGATTTGATGCACGAAATATTATAGATAAACTAACTAGACAAACTTAAACCAACTATAAGTACCAATGGTCGGCATACAACTCAAATGTGGACAGTCTTGGGCAATAACAACTGACTGCGGATCCTCCATAATTTCTGCGAATCAGGACATCTTTTTCCAAGATACAAATATTTCATTAGCAGCTTTCGCTTAATCGCAAGTTTTTCTATACGTTCATAGCGCTGAAATGAAAAAAAGATGGGCTGTAACAGGGGAAGACTGGCCTCACTGACACAGTAATCGTAGTCGGTGAGGTATGACATATTGGGTATTAGGAAGATTTACTTTTTAAAAGAAGAAAAAAACAACAACCAAGTTTAACTACGAACGGCAACCTGTCTCTTAACAACACAAAAATTCCCTTTCTTGGGTGTCATATTCTAACCATGTCGGGTTTTGGTTGTGTGCAGCATGCTTTGAATTTGTAAGGCCTATGACTACATAAATCTAACACAAGTTTGCCCCAGAGTGCGTCTTCGATTGCATCACAGACTGTGATACTAATGTTTTTGTTTCGCATAATGAATACGTGAAGCCAGCATTCCTCATAATCAAAATGAATGTCTAATTATGCATTGCTTATTAACCTCTCTTCGTTTCCTCTTAGTTCTAGCTTAGGTGACTCAATTTTGTGCTGTAGAGACATCCTATCTTCTCTGTCCCTATAATCATGGACATTATTTGATTATGAAGGATGTCATTTTCTGAATAGCGACGAAGAGAAATAATAGGTCTGACCTTGACAATGAACAGAGTACTATGACGAACGATGATCTTTCTTATCCAATTACAAGGGTCATGGTGGTCAGTGATGATTTGATTATATAGACTCCTCGCTACTGTTCCGGGTTCAGAAATGCCTCTGCGAGCTACATTCTTTTGTATCAGCGCTATGATGAAGGAGTCCGGAAGATTGAGAGTTCAACAAATTGACTAATGGGCCTTGCTCGCTACGCTCATTGGACTCAAGTAGCTGCCACACGAACATAAAAATAACATATCACAACGTTCAATATCAGGGAACTTTATATCTTGTGAGGCAGTTGATTGTAACAAAAAACTGGTATCATGGTCAGATCCATCATTTGGGCTTTCTGCCGGGGCCAGTGGAGAAGGGGGAGGAGGGTTCGGAAACGAGGAGGCTTGCAGACTAAGAGAACATGCCCCGAGAGAAAGGGTGATGCGAGTAGAAAAGGCAGACATCCTAAAACATGTTGATTAAATTCAGAGAGTCCGAGGAAAAGACTAGGAAAGCAATGGTACATTTAACGCAAGGAGGAAATAGTAGGAGTGAGAGAGGGAGATAAGTAGCAGTGTGTTCTCTTTAGAAAGTTCTGACGAACTTTACAGCCAGGTGTTAACATTATCGCTGGGTTTTGAAGTCAGGCGTAGGCTATTTTTGAATACGGGTATCATGTTGGTTTGTTGACATGTTAAGGGCAGTAACATGTAACCATAGTTTCCCGTCAAAACTGATGTTGCAAAGATATAATCTGATTTTTTCTTGCCTTGTCTTTTTGCGTTTCCCGCACGTTCTCTCAGAAGTATGAAAAAAAAAGACTTACGCCATTTTCTAAGAACAGTGACGTCAGGCATGATTAGTAGAGTTACTCTCAAATGTCTGCTAAAGAGGAGGGCTAAGTAACTTTAATGGGAATATCTAGTTTGCAAGGAAGCTGGTTCCTCTATCAAATAACACGAAGCGAGGTCAGGATCTGCTTTGCATACCCTGGTGTCCACAGTTCGGGGAACGGGATAAGGTCTATCATCAAGTTACCCATATCTGATATCGCATTAAGTCCGTGTCTAGATTTACTAAACGAGGAGTCCCCAGAAGTTATGGTGTTATTCGGCATCGGCCCTGAACCAGCTGTCGACGCCCTGGTCTAGACTATCATAAATGAAGCATGGACAATTCACTAGAAGGGTTCATGAACTTCCTAACAAAGAAGTGCTTGGGAATCTAGTCCTGCAATAATTGATAGCTTCATTCTTCTGGAGCCACTCAGTGATGTATTGCCTGATGCTTAACAGAGGATGAAGAGATTTCTGTATGAGACTGGGCTTTGTTCTGGTGTCTCAGCCGCCCTTTATGCACTAATTGAATCAGTGTTCATCTCACTCTTCTTGAATGCTTCATTATCTTCATTTCGTGCCGTGCATTTTATCATATTTTCCACTCTCCTTCTCTGTCTCTTCATCTTCTTTCTTCTCATCCTCCTTCTCCTCCTCCTCCACCTCCTCCTACTCTTATCACTTCCTTCAATTTCTGCTCCTTCTTCTCCATTCTCTTACTCCTCCTTCCTCTCTCCTCCTCCCTCCTTCTTCTCCATCTCTTTTCTTCTTCCTACTTCTTCTCCTCTTCCTCCTCTTCTTCTTCCTCCTCCTCCTCCTTCTTCTTCTTCTCTTCCTCCTCCTTACCCCCTCCTCCTCCTTCTCCCCTCCTCCTCCTTCCTTCTTCTCCATCTCTTTTCTTCTTCCTACTTCTTCTCCTCCTCCTCCTCCTCTTCCTTTTCCTG